>CM043114.1:21105775-21476485 GCA_023701765.1 Hylyphantes graminicola | reverse complement strand
AATGATGATGTGGTTTATCAGGATCATTTAAACATCACATTATTTATCGATTAATATGAAATACGCATATATGTAACTTCAAACATTTTATACGAAGGTGCAAATACAATAGAGGAAATGCGTTCATTTAAACCTCCAATATACAGGACAAGAAAGCACAGCTCTTGGTTCTCATAACATCTTTGTTTCTTTTCCCTCCTAAAACGAAGGTGTGAATAGTGATAAATAAAAGTTGGCATTTTCTTTACATTCCTACTGTGTGAGCCATTTGCCTTGTAGCTGTTTGTTAATTTTTATTGCATATAGAGTTCTACAAACAGCCTTGGATTTTTCAACATTCATACCAAACCAAGTTGGATTGGATTGGTTTACATATATTTTCAGGCTTGTGTGGCTGGTCGCAAGGACCCCCTTATAAACCATCGTCAAGTAGGACAAACACAAGACACACACAAACACATATGACTGATGCCGCCATCTGTCGACAGATGGCAACATCTGTCTCCACCTCCACAATTTAGACATGTCCCTGAAGGGGAGGGAAATTTTCTCCAGGAACCTGTACCCATGGTGAACTGCGCAATGACCGACCGCAGGACTTTCGGACCCAACAGATTTTACGAGCACGTACTCCGCGTATACTCGGTAAGTCTTCAGTGGCAACCGGGGCCCGAAATCTCAACCTTTCGATTTCAAGTCCAGGGTCCGGACCACTAGGCTCCTTACAGCCCCCAAACCAAGTTTTTCCATTTAGAAAGGCGACAGTGATCGCTAATAGTTTGCTGGAATTTGAAGTATAATTATATTTGATATTTTTTAAGCATTGGATTCGCTCTTCGAAATTTTACTTTCTGGTACTCTGCTGCATTTTTTCCATGTGAATGCTAGAAAATGTCACTAGACAATAGTAAAGAGACATTTTAAAACATTTTTTTGTTCCGATTTCTTTTTATGATGAAATGCTCTATCAAGGGTACGTAACTTTCCATTTTAAAATTTTTTCTTAAAATCATTAAAATGTCTGAGCAGTTCACAACATCATACTGAAAGAACAAAGCAAACGCTCTTTCGAAATAATTTAATAGTATTTTTTTTCTGAAAACATTAAGTTTATTTTTTCACTAATTATATCTTATACACTAAAATTATATTAAAATAATTTTATTTAAACTTAAAATGTAATAAGAACTCAGAATGAACTAGTATATTTTTCTAATCAAGAAAATGAATCAAACGGAAGAACAAAACTATCATTTCCTGATTTATGCGATTCCTACATTTGGCATCAAAACCAAATAAACCCCACTTTCTGAGTTCGACACTTGTAGCTTGTAGTCTGGGCTGTGAAATAGCCACGGCGAAGAACGCTATGAGTTCAAATGACAAAGCACTAAGAAAATACAAAATAAAAAGACCCTCGTACTCGCACCCTCCCCCAGCGTCTGCGGTGCGTTTTTCTGCGAAATTCTCGTTTCAAAGGTGGAAAAAGTCCCCCCCCCCCCTTGGCCCCCCACACTTAAGACCACATGTGAAGCTTCCCCGTCCTTGATAACGTACTCTCCGAACTAAATGAACCCTGAGAAGGGGAGGTTCTTGCGGGAGGCGTGGCTTTGCACAATTTTTTGGCACTTGTCTTCACATTTAAATTAATATCTCAAATTCAAATTACCCAATTTCAAAGTTTTAAGTCTATTTTAAGACAGAAATGTTCAATCTCGGTAACTTATTTTTCAATTTTTTAATACTTTGTTCTCAATTTTAATAAAATGAAGATAAAGTTTAACTTTTATGTAATTTTTTTTCTCAAAAGTTTCAACAAAAATAACGAAAGGGTGATGCATCTTCACGTTAAAATCTGTCTAACGACACAAACCGCGTGAAAATATTCCAATAATTACTTGTGATATGCATTCGAAAAGTGTCACGATTTTACCATAGAGTTACTATTGAGAGACGACCGCTAGGTGGCGTCTGATGAACCCTCTTTAATGTAGGAGGCTATGGTTTACAGCTGTGTGATTGTTTGATTGAGTGATATCGCAGAACCAAATTTTACACTTGAACTACACTCACCACCCACCCTATCCGTTTCTACCTTTAATCAATTTTTCAAATTTTTTTGGGTGGTATATTTTAATTACTTTTACTCTTTTAGTCACGTTTAGTTAACTACTAGTGAAAGTTATGAGATATCTCCCAAATTTTAGTATAATATAAAGTAAATAGATGGCAACAGTAAAAATTTCTTTGTCGTAAAAAGAAAATTGGGTGAATGCTCTTTCACATCTTCGCAAAACCATGACGTCAGAGAGGCATAAGCGAATTGCAAAAATTGTGGCGCCATCTATCCCATCGATACTTAAGCAGAGACCGATTTGAAAATGTTCGATTTAAATGAAATATATATCCCTTTATTTACACCTACTCTCCAGTATTGGTTAATTTAAGAAAAAATTTAACTGTGCAAATATTTTTCAAGTAAAATATTTCTAAACCAAGTATTATATAAAATACTGGAATTTGTTTTCAATCAATAATTATTGTATTACATATAGAAAATATATATATCAAAATATAATGTAATGAAGGATTCTACTTAAAAGTACATTAAAAGTAATTTGAAGCATTTTACAAATTTCTCTTTGAAATCGATATTTTGTTTAATTCTTCCATTTATTTGGAATAAAATGAATAAAACAGTTTGCATATACAAAAAATAATTTATTTTAGTTATTTGATTTCTTTTTTAAAAATAAGAAAATGGAAATTGTACTAAAAAAATGAAGTTATAAAAGATTCATTAAATTTGAGTAGCATTGTGCCCGCATAGTGTAATACATTTTATTTTACTACAGCTAAATAAATTGTTAAATGATTGAAAAGCCAGATAATTTTCAAGCAAAAAGGTACACAAAACTTTAATTTAAAACAAATTATGTATATATTTTTACAACGAAAATATTTTCATGATCTTTATGAAAAAATATTAACTGTTCATGAAAAATACATATATTTCAGTAGATTCGTTAGTACAATAATAATATAAAATAATTATCTGCAGAATATGAAGATACAGAGAAAATTTCTTTAAAAAAAGAAGGAATAACATTAAATTGATGGCCTTGTAACAATTAAAATGAAACTTAACAATCTTATCTAAAAAAATTTAATGAGGCTAAAATTAAAAATTTTTTTTAAACTGGATATGGATACATGTCAAGCTTGAAGTTGGTGAAAAAAAAATATAAAATGTTACTATCTATGTATATTCATGATTAATTATATAAAATGGTATATAATACATACAGGGTGTTCCAAAATTGACCGAAAATGTATAGGGTGCAATTCCTAAATATTTACCCGGCCCCCGCCAATGAAAAACGGTTAACTAATTGGCCGTCCTTTCGGTCGTGCATGAAATCTTGCACTTGTACTACACAAGAATGTAGTACTTTAAGTTTGGTTTGGTTGAATTTACATCTGATTAAAATTACAGGTTCCACTAGTTGTTAAACATATATTTTTTTTAGGAGGCTGTATTTTAATATTTTGTTGCATTATTTTTTTACAAAACTTGATGCTGACCACCAGTCTATACATAACAGTTATTGTATTTTGCTTATTTATGCAGGGTAAGTATGTAAATATCTATTCCGGCTTGTGTGCATAATCAGAGACCTGCTTATAAGCCTTCGTCAAGTAAGACAGCCACAGAAGGAATTTTTACTCACATAGAGAAAGAAAGTACACCCACGGTGAAGGCGGGAATCGAACGCGTACCCGTTACACCGCGCAAAATGCTATTGTAATGGTCTGCGAGTAAACCACTCGACCATCAGGCCGCATATGCTGCCCTATATTGTCTCCACGGTGTGGTTGGTAGGTTCAGTCTCTACCCAACTAAAGAACTCTTTGGTCCCAACACATACACATTTCGACAAACTGGTACATTTCTATTGCAAAACGTTTAGTGTTGATTAAATTTTTAAATATTCTGCTAAAATTTGAGACACCAAATCATTTAAAATGAAATCCAAACACAAAAATTGAATTTTCGTAGTTACTAATCATTTTTAGTAGTTTTAGAAACTGATGTAACAGAATCTGCAAATTGTAAAATTACTAGGCAATATGTCGATTAACCAAACCAAACTCAAAACGAATGCATCCCTTCTTCAACACATTCTCGTACTGCCCTAGCTCAAGGATGCAACCACGACCAAAACGCGTGATCAATTGGCTTTTTACTATTTTTCGAAGGGGCCGGGTAAATATTTCGGAATTGCATCGTTTCCATTTCCGGTCAATTTTGAAGCACCCTGTATATTACAATTATATACCATTTTATATAATTAATCATGAATATACACAAATAGTAACATTTTATATTTTTTCCCACCAACTTCAAGCTTGACATATATCCATATCCAGTTTAAAAAAAACTTAAATTTTAGCCTCATTAAATTTTTTTAGATAAGATTGTTAGGTTTCATTTTAATTGTTACAAGGCCATCAATTTAATGTTATTCCTTCCTTTTTTTAAAGAAATTTTCTTTGTGTCTTCATATTCTGCATATAATTATTTTATATTATTATTGTACTAACGCCACTCTAGTACTAACGAATCTACTGAAATATATGTATTTTTCATGAACAGTTAATATTTTTTCATGGAGATCATGAAAATATTTTCGTTGTAAAAAATATAGATAATTTGTGTTAAATTAAAGTTTTGTGTACCTTTTTTGCTTGAAAATTATCTGGCTTTTCAATCCATTTAATAATTTATTTAGCTGTAGAAAATTAAATGTATTACACTATGCGGGCACAATGCTACTCAAATTTAATGAATCTTTTAACTTCATTTTTTTAGTACAATTTCCATTTTCTTATTTTTAAAAAAGAAAATAAATAACTAAAATAAATTATTTTTTGTATATCCAAACTGTTTTATTCATTTTATTCCAAATAAATGGAAGAATTAAACAAAATATCGATTTCAAAGAGAAATTTGTAAAATGCTTCAAATTACTTTTAATGTACTTTTAAGTAGAATCCTTCATTACATTATATTTTGATATAGTATATATTTTCTAAATATGTAGTACAATAATTATTGATTGAAAACAAATTCCAGTATTTTATATAATACTTAGTTTAGAAATATTTTACTTAAAAAATATTTGACCAGTTAAATTTTTCTTAAATTAACCAATACTGGAGAGTAGGTGTAAATAAAGGGATATATATTTCATTTAAATCGAACATTTTCAAATCGGTCTCTGCTTAAGTATCGATAAGATAGATGGCGCCACAATTTTCGCAATTCGTTTATGCCTCTCTGACGTCATGGTTTTGCGAAGATGTGAAGGAGCATTCACCAGAAAATTGAAACGTGCTGATCCGGCGGCGTAGTGGTTAAAGCATTGGCCTCTGGAGCTGCTGGTTCTGGGCTCGAATACCGTTCAGGCAGGGATGTTTGTGTTCCTCGAGTATATGCGGATTACGTGCTCGTAAAATCTGTTGGGTCCAAAAGTCTTGTGGGCGGTCATTGCGCAGTTTCCCATGGGTACAGATCACTGGAGAAAATTTCCCTCCCCTTCAGGGACATGTCTAAATTGCGGAGGTGGAGACAGATGGCTGCATCTGTCATATGTGTTTGTGTCTTGTGTTGTCCTACTTGACGAATGGTTTATAAGCGGGTCTTTGCGACTAAGCACACAAGCCTGAAAATATATGTCTACCAACCAATAATGAAAATTGAAACGTTTTGAAAATGGAAGTTTTTCAAGTTTTTTCCTCAATGGTTTTTCAAACCCAGAATATTTGAATTTGCATGTTGAGCAATTAAAAAAATAGATAGCTTTTAAAAATTTAAGCCTGCAGAATTAAAACATAGTGGTAGTTCGAAAAGGAATCTTGATGGATTGGCCTAATTCTTTGTTGTCTTCCCAGAAGGTTTTGTTTTCAATCATGTTTTTTGTTTGTGTTTCATTTTTTACATATACTTTTTTAGCCTACAATTTGACGTTATTTTTTCAATGTGCAGATTTAATAACTTATTCAATGAATTTAACAGTGCAAAACCATGTAACCTAACTCATAACAAGAACAAATTTGTTAAACCCTTTATTATTATTTTTTTAATAATATGTTACGGATTTTGTTGTCTGTGTAGCATAACAGAGTAACAATGTAGATAAGATCCTAACAATTTTTGTTCTCGCATCAAATCCAGGAAATGTATGCTGATCAGATTGGGATCTAAATCTAAATGGGATTCTGGTAACTTATAATTAGGCAAATAAAAACTGTAGTATATCACATTTGGGCAGATCAAATTTATTTGTGCTCTATTTCTTGATGCCTCAAAATTATAGGGTATTGTTCTCGAGATTCTCGTAAACATGGTCGCTGAGAGGGCAATTGCACCCCCTCCTCCCTTATTTTGAAGTTGAAGGAAAAATAGTAAAACTGTTTTTAAAAAAAAATCGCCTATTTCTCTTTCGATTTAGTGTGTGAAGGTGTATAGGTGATTCTAATATGTGTATCTATTACTATTTTAAACAGCACTTACCACCCTATTTTGCAGCTCCGGCTCTGATTAGGCTAATATAATTTATATCCATGCTAGTTTTCTTCTGTAGTAAATTTAAATTACATAGTGAGATATGTTTACATTTCTCAATTAAAATTATATGCTTTTATTTTAGTTGCCAAAAGTGGCACGTGATTTTAGCTTATAATCTTTAAAGTTTAATTTTGTACTTTGTGGTATTAAAAATGTTTTATTATTTATAGGATGGGAGGTATTTTGAAAAAATAGATGAAGATTCAGACCTGGCTTTTGCTTTATCACTACAAGAAGTATTCAATGAAGATGCTGTGAAAGAAGTTCTATCAAAGGATGCTCAATCTTCATTGGTAGATTAACTGATTATATTTACACAGTTATAACTACTTACTATTATTTATTACTGTCATAACCAGTCCCAGTAAGATACCTTTATTATCTTCGAAAACATAATAATGGATTAATGATATTGTACCACCTTGTCAGACGAAGATTCAGCCTGCAAAAACTGCTCAATTTATAACTATTTTCTGCAATTAAAAAGTTATTCTACATAAATGCAAATAAATTGGGAAAGGTCAACCACAAAATAAGACAAAACATAATGCTTCTTTCCCTCAAACATATTTTATAATAATAAGGTAAATACATTCATTCGTCGTTCTTTAAATATGCATTATCAATAATAAAAATTTGAAAAGTTATCAACTATTTTATTTGAATTTTTATGCTTGGTTTTACGTTATTGTTTCTCAATGTGTAACCATTAATAAGTGAATCTTATAATAGTATTAAAAATATCATCTTTGAATTATTTTAAGAATTCACTAATTAAACAGCCAAATTTTCCTGATGGTTAACATGAAATATTCTTGTATTCCCTTCAATTTCACATAAGGGTGGAATGGGAGAAGCAACCGGGGCTCTAAACCGAAGGCTTCTCCAGTAGGGGAAAAATAATTTTCTTAGTCAAATTACTCTGGCTGTGTTGAATATTTATAAAGAAAAGAATATGAAAATTTTCAATACAGCCAGAATGTTGTTTCTAATGCAACTCAGAACCGAGCCTGGGAACTACCTAATTTTTAAGTCGAAATGGAGCAGCTTCCGTTTTTATTGAGCTCCACAAGGGAGGAAGTTGGACTTTTTGCTTGTCAGCATGACACATCCGTTTTATAGGAAGGTCCCTGTCACACATCCATTCTCACTCGCATATTGGAATTTTGATCCAGATCAAAGGCTGATAACCACCTGATCTGGTACCCCCAGAGATATTAATTTGGTATGGGGAACATAGAGGACTTTGGGACCATGTCATATTTTACGTGTCCCAGCCACCATTAGCAACACATCAGTTTTTAGCCGAATACAAGCTCCGACCCAGCAACCATCAGAATTCAATTGTGAGCACACAGCCAGAGTAGTTTGGCTTAGAAAATTATTCTTTTCTATTGGATTAACACTGATAGAAGACTTGAGTTTTTAGACCTCTCTTTCACTCCCATTTCTCCTTTAGTTCTGTATAAAGTAAAATCCCTCTTAACTTCCACCCTCTAATTTTTTTTCCAAGCAACATTTTCTTTTATGAACGGATAATCATATTTTTAAAGTTATCAATGATATCATTGAATTTTTAGCATTTATAATTTAAAGTGGTAATGTTTATTATTTTTTTTAGGTTTCATACAGCCAGCCATCTGGTTCATCAAAACCGCTTGGAATTGTTGATGAACAATGGGAATTGATTGATCCTAACCCAGATATTCATGCCTTATTTCTGCAGTTTAATACCCAATTTTTTTATGGAAAGCTTCTGCATGTGGAAGTCAAGTGGAGTCCAAGAATGACCACGTAATTATAAATTTTCTCTCTTCGTCTTTGTATTTTGTACTTCTGGGCACTGGTAGATGCGCTAAGGTTAAAGATTTAACTCCTTCTAGCATAAAAACTAGAGGAGTAAAAAAAAACCACCAGTTTTAAGTGGTCTTTATATATATAAAAATTCTATAAAAATATTCTATTTTGTTTTCTAAATACTTTTCTTCTGCTTTCTTAAAATCGGCTTACAGCTACTGGTTTTTATCTATTAGGTTTTATTGATTCAATGTGAGACCTAATAGTTAAAAATTAAGTAGCTGCTTTACATTCAATAAAACCTGTACTAAGAAAAACCCGAATGCTTAATTTTATATAGATCAGGAAATTTATATCCCATTAAATACATATTTGATACTTAAGGTTAAGTTATTATTTTATTAGAAGAATGAATTTAATTTCTTTAATTATTTTTTTAATTTCATTTTGTCTGTTGTGTTTAATGCTTAAAAAATTGGGAAAAAGTTCAACTACTTCGGCAATACTAAATTGAAATATTCAACAATCTGTATTGTCAAATGATGCAAGCTTTAAATTATGCATAACCAAAGACAAGTTGAATTCATGGCTAGTTTGTTTCTTAATTTACGTCCTTCATTTATTTTAGATGTGCTGGTGTATGCAGCTATGAAGGCAGGGGTGGACTTTGCTCTGTACGTTTGAGTATGCCTTTGTTAAAGCTTCGGCCACGTAAAGATTTAGTTGAAACACTCTTGGTAAGCTACTTATGATTGTAATATCCATTCACTCTGTAAATTAAAAAAAAAAAATACATAATTGTATGAGATTTTTAAACTTTTAAGTTTGCTGGTGCTCATATCTTGATTATGTCTTATGTCAAAAAGAAATATATATATATGTTAATAAGTGTTCAAATTATTTTTATTTAATGATGATGTGAAGATTTCTTAATAGAATTTCAGTCCTTACTTAACAAAAATAACTTTTATTATTTCCTACTTATACAACGTCGCTTCAAATACTAATTTTAACACTTGAACCACAGGTTCACCAAGTATCAAAATATTTTTATAGTAAATAAAACGCTACTTTCTCACACAAAATTCTTTCATAGAATGTCACTTTTTTGAAAAATAAACACAAAGTCTCCATGGCAACTGTTTAGCCAAGCGATATAAAATATTTTTTTAATTGTTCGTGCTAAAAATAAATAAAGATTATCAGACGATCTCACAGATATCTTTCTTAGAAGTTAAATGATAATTTTTACTGCAATTTTCATTACAATTTTGTGTGCTAATGTTTATGTTTATATGAATACTGTATTTTATGTCCTTGAAATTTTTTTCAGCACGAGATGATCCATGCTTACTTATTTGTAACTGCAAACAATAAGGTAAGATTTAAAAGTCATTTATATACAGATAAGTTAGGTTGGATTTAAATTTTTTCATTCCATAATATTTAAGAATCTGTGTTTTCCGAAAAAGTTTAATGGGAAAGGAACTAAATCCTTATTTAGTTTTATGATATTTTGTTAATGTTTTTGTGACTTTTTTTTTGTTGTTGTTCTTCCTGCTAAATTTTGCTAACAGAATTTATTGTAGTCAGTTGTTTGTATCTTTCGATATATAAATGTGATTAATACTTCGTATAATTTTCCTACCCTATATTTAAACCGTCAACTCTGTCTTAACTATTTTATTGCACATAACAAATTCTCTTCTAATATATATTTTGTTCTTTCAATAGGATCGTGATGGGCATGGGCCAGAATTTTTATCTCATATGTACAGAATAAACAAGTTAACTGGTACAAATATTTCTGTAAGTAATTCTATGACTTGAAAAATTTTTGTGTAAATGTCTAAACTAATATTTTTTCCTGGGGTAAAATTAAAAAAATAAAGAAAATCTTTTCTCTTGGAGAGTTTTGAGTAAACAAAAGTAAAATAAAAATTATACATGTATTTCCGGTTTTTTTTTTAAACTTTTATGTTTAAAAAAAAACTTTCTTTAAAACAGTTGCTTATCTTTTTTAACCATCTTAAAAATCATCTTTTCTCTTTTAGCTTCCACACTACATTTATAACTTAAGAATGTGGAAGGTATTATAATTGTTCAGTCTGTCTGTCTGTCACCCACTTTCAGAGCCCAAACTACATATGCTACAAACAAATGTGATACATCAAAAAATTCAGCGCAGTAATATTAGAACATGTTGAAAATATCAGAACAAAATTTGAATTCGAAGTACTTTCATTATTAAAAAACTGCAACATTTAGGATGCTCATTTAAAAAACATAAGAAGCTATTTTTATTAGAATTAAATCACCATTGCCATTCTCAACAATCACTCGAGAAACTTTAATTCTTTAAAATAATAAATTTAAAAGAAATTGTTGCAACATCAATCAGTAAAAAATAACAACAAATATATTTCACTAAGAGATTCTTTGTTTGTTTTTATATGAAATGTTTGGGCTCTATTTAAAAGAGAGGAATATTACATATATATTCTTTTAAATATAAATTAATTTTTGTAAATGATAAAATTATTGTAGAAATAATTCTTGAAATCTCGAAAGAAAATAAATTAAACTAGCCGATTTTAGCCTGTAAATATTTAATACGGAATTAATACTGTGCTTGGCACCTTTTTTCCTGTCGAACACAAATGCTGTGTAGAATTGGGCTTAGTTACAAACCAACTTGTTTGTTTCTTCCAAAGGTTTATCATAATTTCCATGATGAGGTCAGGCATTTCCAGAAACATTGGTGGAAATGCAACGGACCTTGCCAAAACAGGCACCCTTTCTTTGGTGTAGTGAAACGAGCTATGAACAGGGCACCCGGTCCAAATGACCGGTGGTGGGCTGCTCATGTGGCCAATTGTGGTGGGACTTTCACTAAAATAAAGGAACCGCCACAAGTTTCGAAACCTAGTGCTAAACGAAAACTTCCCAAAGGTAAGTTAGTTACCGAAATCTTAAACCTGTTTTTCATATTCTTTACATTGCTAAACAATATCTTGTTGGATGAATTTATTTTCGCAGGTCTTTTTTTGGTACTATAACTAGAGTTGCTGCATCCAATCCATTCAACACATAATAATGATATAGTCACTTTTATGAGTTTAAAGCTAACCACGGCCTGCCTATGAAAGAAGTTTTAAGTACTACCAAGGTATTAAGTATCACCAGCTTGTTACCAAATATGACATTAAAATGAATGTCACTCAACCAGCTTATTACCAAATATGACATTAAAATGTATGTCACTCAACCAGCTTATTACCAAATATGACAATAAAATGTATGTCACTCAACATTTTCCAACACTTTAATCTCAATAAAGAATAAAGAAATGTTCGATTAATTAAAAGCAAACCCTATATAAACTACTAGATTTTATTAGCAAAAAAAATCTTGCATTCAGATATCCAATCATGTAAAAGAAACATACATCAATTTTGTTGATAAATTCTTATGTGTGGGTATTTTTCTTTCAGAAAGTACAGTTTCAAAAAGCACATCAGACATTAAGAGCTTTTTTCCGTCCAAAACCTCGACATCTAAAACCGAAGACTCGTCAAGCACACAAATCAAAAAGAAGAAAGGACAAGCAAACGTTCATACAATTAATTCTGTCTTTGAAAAAGAAAACAATGTGGTGTCAGTCAATGGCAATGACTCTTCCAAAACTATTGTGCCTGCAGACTCATTGCCAAACAGAATGCAAACACAAGTATTTTCAGGAAGAGGTTTTACCCTTGGCTCTTCATCATCAACTCTGCAACCCAAGTCCTTGTTATCCCAAATTAGAAAAGAAATAGGATATCCTAACTCCAGAAGTGTTACCCAAAAGCCTGTTGCCAAAATAAATCCATCAGAAACAAGTTTTAGGTTACCTACTCCAAGTGCCCCTGCTGAATCTCCTACATTAAACAGGAAGAAACTTAAGGATATGAAAAGTTCAAAAGGTATTTTCTTCTTTATATGTCGAAAGAAATGATTTTTTCTGTATTAATAGCTACCTTTTAACCTCTTAACAATTGGATATGTATAAACAATACAAGTATTTTTTATTTTAATTTTCCAATTTTTTTCTGCTTGAAATAGCAAAAAAAGTTAATCTTATTGGGGTTTTAATTGCTAGATTTATTCTTATTGGCACAGTACTGCTAAACACTCTAGCCTGGAAATAATACAATAGACATTGGGCGTAACTTCATGTTTTATTCTAATTATAAGTTACTTTAGAACAACTCTGGCACAACATTCTATAAAAGGACTAAGCCTAGTGTGCCCATTTCAGTTTACATGTGTAGATGCAATGGGTCGCATTGCTGCCAAACCTCTGGTCAGTTGGTATAACTGACAGAAATGTTCAGTATTTTAGTTCCCAAGCTTGCTTGTTCCTCATTTATCCACCCCCCAGTAAGGATTTAAGGCAGATTGAACTTTATCCTAGTCAGGATTTGAACCTTGGACCTGTAGTACTCAGGCATCATTTCTTAAAGAAACTAGCATGAAGATTTTTCCAAAGTTATATTTTTACTCATAAAATATAGTTTGGTAATATGTTGTAACATTGATTTAATTTTTTTCCAGGTACTTCTAGTATCTTGGGTGACTTCCAAAGTTCTTCAAATTCATCAGCAAAGAAACTTACTCAAAGCTCAATTGATAATTTTGTGTTATCACCTGATAGGCCTTCTGGAAATAACCTCAATAAAGCGACCAATACAACATCAAGTGTCATCAAAATAGACAATTTTAAAACAGTTCCTTGTCCAGTTTGTTCTATTGATGTACCATCTGACACTATAAATACTCATTTAGATAATTGTCTTAGCAAATGATTGTGATTATGTGTGAGAACATAGATGTACCTTTTATACTAAGTCTAGAGTAGAAAGATACAGGGTTGTTATGTTTAAAACATTTTGTTTAAAACAACTGTTTTAAACATGTTTTAAACATAGTAATAAAAAACATGTTTAAAACAATTTTATTAATTATTATATGTTTTATAATTTATTGGCCAAATACAGTTCATTTAAGGAAATAGGTTTTATTTTAGGATATGTGACCATGCTGTATTACCTTAAAGATTAAGATTGTGATAAATAGTAGACCCTGATGGAATGGTTAACCTTGTATGTGATACTTTAGGTCCCAAATAGGACACTACTGACATTTGTTAATATTCATTAATTTATTATCGCCCCTTTTTTGTGAGATTTATGCTAATCATCAATGTGGTACATAATTTTAGTTCATTAAAATAATACCAAACATAAACTAGTATTACATTATTAGTTTATAAAATTCTTCTATTAGCCCATCCGATTAAATCAAAGGAAGACACCGTAATCTTTCTTAATCTTTAAGAAGGATTTCTCGTATTCTATGATTCTTCGACAAATAAAGATGCAAGACCTATGCCTAAAATTATTGGGGATGGAAGTAAATATAGGAAACCAAAATGCAAAAAAAAACATGTTTTTTTAAACCTAAACAACTTGTTCTATAACCAAAATTTAATTGTTTAAAAAAAACATGTTTTAAACAAAAAAAACACGTTTAAAACAAAAAAAACATGTTTTTTTGTTTTATTTAAAAAAAACATGTTTTTTTCCAACCCTGGAAAGATATGAGGATTGTTTTAAAGTTATTAAAGTCAAAGAAAGCTGTTTTGGTATTTTTTCTCTTTTCAATTACAATATTCGTAAATTCCTAAATTTTGTTAAAGTGAGTTTCTAAAAATTTCTTTTATTTTCAATTTACAACTTTTTAAGTTAAAAAAATAAAGCATAAAATGCAAAGATATCTGTAAGTAATGAAATTTTTTGTGTATTTAGTTATATAAAAAGAATTGTGAATAAATTTTTATATTATAAAAGCTTGTATTAAAGATTTTCTTTTTCAAACTTATTATTTAACCATAATAGAAATAAATTAAAGCAAAAGCTGTAAGACTTATAGTTATAAAATATAGTTCTTGCGTAATGTGAATTACCAATTGGAGGTTTCTTCTCTTTCATTTTGCCATAATATTTTTGTTAGGAAGTGAAAATTCTTATTGTGTTTCCCTTCATCTTGAAATTTACTTCATTCATAAACCAATCTTATATACAAAAGTATAAATTTTATTTTTATAAATAAAAATATTCTATTTGTAATTATTGATCTATCATTACTCAACAAAGTTTGCACACGTTATCTACCAATAATAAATAAGACAAACACATGTACAAAATATTAATATGTTTCAGTTTAGTGACGGCATTTCTATATTACTATCCTTTTTTTCCTACTTATCCTTTTTTTATTTGAAAGAATTGAAACAGGATGTTCTAAAAGAACTAAATTAGTCTACTTTTCTATTACTTAAGTACTTACATCGTCTCAGCAGTCCTACTTTGTCTTAGCTCATGCTCTCCTTCCCCGTTATGAAAAGATATCGCTCCCCCTGCTGTCTGTGTCGTTCCTTGGGGGACGCGGAGTGATATCTCTTGATGCTCTCCTTCCCCGTCATGAAGAGATATCGCACCTTCGTCCCGGCTGTCTGTGTCCTTCCTTGGGGAAGCGGAGTGGTATCTCTTGATGCTCTCCTTCCCCGTCATGAAGAGATATCGCACCTTCGTCCCGGCTGTCTGTGTCCTTCCTTGGGGGAAGCGGAGTGATATCTCTTGATGCTCTCCTTCCCCGTCATGAAGAGATATCGCACCTTCGTCCCGGCTGTCTGTGTCCCTCCTTAAGGGAAGCGGAGTGATATCTCTTTATGCTCTCCTTCCCCGTCATGAAGAGATATCGCACCTTCGTCGCGGCTGTCTGGGTCCTTCCTTGGGGGAAGCGGAGTGATATCTCTTTATGCTCTCCTTCCCCGTCATAAAGAGATATCGCACCTTCGTCCCGGCTGTCTGTGTCCTTCCTTGGGGTAAGCGGAGTGATATCTCTTGATGATCTCCTTCCCCGTCATGAAGATATATCGCACCTTCGTCCCGGCTGTCTGTGTCCTTCCTTGGGGGAAGCGGAGTGATATGTCTTGATGCTCTCCTTCCCCGTCATGAAGAGAAATCGCACCTTCGTCCCGGCTGTCTGTCTACTTCCTTGGAGGAAGCGGAGTGATACGTCTTGATGCTCTCCTTCCCCGTCATGAAGAGATATCGCACCTTCGTCCCGGCTGTCTGTGTCCTTCCTTGGGGGAAGCGGAGTGATATCTCTTGATGCTCTCCTTCCCCGTCATAAAGAGATATCGCACCTTCGTCCCGGCTGTCTGTGTCCTTCCTTGGGGTAAGCGGAGTGATATCTCTTGATGATCTCCTTCCCCGTCATGAAGATATATCGCACCTTCGTCCCGGCTGTCTGTGTCCTTCCTTGGGGGAAGCGGAGTGATATGTCTTGATGCTCTCCTTCCCCGTCATGAGGAGAAATCGCACCTTCGTCCCGGCTGTCTGTGTCCTTCCTTGGGGAAGCGGAGTGGTATCTCTTGATGCTCTCCTTCCCCGTCATGAAGAGATATCGCACCTTCGTCCCAGCTGTCTGTGTCCTTCCTTGGGGAAGCGGAGTGGTATCTCTTGATGCTCTCCTTCCCCGTCATGAAGAGATATCGCATCTTCGTCCCGGCTGTCTGTGTCCTTCCTTGGGGAAGCGGAGTGATATCTCTTGATGCTCTCCTTCCCCGTCATGAAGAGATATCGCACCTTCGTCCCGGCTGTCTGTGTCCTTCCTTGGGGGAAGCGGAGTGATATCTCTTGATGCTCTCCTTCCCCGTCATGAAGAGATATCGCACCTTCGTCCCGGCTGTCTGTGTCCCTCCTTAAGGGAAGCGGAGTGATATCTCTTTATGCTCTCCTTCCCCGTCATGAAGAGATATCGCACCTTCGTCGCGGCTGTCTGGGTCCTTCCTTGGGGGAAGCGGAGTGATATCTCTTTATGCTCTCCTTCCCCGTCATAAAGAGATATCGCACCTTCGTCCCGGCTGTCTGTGTCCTTCCTTGGGGTAAGCGGAGTGATATCTCTTGATGATCTCCTTCCCCGTCATGAAGATATATCGCACCTTCGTCCCGGCTGTCTGTGTCCTTCCTTGGGGGAAGCGGAGTGATATGTCTTGATGCTCTCCTTCCCCGTCATGAAGAGAAATCGCACCTTCGTCCCGGCTGTCTGTCTACTTCCTTGGAGGAAGCGGAGTGATATGTCTTGATGCTCTCCTTCCCCGTCATGAAGAGATATCGCACCTTCGTCCCGGCTGTCTGTGTCCTTCCTTGGGGGAAGCGGAGTGATATCTCTTGATGCTCTCCTTCCCCGTCATAAAGAGATATCGCACCTTCGTCCCGGCTGTCTGTGTCCTTCCTTGGGGTAAGCGGAGTGATATCTCTTGATGATCTCCTTCCCCGTCATGAAGATATATCGCACCTTCGTCCCGGCTGTCTGTGTCCTTCCTTGGGGGAAGCGGAGTGATATGTCTTGATGCTCTCCTTCCCCGTCATGAGGAGAAATCGCACCTTCGTCCCGGCTGTCTGTGTCCTTCCTTGGGGAAGCGGAGTGGTATCTCTTGATGCTCTCCTTCCCCGTCATGAAGAGATATCGCACCTTCGTCCCAGCTGTCTGTGTCCTTCCTTGGGGAAGCGGAGTGGTATCTCTTGATGCTCTCCTTCCCCGTCATGAAGAGATATCGCATCTTCGTCCCGGCTGTCTGTGTCCTTCCTTGGGGAAGCGGAGTGATATCTCTTGATGCTCTCCTTCCCCGCCATGAAGAGATATCGCACCTTCGTCCCGGCTGTCTGTGTCCTTCCTTGGGGGAAGCGGAGTGATATCTCTTGATGCTCTCCTTCCCCGTCATGAAGAGATATCGCACCTTCGTCCCGGCTGTCTGTGTCCCTCCTTAAGGGAAGCGGAGTGATATCTCTTTATGCTCTCCTTCCCCGTCATGAAGAGATATCGCACCTTCGTCCCGGCTGTCTGTGCCCTTCCTTGGGGGAAGCGGAGTGATATCTCTTGATGCTCTCCTTCCCCGTCATGAAGAGATATCGCACCTTCGTCCCGGCTGTCTGTGTCCTTCCTTGGGGGACGCGGAGTGATATCTCTTGATGCTCTCCTTCCCCGTCATGAAGAGATATCGCACCTTCGTCCCGGCTGTCTGTGTCCTTCCTTGGGGGACGCGGAGTGATATCTCTTGATGCTCTCCTTCCCCGTCATGAAGAGATATCGCACCTTCGTCCCGGCTGTCTGTGTCCTTCCTTGGGGGACGCGGAGTGATATCTCTTGATGCTCTCCTTCCCCGTCATGAAGAGATATCGCACCTTCGTCCCGGCTGTCTGTGTCCTTCCTTGGGGGACGCGGAGTGATATCTCTTGATGCTCTCCTTCCCCGTCATGAAGAGATATCGCACCTTCGTCCCGGCTGTCTGTGCCCTTCCTTGGGGGAAGCGGAGTGATATCTCTTGATGCTCTCCTTCCCCGTCATGAAGAGATATCGCACCTTCGTCCCGGCTGTCTGTGTCCTTCCTTGGGGGACGCGGAGTGATATCTCTTGATGCTCTCCTTCCCCGTCATGAAGAGATATCGCACCTTCGTCCCGGCTGTCTGTGTCCTTCCTTGGGGGGAAGCAGAGTGATATCTCTTGATGTTCTCCTTCCCCGTCATGAAGAGATATTACACCTTCGTCCCGGCTCTCTGTGTCCTTCCTTGGGGAAAGCGGAGTGATATCTCTTGATGCTCTCCTTCCCCGCCATGAAGAGATATTGCACCTTCATCCCGGCTGTCTGTGTACTTCCTTGGGGGAAGCGGATTGATATATCTTAACGCACATTACATTTTCTAGTCATATATCTTAAAATATATCTCTCCTTCCCTCTGTTGTTGTCCTTTTTGCCAGTACCAATTTTATGTTACTCCTAATTTTTCCCAAAGAACTCTGTGTTTAGATATTGTCGACATGAATACTATAAGAATCCGTAAGATGTCATAAACAGGCATGCTATTTACGATTGGTTCATCATCATTGTTTTCCTTTTTGCTCTTCTTTCTGAAGGGATCGTGCGGGACAAAACAATATCTGATAGATTTTTACTTCCAACCTGCAAAAATCGTTGCTAATTTGCTTCATTTAATGGTACGTCCCCTTAAAACTTTCGAAAAATATAATGCACTTCACCAATGTCCTTTATAATGATTTATTGTGATTTTGATGCAATAATTACCTAAAACCAAGCAGCTTTTTACTTAATATTTGTATAATACGTATAAAGTCATTTTCTTAGCTATTTCTTCAATTTTGACCTCAAAATGTTGCACCCAAGACTAATCCAAATGTTTTCAAATTTTGTGAATAGTTTTATGTTTGTTATCATTTATTTTAGTTTTGGGTAAAGTCTCATAAATTTTATAATTTGTTTTATAATAAATAAATCTTATAGAATTACCTATAAAAAATTATACTTATATATTGAGTAGTCAAATTTTTTTTATGAAAATGCAAACTATTATTTGTAGTACATTCTTATTTGCACATTTCTAAGACTCCTTATACCCCTTAACGAACTACTGTAATTATGCACATCCGAGGGGGCTGGGGAGCCCAGTCGGTTTGGCACTCGCCTACCATGCAAAAGGTCCCAGGTTCGGGTCCGGGCATTGCCAAAATAACTACCGACATATAAACGGCCGGGCAGCTTAAAATGTCCGACGAATAATACCCCGTGCAAGGGAGTGCACGTTAAAAATCCTTCAAAGTCGTTGGGTGCCTATTCAGTTGTCGGATAGTCACTTGACTGTGGTTCTAAAATACAGCTCCCATAGCCAATAGCCCTCGTGTAGCTGTAGAGCAACAATAATTCAAAAACCTAACCTAACCCATGCACCTCCGATATAGTTCGCCCGAACTATACCTTGTCTATTTACTAGGCAAGCTTCGAAAACACTTCCTTCCCCCATCCCCTCTTCTTGTTTTTCTAGGAAAAAGGGAGGGGAGCGTCGTTCCTAAACCACGCGTTTGAGGTTCTGTTGTGACTTTGACAATTCAAGCATAAGTAGGGTGGAGAAAAAACAAGCTCACGCCGTTTCGAAGGAAACTACATGCGGGGTGGGGGAGGAAAATGGTTTCGAAGCTTACATTCAGGATAGACCGGGTATAGAATGGCCGCGCCTACGGTGATGCCACATCTACGTCAAACATTGTCTTCTATCGCACAAACACACCAAGCTCCCCTCCGTTCGAATCATAAATTAAAAGGCCGGATTTTTTTGACGTTTAAATTCATGCTAACGATGTTGGCTGCCATTCTCGTGTAGCTCATCTAGTGCGATATTAATTACACCTAACAAAAACCGACTTACATATGTATGAAAACGGTGAAAATAGTTCGCTTACCTTTCGAAGAACGTGATTCAAAGTGGAGAAGTTGAAAGTGGTGACGAAGAAGAATTGAAGATTTTTTTTTTAAACCATACCTGCCTACTACTAAAACAAGAATCCCTAGATATCTTCGTTACTAACAAAGACAAGATCGGGACAACTTTAGCAAAATGACACCCCATAGTTTTCTTTTGTTTAGTTATATTAGTTTTCAGTTCAAATATAGTTTATAGATTGCTGTACCGAATTGAGGTGTTACGCTAAGTAGTTGGCGGTTTTGCAAAATAACTATTCACTTTAAATATGTGAATTAGTATAACGGTATTTTATGATTCATCAAAAACTAAAAACAATTTCCGTTGTAGTTAAATACATAATTGTTAACAATAGCTTTAAAAAAACATATTGGTTAAAATTTGATTAATAAATTTGTTATTCACAACTTAACTCATTTGAGTGGCAAATTCAACTCATCAACTTAAGTAACTACTATTATCTATAATAATAAAAATGAAGTTTTGTGTGTGTGTGTGTGTGTGTGTGTGTGTCTCTCCGAAACTCACAAACTAGACATTTGTTTGACTCGTAACTCGGCACAAATGCGTAGTTCCTACTTGAGTTGCAAAATAAGAACTTTCAGAGCTCAAAGTGTTCTATTTTTAGAGAAAATTCGAATTTTCTGGGAAAACTACACCACTTTGGCTCAAATCCGACCATTTCTTTACTTTCCTGATGCCATCTGAAGAAAAAATTAAATAAAACTTTCAAGGAAAATAAATAAAATTGAAAATGTTTATTTTATTGTGTTGCCATAACTTTCAGAAACTAAATTCATTATTTGAAAATAATTGATATGTTTCAAGTGACGTATTTCCGACAAGTCTTGATTCCTGGATTTGTTATGGGTTTAGTTGATGATTTCGTCAATGATGGTTCTGTTGATTACAAATATGCATGTTCAGGCAATAAATGTGTAGTTAACCTATAAGTTCTAGAGCTGCACATTAGGTCTTTATTTTCTCGCCAAATAAGTTGCCAATCCCGCCAAATTATAATAAAAACGCCCCAAATGGGCAAATTGTTTGTTTAGCTATTACTGAACAATGATGGTTAATAAAGGTCATCGCACGAGCTGCATATTAGGGTTTTATGTCTTTACTTTTTCGCCAAATACGTTGCCAATCTCGCCAATTTATTGATTAATACTCGCCAAATGAGCAAAATATTTGTTAAGCTATTACTGAACTATGATGGTTAATAAAGGCCATCGCACTAGAGCTGCATATAAGGGTATTATGCCTTTATTGTTTCGCCAAATATGTTGCCAATCTCACCAAATTATTTATTAAAACTCGCCGAATGGGCAAAATGTTTTTTAAAATAATTTATAAGCTGGTTGGATATGCTAAGGTCGTTGTGTTAGAGTTGTATAATGGGTGTGTTTGTAGCTATATCTATTTTCTCGCCAAATTATTTCCCAAAACGAGCCAAAAGAATGAAAAGGTTTTATGTATTTATGAGGGAATTGTGATGACATTTATGAGTGCATTTTACAGCGTATTTTTGATTTTAGAATATTAGGGCAATGAATTGAGATTTTTTACTTGATAACGAGTGGAAAGAGAATATCTTATCTTAAGTTTCTGATTTTATAACAGGTTATATGGTACACATACTTGGATTGATTTGATATTTATTTAATCCGTGCGAAGTACGGGTATAAATTTGCTAGTATAAAATAACAAGTGAATAGTTAAATTTTTCTTGCTAACAAATGCTATGCTCTGCTAAGATTTATTGATAAATTTTGAAACTTGACACACATAAATATTAGTACTAAAAATTTCAGGGTTGGTAGCAAAAGTTGGAATATTTGCTTAATTTCATAACACTATTAGAAATCGACTGAAAATTATAACCTTTTTTTCGATTCACGTTCGTAAAGTTAGACATTTCATTTGTAAACTAGATTTATAAAAACCTACAGTCAGTCTTTTGTTTAACGTTGGCAGGTATGGTTTGAACTTATCTCCTGTTTTCTGATGTCCTTAAGAAGTTATGTTCGCCGTTGATGAAGTGACGATTGCATATTCCAATAGAACTGTCCCAAAGACGTTGACCCCGCCATTTGTGGGATTTTAAATAAGTCCTGTTACAAAAAATTCCACATTTAATATGGTTGCAACTTCAATATATGTATCTATTTTTGGTTTTAAATAACGGAGCATCTTAATTTTTTTTAAAAAAATCAACTTTCAGGTATTTATTAGAGGGTTGGTTATTTGTTATTGAAAAGTAACAAGTAGGGGGGGAGTGTTGTACCTTGGGACGCTTGTACCTTGGGACACTGACAATTTCTAAGAATCTATTGACAATATTCATCCATTGTTTATTTCTAATAGTAGCTTAAATTTAACCAACAGACATCATCAAAATAAAATGTAACACTAGCATCATTTAATTGATGAATTGGTGACAAAAAATAATATTTCATTACCCCAAAGTAAATATTTTTCTCATTCTAATATAAATTTTTACCTTTGTACTTATACAAAAAGTCAACTGCATTTTATTTTCTTCATAAAAGAGAAGATTTTAAAATATTTTGGTTATGAGAAAATAATGATAATGCATTTAGATTGGCCAATATCTTGCTTTTACTTAAACCATGTAGTGTGTTGTACCTTGGGACAGTAATGCATATTGTATCATCATGTAATGTTAAATAATCTGGACTTGTAATTTTGCTGTATAATTTAAATTATTCTTGAATTATGAAGTTTTATTTGTGTATTTCCTTGAAAAAACAATAACGTTTGTTTCCTGACACAAATTAGTTCAAGTGTATGACTATTGACTGAATTATAAAGTATGTCCCAAGGTACAACATCATGTTGTACCTTGGGACAGTTTATCCTCTCTACTTTAAATGAGTGGCAATTTTTTAATTTCAAGCTGCCAGAATTCAAAAAAATATATTACAGAGGAATATATTGGTGTGTTGAAATGCTGCTTTGAAATTTTTATTTTGACTATAATTATCGAAGAAAAAAATAAAAATGTAATGATTGTCCCAAGGTACAACACTCTCCCCTATAGTTGTTACAACTGTTAGCCATTAAATTACTATGCCAAAACTCCTGAGTTCTATTTTCTCCGGTAAGAAATTAATTAACTATATAAATCTACAAATTAACGCATTGAAGCAATTTGGTTGAATTAATATTGCTTAACAGAATATTTACCTTAATGGAGTGGTGACTTTCATTCCATATAAATGATGAAAAAAGGGAATTTTTTATTAAATTTCAAAAATGCGCCTACACTTTCCTTTAAATGGCGAAGAAATGAAACTTAACAATATAAATGTATTTCATAAATACTATTGTTTAAAATGCATATTTGGGATATTCATTGTTATATAATACAGATTAAAAAGCATTGTTTTAAATAGCGTCTATATCCTTAATTGAAATAACAAAGTATCTTTAAGCTGTTCCTGTTTTAATTGTTGTTTCTTAACCTATATAAGTAATACAAAATTATTTTAATGCTTTTTTTTAAACAATTGGTCTTCGAATTAAATCTAAGGATTGGGATTGAAGCTATGAATATAAGGAATACGATGTACTTTTGGCATATTTTTAAGCCCAACCTCCCTACCAGAAATAAAAAATTAAATTTATCGACAAAAATATATCTTATGAGCATTTGCATAGTACACGATTAGGTATATTTTGTTGAGCTATTCTAATCATGCAGGGTGTTTATGATTAAACTGACGGTATTCAGGGCTTTCTGCAGAACTAACTATTAAGCAGAAGTTCTATTTATTTGGTAGAAAGGCTATTGACGACAAGGGAGGGATAATCCGATAAAAGAAAATAAGTCTCAAAATTTCTTTAACCCATCAACGACGACTTAGTGAACACCATTACCTCTTTCATTTCCTCATAATATCGAAAAATTGATTTATTAAAATTCGTTTTTTGTGTAACTTTATTTGTTCTATATAAATTGTTCAGGGCAATGGCATTCACTTATATTATATTTCGTTTACTTGGACACACTTAAGCACAAAGTTCAATTTCACGTAGAAATATTTTTCACCAACCGTTTTAATTAATTAATGTTATAAATATTGGGCTACACTGTAGTTATTTCAAGCCACGGCATACAAAAACGAATTTAAACTTCAAAACTCACATTTTTAATGCCAAAGATTTAAATTGCCATTTTCGCATGCTGAGGAAAACAACTTCTTGAAACTTGGGCGTAATCTTTAAATGACTAGCACAATAATATTTTTAAAAAATTAGTATTTAATTTTAGATGACATGAAAGTGTTTTTTAAATTTTAAAAAAAACTCGTTCATCCTTTCCTTCTCACTCCCGCGAAAATGACGAGTTGAGGTTTCACCTTCTATTTCTCGCTCCCGTAATATTTTCGGACTAGAGTGTTCAGTAGTAACGCGGCAATAAGATTAAAACTAACTTAAATCCGCCTATTAAAAAGCCAATGGGAGGAGTGTTCAGTAGCAATAAAATTAACACTTTCAGTCCCAGTGATGCCATTTGGCATCATCACTTTCAATATTTTTTTCCAAATGTTTATGTCCCGTTATGACATCCAAACACACATCATTCGATTCTTCATACTCTGTTCTATCAGAAAATATTTTACATTAATCTCAATAGGAAAAAAGGAAAAAATAAAAGGAAATGTTGCTTGGGGAAAAAAAAAATTAGATGGAAGTTGAGAGGGATTTTACTTTATATACAACTTAAGGAGAAATTGGAGTGAACGATAGGTCAGTGTTAATCCAATGGAACCAAATAATTTTCTAAGCCTAACAACTGTAGCTGTGTGCTCGCAATTGAATTCTAAGGGTTGCTGGGTCAGCGCTTGTATTCGACTAAAGACCGCTGTGTTGCTAATGGTGGCTGGGGCAGTTAAACAAGTCATGGTCACAAAGTCCTCCATGTTCCTATACCAAATTAATACCTCTTGGGGTACCAGATCAGGGGGTTATCAGCCTTTGATCTGGATCAAAATTCCGATATGCAAGTGAAAATGGATGTGTGAGAAGGACCTTCCTATAAAACGGATGTGTCTTGTTGACGAGCAAAAGTCGGACTTCCTCCCTTGTGGAGCTCAATAAAAAGGGAGGCTGCTCCATTTCCCCTTAAAAATTAGGTAGTTCTCTACTTCAGGCTTGGTTCTGAGTGGCATTAGAAACAACAACACTCTGGCTGTATTGAACATTTTCATATTTTTTTTCTTTATAAATATTCAATACAGCCAGAGCAATTTGGCTAAGAAAATATTTTTTCCCCATTGGATTAACACAACGAGAAGCCTTCGGTTTAGAGCCCTGGCTACTGCTTCTATTCCTCGTCAATGGGAAATTGAAGGGAATGCAAGAATATTTCATATTAACCATCAGGAAAATTTGGCTGTTTAATTAGTGAATTCTTAAAATAATTCAAAGATGATTTTTTTAATACTGATATAAAATTCAATTCTTAATCGTTACTTAGAGAAACAATAACGTAAAACTAAGTACAAATGCAAATAAAATAGTTGATAATTTTTCAAATTTTTATTATTGATCAGGCATATTTAAAGAACTACGAATTAATGTGTTTCCTTATTATTATTATAAAAAATGTTTGAGGGAAAGAAGCATGTTTTATCTTATTCTGTGGTTGAAATTTCCTAATTTATTAGCATTTTTTAGAATAACCATAAAATTCCAGCAAATATTCATAAATTGAGCAATTTTTGAAGGATGAATCTTCGTCTGACAAGGTGGTACAATATCATTAATCCAATATTATGTTTTTGAAGTAAAAGGTATCGTACTGGGACTATTTATGACAGCAACGAATGATAGTAGGTAGTTATAACAGTATAAATATAATAAGTCAATCTACCAATGAAGATTGAGCATCCTTTGATAGAACTTCTTTCACAGCATCTTCATTGAATTCTTCTTGTAGTGATAAAGCAAAAGCCAGGTCTGAATCTTCATCGATTTTTTCAAAATATCTCCCGTCCTATAAGTAATAAAACATTTTTAATACCACAAGTACAAAATTAAACTTTAACCCTTTCAGTCCCAGTGATGCCATTTGGCATCATCACTTTCAATATTTTTTTCAAAATGTTAATGTCCAGTTGTGATATCCAAACACACATCATCCGATTCTTCACATTTTGTTCTATTAGACAATATTTTACATTAATCTCAATAGAAGTCAGAACTGCTATTTTTTTATTTAGAAAATAGCTAACAAGCGTTTCACCTGATTTTTGAAAAGTTCACTTCAGTTCCACAAATTTAAAACACAATTTAAACTATTTCGTCTTAAATAATTACTAATTTTTTTTTAATAATATGGTCAGATACCTTAAGAAAAAAACTCGAAGTGTTTTTGGGTAATATATATATATTTTTTTATTTTGTTGTTTTCCACAGTTAAAAAAATTTGAAATTATTTCAAAAACCATATAAAAAATTATAAATATTTTTTTCTTATTGAACTCCTATTTTTGACCTAAAATAAGCTTATATTGTGAATATCAGATGTTTCTGTTGTGCAGTAAATTTTTGGGACTGAAAGGTAAACACCAATAAGAGGAGCTAACTTATTTTTAAATTTCAAGATAAAAGCAAATGATACATTAAACATGAATATATATTGTTCATACACATGTTTTTAAATAATATTCAGGGATAAAAATAGGCACTTAAAAAAAACCATTACCGTTTCCCTGAAAATTATCCGATAGTTACGGGGTTAAATATTATTAAAAATTAACGTTCATTTTAACTCAGTAGCTAAACAACTAATTGAGTGCCAAGACCTTCTGTGTCTATATAGTTTACAGGGTCAAGAGGGATGAGGAGTATGGAAGCAGAAGTCTGAGTGAGTTGATAAGAAAATCGCGAAACCCTTATTATTAATAAGTTTCTAAGCGGTGCTTGAAAACTAAATATTTAGGTTTTAAGTAAGCAACTAAAGAACTTTTATTTTTGCATTGCGGTCCTGGTGTGTGATTAAAAACAACCAGAACATTCAAGATAATTTTTCAGGGACACTAGCACAAAATGCAACTTTTTAAAAGTTTAAATACTAAATTTCTGTTGCATCAGTTAAATGTTATGATATGTAATTGCTAAGAGAAAAAAATTATTTAAAAAAAATCAAACTAAAAATAACGTTATCATGTTCACCTGAAAAGAATGCTACCGATGAAGAGTACAGGAGAAGAACCGCCTTGATTTGCTAGGAGTCGTCCCGTAGTTGTGTCTGCTTGGCGGAGATTGGCTCGCTACTCGGTTACTCGCTATCATCGCCAAAGAGGCCGATGAGGAAAATTTTCTACGAAATTAAGCGGTTTTTCCCCTGTACTCTTCAGATATATTCTTTATGTAGCGATATTTTTCAAACAATTATATATTATGCTTTGCAAGTAATTTTGAAAAAAAAAATATGGGTCAATACTTGCTCAGGGTCGCGTCAATTTAGTGGAATTTAAGATATGTAGAGGTAAAAATTGAATTTATAACTACGCAATTAATATTTTGGTAAGAGAAATTAGAAATTTACTTGCAATTACCAAAAATTGATAATACTTGTTGCCATGTCCTCATGAGGTTCTACTACGTCGTTGATTTGACCCCAATTTAGAGTTGAGCATCATCTTCAAAAATTCAGATTTTAAGAGACTTATAAATGCGAAACTTAGGGGGAAATCTGAAGCTGGAATGAATTTAACAGAAAACAATTTAGTCTTACATTGTTTGGATTCATTGTTACAAACAATGACATTATTTAAATCATTGTAAATTATTTTTTCAACTTTCAAGTAAGCATTGTTGCATTGCAATTAAAATGACTAAACCAGAAACATCTTCGGTCGAAATAACCTCGCAACAATGAGAAGTCATTTATTGGTTGTTATAAATTTATATTTTAGAAGAAATAAATGTTTCGTTATTTTGCTATAAAAAATTAAAACAATTCCTCTTTACTATATCAATACATGTTATCCCTCTGTACTATATCAATACATAGGGGATGGGGAGCCCAGTCGGTTAAGCACTCGCTTAGCATGCGGATGGTCCCAGGTTCGGGTCCGGGCATCGCCAAAATAGCTGCCGACCTATAAACGGCCCGTGCAGCCAAAAATGTCCGACGAATAATACCCCGTGTAAGGGAGTGCACGTTAAATATCCTTCAAAGTCCTAACGCTGCGTACGATGTCGCCCTTAACGGTTGCGTTGGGTGCCTATTCAGGTGTTGGCTCGTCACTTGACTGTGGTTCGAAAATACGACGCCCGTCGCCAATAGCCCTCGTGTAGCTCTAGTGCGACGATAATTCAAACCAAACCAAATATCAATACATATTATCCCTCTGTACTATATCAATACATATACACCCTATATGGCAATTTTAATAACTTTGAAACCTTAAAAAGTTCTATGGTAGCTATCATTTGAGCATGCGCGATTTTCTCATTAACTTTATAATTTTTCCCGACAAGTACTGGGAACTTGTACCAAATTTTAAGTCCGTAGCCCTTTTAGTTCGAGTGATTTAGGACAGCTGGATCTATGTTCAAAAACCGCTTTTTCGGAATCAGAACCCTCCAAAACTTGTAGAAAAAAACAAAATTTCTATTTCGGATTTTCTACCCCATCGCAATACTTTAACTATCTTATATTTCATTCTAGTATTGAAATAAAAAGGAAGGCATTCGAATGTATACAACTATTCAAAAACTGCAATATCAAGACATAACCATTGAAGTTCAATGAGTGAACTTTAAATAAAAGAGTCGTTAAAAGTTTTAAATAAAAATAATTTCTGTTATAAATATAAAAGTTACGAGGCTTAAAAATGAAAGAATTTTTTAAATTCCCGCCGATAAGCAGCTCAGTGGCTGAGAGGTTAAGCGTGTCCGCCTCGTAAGCCCAAGATCGCGGGTTCGAGCCCCGGCTGAGTCGTCGAATTTTCTGGATGGGAAAATCTTGGGCACGCATGTCATATGATTATGTGGCATGTAAAAGATCCCTGGAGGGCCCATTTGGCTTGAGTTCTCGGCAAAATTAAATCTCCGCATACTTCAACATCCATAGAGAGCGCAGATTCATTGTAATCGAGGCGTCAAAAATTGGTAGCGAGAGTCGCCTAGATGATTCCACCACAAAAAAAAAAAAAATGGCTCTCAGTTTCAGGGGAATATGACGAGTCTGCAAAGGCTTGACCGCCAATGTTGCGCCTAGTTTGAAAAAAAAGTGGCCTAGAACTAAGAAAGAATATTAACTTGTTCCGATTTTGCTGTGATACGGGGTCTTGCAAGTGGAAAATATTAAAAAATAACATGTTCTTTACATTAGTCTCTATCGAAGATATTTTTTATATCGATTTCCTGGCAATGAATGAGTTAATTTGGTACTTTATTTTTTTTAAAAAAATGAAATGTATAACAGTTTATTTCGAAACTAACGAAAGGAAAAACTGTTTAAACATTTTTTTTTTAATTTGAGTCTTTATTTTTGGAAATTGTCTTGTAATTTTTAGGAAACCTTCTTAAAAACGAAATTAGAAAGGTTTTTTTTTTTTCAAGAACAGTGGAATTTCATGTTTAGCCAATTCTGATTTTCTTCCAAATTCTGTTCTATCCGTAAAAACTTAAAAATATTTTTTTGTTTGAAAGGTATGATCCCAGAGACCCATCTTTCATACTTTTTGTCAATCTGTCTTTACTTCGAGACGGACATTTGCATATTGTCTGTCAGCGAATTACCCATTGAATTAGCATTAAAATTTAATTTCAAGTCACGTTAATCGCTGTCGCAACATCAACGATGGCATGAGAAACATTATTTCAAAAATAATGTTCTGCTATAAGGTTGCGTTTGGTACCAACTTAAACGAAATACAATAGCTGTATTAGTTAATTTAACCAAATTTTTAATGTCTTTTTTTACTTATTGCAGATGTATTCGAAAGTCACATTTTATATGGTAATACATAATTCGAATATATGCAATAAAGAAGTATTTCTAAGAAAGTAGGCTTTGAAATTGGCAATTCTCCACCGAATGTAACACAATTTTCGGACACGCCAACGGAAATATTTCGTGCAATGACGAAATGCGCGACCCCCACAATGTTCTATTTAAGTTATTTTGATATCTGGAGCTGACAGGATGTTACTATATCACCCACAGCATATCGTTTTCGTCTTAACTAACGCAGTAATACATCTCAGAAATTCTCGCGTGTTTTCCACCACAAAACCAAAAACATCATCAGTCTTGGCGATATAAGAGGGAGTTTTATTTTCCCCGCTGCGTGCGTGGAACGTTTAAACGTCATATGACGCGAAACTGACCCATAGGAAGACGGTATCGCGTGCTGTATGTTTCTTAGATGGGACATTTGGCATTCTTCCACCATTTTCTTGTGTGTGCTTACACGAATTTTTTTCAATTCTCGAAATTGTCCCTGTTTCGTGTTGATTGCGAAATGTTTTATTTAATTACGGTGAATCACAAAAAGTGACCTTGGGTTTGTGTTTGGTACTACGTGGTACTGCTCATTTATTTATGGAGAGACAGATTATGGTGAAATGATTAAGGTCATTAAAATTAATTATAAATGTGTTTACTAAGAGATATTGTAGCAATGAAGTACAACAAAAATCTATAAAACTTCATTTTAATATGTATGAGATTGCATACATTATATTGTTAAAGCTTGACCCTAATTTTACAAGTTTTTGTTACCATATTTTGACGAATTAAGAGTCTTTGTATGAAAGTATAATAATACTCCCAAGGTAATTTTTACAAACAAAATTAATGAAAAGGAGATAACTGAATTTTTTTTCCTATCTTAGTTTTAAAAATAAATACAAATATAATCACAATTAAATTATCAACTAATGTTGAACAATGAGTAAAAAACCAATAACAAGTATTCTTAAGTCAAATATACAATGAATTACTAATTAAGATGAAGCCCAAAAAATAACAATAAAAACTAGCAAACAAGTAGTCTTAGTACATTTTTGTCAATCTGTCCAACACTGCTCAAGGTCAAATAAATTTTGGAAAAGCTCGCTCAAGAAAAAATGCTCAAATCACATTTTTATTTTTCTAGAAAGTTTGACTTTACAAGAAATTTCTACTTTTTGATTATCCAAAGTTCAAACTAATCCAAGTTCAATGTATTTTTCTATTGTGTTTTTTACAAGAATTTAATGGTTGGTTACTATAAATTACTCTATTATCGTGATTGGAATGTGTATTTTATATTATGGACGAAATTTCTAACCTGTGTCAAGTAACCCTAGGAAAGCTCTTTGCAAGTTTTCCGAACCTGTGCAACCTAATTGCAATTATCGAGATTAAAATATGTTCACCACATATCTTACTTTGGGCATTGATCTCTTCTGATAACATTGATTTTTCTGTGAAATGTCTCTTGTGATAGTTAAAGAATAAAAAAAACATATATTCGAGCTTTCATTTTTCATTCATTGAATTCTCAGGGTTCGGGTCAAATTCGGCTTTTGATACTTCAATCGAATTCTTTAGAATAATCACAATTTTTTTATTGTATCCCTAATGAAATTAGTTCGACAAAGTTCGATATGAATTAGTTCTAAATTTCGAAATTTAGAATTAAGAGGCAAGATTCTCCTTCGATATCTTTTTAAATAGAAAATAAATACAGTCAAATCCGGTTGCTAAGACCTCGTTTATAACGTCATAAATATTCGGTACTGGAATGGCCGATAGTCCTAAAATGTAATAATATCTATCTAACGCCAATTTTTATTTAATTCCTCGATTAAAATGCTAAAAATATGTGTTTATATGATGTCCAAAATGCCTTCTGAAAGAAAATAATTTTAAAAAATGTCCTTTTCAATATTTCAATTTTATTTTATTTTCTAAATGATGCTAAAAGTCGACAAATTTGAAAATTATTTTCCTCCTAAACTAATTACTGACCGCAGAATTATAAGTTAAACTACTACTAATAGCACATATAAGGTTCAATTTTATAATAAATAGATGTCATTTTATAAATTTAATTAATAATATAAGTGTATAATTTACTACTCTTAATATTAAATAACGTTACTCGTTTATAACGTCTTTAAAATCTCAGTCCCTTGAAATACGCTACAACCGGGTCATCATTAAACACCTGCACATCTACTTTTTCTCTTCCAATATAGTGACACTAGTTCTGCAGAACAAAATAATGCAGAGCATCTAAAGATTTATATAAACTTATGGTTTTCTAAAAAAGCTTAAATTCCTCTCTTTTAGTTAACAAGGTTCTAGTATGAAGTTACTTTTAATTTACTTTTGGAAACGAATATCAATCTTAAGTAAAACTAGTTCTGCAGAGCATCTAGAGTTCTGCAGAACATTTAGAACATCTACGGAGATTCAAAGAGCTTCCAAATATGTCGTCTTCTAATAAAGCATGAATATTCTCTCTTGATGAGCATACAAACACTCCTGCCAGTTGTTTTTGTGCAATAAATGTCTTTCCACAGTGAAACAAGTTCTACAGAACGCTAGAATAAGCAGACTCAAAGGGCTTCCAAATTTGTCGTCTTCTAATAAAGAATGAATATTCTCTCTTGATGAGCATACAAAAACTCCTGTTAGTTGTTTTTGTGCAATAAATGTCTTTCCACAGTGAATATTGTTCTACAGAACACCTAGAATACCGTCAGTGCGGGTAACTTTGGCCAAAATCATAGTTTTTTTCACAAAAGAAGAAAAATGTAACTTCAAAAACGATTTAAACACTTAAAAATCCTTATGCATTCTAAGTATTGTACATTTAGGAATAATTTTCAAGCATTTTTGTTACATTTTATAAATTAATAAAAAATTGGTATTAATTTTAAAAAATAAGATACTGTTAGGAGCCGGGCGGGTAACTTTGGCCACCCAAGAAATACATAAGAAACATACTTTTTAACATCCTTAAAAGCTGTGTTAACGTTTTAAATAGCAATATTAAAACTTTGAACCCAAAAATAACAAAGTTATAAGACATATAGTTATTTAAAATGGTATATAACTTAACATTTACATTGCAGTGCATCGTGGAATGGCATTACACGCAGAATACTAGTATTGTTTGTCGCATAGATTAAGTACTTTAGATCTGTATCTCTGATTGGATTAGCATTGGAGAATTTCTGTATTGAAATTGACATAGAAACTGGCGCCACCATTAGTTTCCTTTGGAACTAAGGTAATGGTTGGGATGGCCTTTTTTTAGCCCCCTTTAGGAGCTTTAACACAGTCACCTAATCTTCGTAATTTAAAATTCTGGTCAAGTGACGAACAGCAACTATTTTTGACGATAGCACAACCATACGCTTTGTTTATAATTTTATTGTAATTAAAATGGTTGAAGTTGTAGTTAAATTTATCTCTTTGTTTTATTTAATGAATTAAATAATATTTCGATTTATTAGACAGTAACTACTTTTTGGCTGTGTTAAAGATCAGGATGAACAGGCAGTAGGAAGCAAATTTTACATGGTTTGTTTATTTTTAATGAAATCACTTTTCGAATGACAATATTTCTCAATATTATTAGGCAATTTTCATTTACATTAACTGTGGTGTTAGAATCTAAATTAAAATTATGCAAGACATTTAACAATAAATAGCTCGCAAAATTACTTATTACAACATTGATTGTTATTTAAATCTAGTAAACAGAATACAAGAATAAAACTTAAATGCATAAATATCAGAATATTTCTTTTTTTATTATAATCCTTTACATTCTTTACAATATTATTTTTTATTTTCATCAAGCAATCTTTAAACATGTACCTTACAAACAAGAAACACATAACCTTAAATATTTTATTAAAAATCACAAGAGAAACTGCAATTGTTTAGCACACTTATTATTTCAATTTTGCTAGATAATAAAAACATTAGATTGTGTAAAAAATTTTTATTTAGAACGCCACCATGTATCTTATGCACGTCATTAAGATTTATGCCGGTAAATTTATCAGTTTCGGTGAAGAGGCTGCAATATTCTATAAGTATGAAGCACGGAAAAGCATTTCTTCATGTAGAACTAATCCCTATCATTTCTTTAACCAATTCTAAATGATAAAATAAAAATGAATGAATAGAGATTCTTTACATAATAAAATTATTGTTTAAAGACAGCAACTAGTGGGACTTAGATTGTTTCTTTTTGTAAAATATATTGGCAATGTAAGCAACAAGATCTTTTAACCATTTATAACTTTAGAAACAATAGCAAAACTTTAAGCAATACACTGAATTATCTCTTTAAAATAGATGAATTACTTAAGATTTTCATAAAAAACATGAGAACTTTTTACTATCGTTCAAAACATTCATTTAAAAAACCCAAAAAGAATAAGAATTCGCATTATTATTTACATGAAATACACTTACAGTCATTTATTCTCATGGTTGCTGAAAATTCTTCGAAGTTTACTTATTTGAATAAAAATTAGAAAAAAAAATAATTGTAGGCGACAAAAAAAGAAAGTACATTATTCTAAAATGTATTTATCAATTGTATCGTCATGGTAACCGAAATTTTCCCTCTGTTGCCAGACATCCTTTTAATATATTCGACATTTTTAGGATGTGAAATTCCGAATATAATAAGCAACAAATAAATGGTTAGCGTTGAATTAATTCGTTCAAGAATTTGTTATTACTTCTGCTATTTATAAATCTTTATCGGTTTAAATTTTATAAAATAAATATATTTATTCATATTTTAATTTCAATTAAACCAATCAACAAATCAATCGTTAATATAGTATTAGTTCCAAAGGAAACTATCGGTGCCCTAGGCGTCAGATTGACTTACTGGTCTATAGTTCTTTTGTCTATGGTTTGTCGCTTAAAAGAAAGAAAAATAAACTTCTATTTTAATAAGGAAAAAAGAACTTTTTTGAAGCAAGATTTAATAACAAATATTTTTGTAAAAAGCAAACGATTTTTTTATAAAAGGTGAAAAATAATATATTTATAATTAGGAATTTGAAAATGTTTACCTTTCGACATTTGCGATTTTGAGTGGAATACGTATCTTGCATTCTATCTTTATCTTTTTAATGTTTAAAATCATGAGATTTGAAAAAAAATATCTAAAAAATGAGTAATCATAAAAGTAAGAATTTTTTCAAAAATAGTTAAACTTAATACACTTTTACATACATTTTTTAAAGTGCAAAGATCCAAAAAGAAATATTTACATCTATGGCCAAAGTTACCAGCATTCATCGGCAAAAGCTTCCCAATTACAAATATTTAAATACAGCATAAAAAGTAGTCAACTAAGAATAAAACAAATGGTGTAATATTCTTCCTCTTTAATAAAAGAATCGAATAGAGTGTTTTATTTAAATATTTTCAATATTTTTTTAAGTGTTCCAGACAAAAGTTGGAAGAGATAGATTTTTGTCATTTTATGCTCGTAAGAATGAAAACAGCATTTGTAGTATTGCCAGATATAGAAAGATATTTTTTTTTACATGAAATGAAAGGCGATATTTCCACCTTTCCAAAAATGTAAAACAATTTAACATGAGATCATTTTATGAAGAGAAATTAAGAAACAAATCTTTTTCCGACGCGTGGCCAAAGTTACCCTCCGTGGCCAAAGATACCCGCTTTGACGGTACGCAGATTCAAAGGGCTTCCAAACTTGTCTTCTAATAAAGCATGAATTTTCTCTCTTAACCCTTTCAGTCCCAAAAATTTACTACACTACAGAAACATCTGATATTCACAAAATAAGCTTATTTTAGGTCAAATTTAAGATTTCCATAAGAAATAATAATAATTTTAATTTTTTATATGGTTTTTGAAATAATGCCAAAATTTTTTAACTGTGGAAAAGAACAAAATAAAAATATGTATATATTACCTAAAATCCCCTCGAGTTACATATTTTAAGGTATCTGACCATATTATTAAAAAAATTTAATAATTATTTTAACCAAAATAGTTTAAATTGTGTTTTAAATATGAGGAACTGAAGTGAACTTTTCAAAATTCAGGTGAAACGCTTGTTAGCTATTTTCTGAATAAAAAATAGTAGTTCTGATTTCTATTGAGATTAATGTAAAATATTGTCGATTAGAACAGAGTGTGTAGAATCGAATGATGTGTGTTTGGATGTCATAACGGGAATAAACATTTAGAAAAAAAATATTGAAAGTGATGATGCCAAATGGCATCACTGGGACTGAAAGGGTTAATAAGCAAACAAATTCTCCTGCTAGTTGTTTTTATGCAACAAATGTCTATCCACAGTGAAACTAGTTCTATGCAACATCAAGAATACGCAGCAAATGCTCCTGCCAGTTGTTTTTGTGCAACAAATGTCTTTCCACAGTGAAACTAGTTCTACAGAATATCAAGAATACGCAGATTCAAAGGGCTTCCAAATTTGTCGTCTTCTAATAAAACATGAATATTCTCTCTTGATGAGCATACAAATACTCATGTTAGTGGTTTTTGTGCAACAAATGTCTTTCCACAGTGAAACTTGTTCTACAGAACATCAAGAATACGCAGATTCAAATTGCTTCCGAACTTGTCGTCTTCTAAATAAAGCATGAAATTTCCATTTTGATTCGCTAGCAAATGCTCCTGTTAGTTGACATTTGTGCAACAAATATCTTTCCTCGGTATAACTAGTTCTGTCGAACAATAAGAATACACACTCTAAAATAATTCGTGGAACGTTACTCCATAAACGCGGTGACATCACACTCTGCCAGCTGCTACATGTTTGCGAAGTTACCTTCCACCTAATTTCTACAATTCTGATATTCAAAAGGCTGCTCCAGGGATTAATAAATTTCAATTTCAGGACAACTCCAGGGGCAAATAAATTTTGATTTTCAGAAATACCCTTAAAACATAAAATGCTCTACCCCTCGCTCATTAACGATTTTCTTATAAACGTTATTACAACATTCGGCATGCATTAGGAACTCATGAACCTCGAAGTCCGTAGCTCAATTCGTTTTCCACACATAAATACTTTTAAACATTATATGTTACAATGTGGCTGCCATTAGCACATGTGTGATTTTCTCAGCACCCTCTAAATGTGTAGCAAACATAAAACATTAAATTTGTTTTCTTAACCCCATTGCAATACCTTCATTAATTTATATTTCCTATTAGGTACTTGAAAGTGAACGAGATAAATGTAGTTAGAGGTTTTCTCCATTAAAATTTTTCGATTTGGAAAATAACGTGGCTAATATTCATCTTAAAAATAAATTGTAATTTTCAAATACATACTTTTGATTTATTGCCTTTTTCACATAAAACGAATGTTCTTAATAAAACTACTATTTCAAAACATTCAAAAGACGGAGTTTCAAAAGTCTTTTCCGTCCCATCCTCTTTTTAATTAGGGCTATTTTGTATATTTTTAAAATTTGTAAGCAAATACCTTTGTAAGTTGAGAACGTTAAGAATGGGGATATTCAAACATTTTCCCTAAACTTATCATCTTGTTAAGTCGGAGCAAACTTATTGGCTTCTTTCATAGAGATTAAGTTATAACTTTTTTTCTTTCTTTTGTGAGTTGTCTAGCCACAAATGTCTATCTTCAGTGAAACTAGTTCTTTAGAACATTAAGAATGTGAAGATTCCAACAATTATTTACAGATTACCGCCTTTTTAGAAAGAGAACAATGTATTTCTTTTGATTCGCAAAAAAATACTCTTCTGAGTTTACTTTTTGCAATAAGTATCTTATCTTCAAAAAAACTAGTTGTGTAGAACATTAAGAATGTTTGAATCGTAACATTTATTCTTATCGCCTTCTCAAAAAAGCAATCAATGGGTCTCATTCTCGATTCACAAATAATACTCCTGAGAGTTGACTTTCTTGCAACAAATGTCTACTTCCCGTGAAACGAGTTCTACAGAACTTTCACTTCCAATTCAGACGAAATCTCAACAAGAGCGAAAATTATGTATGATCACGAAGGCGAGCAATTGACAGAAAATAAATATTACGTACAATTCATCGTTATTTAATCTACAGCTGGGGGGAAAAAACGTTCCACCCTACGTTTCTCTGCTGCTATTGGTCAAGGAACTTTGTGAAAGGTGTCATTTTTCAGGAAATAGCGTAAGGAATTGAGAACTGGCAACGAAAATTGCATAAGGGGTAGTCTACATATTAAAATGAGCTCCAACTTTGAAAATTCCAATTTCAACACCTATTTTTTTACATAAAAATTTTCAGCACCTTCAAAATACCCCATGTATAAAAAAAGTATTATTAATTTTGCATTATTTGCTGAGATATTAAAGCATTAATTTTGAACTCGTTTAGGGGGAAATCTCTAAAGTGAAAACAGTAATATTTGGATTGGTGTCTTTTCAAAACAACAAGCTGACAGGGTTAACATAATCTCGCCAACGGATGCTAGAATTTAACCTTCTTCACTAATATTGTTATTTTTTTATGTTTTTTTTATTTCGGATTTTAAAATTCAGAAATAAAATAAAGACTAGAAGATGAAAAGTTTTAATTTTAAATTAAGTCGCGGTTATTTATAACGAACAGATTTTTAAATGTGATTAGTTACAATCACATTGACAAACATGATTATTGCATTAATGTTTTACATTTTTATGCAAATTTTTGTTTCATTCATATTGTTGCAAAAAGTTTGTTTAAAATTTGTCGCACTTTATCGGTAATATAAACCACGTATCACAAAACGAGGGTTACAACCTTAACACGATATTTAAGAAAAGCAAAATAAAATTATTCAGAATGATTTGGCAATGATTTTTAATCAAGGCAAGTGGGCACTAATAATTTTAAATAAGCAATGTGGTAACAATAAAATGTGTACTGAAAACCGAATTCCAGTAATATTTTAGGGTATTTAATTTTTAATACTAAACTCACTTTTTGAAATTGTATTGGAAATAACACATATTTAAAAAATAGTAATCGATATAATTTAAAGTTAATTCGACAAACAAAATACATTGCATGTTCTTGAAATAAGAAAAGATTTTTAGATTTTTTCAGACATCAATAATTTTAATAAACATTTATCAACAAACTTTTTCAACCACCAAACGATAATGAAAGTTAGGATCTAATTCGCTGAGTAATTTTTTACACGATCCCTAAAATTCGTCTTTTTCATATTTTTTTACAATAACTCGGCAAATAATTGTTGTTGAATTAAAAAATTTGGGATTTTGGTTCTACTTGATCTACTTTATTGATTTATGTAAAAAAAAATTGGGGGTTGCTATTCATGTTTTATTTTTTATTATCTAAATTTAAATAAAAAATTATTAAACTGAAAAATTGATGAAAAACTTGTGTGATTTGTTTTTGGAGGATTAAGAAGTGTATACTAAAAAAATCTTTGTTAAATTCCTTTTATTTGTGGAGGTATGAATAAAAATTTATGAAACTTTTTTAACATTACGGGCGTTCAAATTTGAATGCTTATTTAGCTCAGCAAATAATGCAAAGTAAATCATTCTTTTTTTATACATGGGGTATTTTGAAGGTGCTGAACATTTTTATGTAAAAAATTGGGTGTTGCTATTAGAATTTTCAAAGTTGGTACACATTTTAATATGTAGACGACAACTTATAAAATTTGTGTTGCCAGTTCTCTCTTCCTTACGCTATTTAATGAAAAATAACACCTTTCACAAAGTTCCTTGATCAATAGAAGTCGAGAAACGAGGGGTGGAACGTTTTTTTCCCCCGGCTGTACCACAGAACATCAAGAATACGGAGATTCAAAGACCTTCCTAATTTGTCGCCTTCTAAGTAAAAGCATGAATTTTCTCGTTTGATACGCAAACACATTTTCCTGCTAGTTGGTTTTATGCAACAAATGTCTATTCACAATGAAAATAGTTCTACAGAACATCAAGAATACGGAGATTCAAAGACCTTCCTAATTTTTCGCCTTCTAAGTAAAAGCATGAATTTTCTTGTTTGATAAGAAAACCCTTACTCCTGCTAGTTGGTTTTATGCAACAAATGTCTATTCACAGTGAAACTAGTTCTACAGAACATCAAGAATACGGAGATTCAAAGACCTTCCTAACTTGTCGCCTTTTAAATTAAAGCATAAATTTTCTCTTTTGATACACAAACACATACTCCTGCTAGTTGGTTTTGTGCAACTAATGTCAATTCACAGTGAAACTAGTTCGACAGAACATCAAGAATACGGAGATTTAAAGACCTTCCTAACTGGTCGCCTTTTAAATTAAAGCATAAATTTTTTCTTTTGATACGCAAACACATACTCCTGCTAGTTGATTTTGTGCAACCAATGTCTATTCACAGTGAAACTAGTTTTACAGAAAATCAAGAATATGGAGATTCAAAGCCCTTAATAACTTTTCGCCTTCTAAATTAAAGTTTGAATTTTCTCTTTTTCGATACTTAAACACATACTCCTGCCCTGCCATATTTTTTTAATTTGCAAGCAAATACCCTTGTAAGTTGAGAACATAATTAATGGGGATATTCAAACATTTTTCTTCACATTTTTCACTTTGTTTAGATACAAACTTATTGACTACTTTAGTAATGATTAAGTTTCTCATTTTGGTTTGCTTTCTTCTCTGAGTTAGATTTCTATCCACAAATGCATATCTTCTAGGAAACTAGTTCTACAGAACATTAAGAATATGAAGATTCCAACATTTTATGAACTTATTCCACTTTTTAAAAAGGAGTCAATGTATTTCTTTTGTTAAGAAAAAACACTCATGTGCGTTCATTTTTTTGCAATAAGTATCTTATCTTCAAAGAAACTAGTTATACAAAACATTAACTATGTATTCTGACGCTTATACGAACTTATCAACTTCTCAAAGAAGAATCAATGTGTCTCATTCTGAAATCACAAATAGTATTCTTGTTAGTAACTTTCTTGCAACAAACGGCTATTTCCAGTGAAACGAGTTCCACAGAACTTTCATTTAAAATTCAGAAGAAATCTCACCGAGGAAGAAAATTAAGTATAAGCACGAAGGTGATCGATTGGCAGAAAATAAATTTTTTTTACATAGTACAATTTAATTTATTTTCTGTTCAATAGGCCAAATACTTAATAAAAAAAATATTTGAAAGTTATTTTTTTAATATTGTTAATTAAATTAAATCCAGAGTAAAGTATACTTGAACTGATCCTGAAATTTTGAAATCGCATATCCAAGAATTAAAAATCTGTCAAGAGAAAAATACCAATGTCGCAATGACGTTAACAAAAAAAGTACTACCACAATGTACCGAAAAAAAACAGCAAACGTAAACCATAGCAGGGGTAATTAAATACCTGAACTTTTTTCAGAAAAAGTTCTATATTTAATGTATAACTCATTGTTATTTAAAATTCTCTTATAATTTTTTTAACTGTTCAAATTATGGTACGATCTTTTTTTCTAAAATGAGCAGTATATTTTCTTTTGTTAGTACACAAGTCTCTCTACCAAATATAATAATTTGTCTTAATTTTTCTAATGAGGCTTTTATATAAAGTTACTTTTCCATTAATAGAGATAAATTTTTTTTCGTAATTTTGACAAAATAGCATAAAATTTTGCTGTCAAAGATTTGTCTCTAAGTTAGACTTATAACTCATATTTATTTTATGTATTATTCTAATACTACATAATTTCCAAATAGTTTCCCGTCATTTTAGACGGAAGAATTCTTATACAGCCATTTCAAAATACAAATTAAATCCACCCACCCACCTATAACCAAGTTTTATGACTAAATTTCCATTGTCCTACATTCGAGTCCTATCCAAATAAATACAGCTCACTGTAGTAATCTGTCTCCTCGTAAATTTCATACTTTTAATAGCCGTGCAAATGCCCCATGCACACACGCATACAGGATGACTCCTGCAATTAAGAACAAACTCTACAGCGGAATGTTTCGTGATGAGAATTCCAAATTACGGGGACTGTATGAAATTTCAGAATGGCAGGATATCCGTTATTTTCCTTCCTGGGTCATAAGAACTTCCGTGTTTTGATACCACACCCCTCTTTTCAACTATGTAGGTCAATGAATAAATTTTCTTAGCATTTTTCCACCCAAAGAAAAAAAGAAGAAAAATTCCTTTTTGGTGGGCTTCTCAGCCCAGTCGTCAGAACATCGGCTTCCCATGTCTAAGGTCCAGCGATCAAAACGCGGCCTCATCCTATAGTCGGATAGGGCAAGAATAAAAATCAAATTATATACGCACTGTAAAAAATTTGGCTTGAATTTACTAGCGATTACTTAGTAACTTTACAGGTTTTCACCATTTACTAGAAAATCATCTGTAACCTAAAGAAACTACTGTAGTAATACTAAAGAATACTAAGTAAATTGATGTAACGCTTACAGCGCCCCCTGGCTATCTTTTCTAGAGATTATGACGAATCGATATCGCAACGATAAAAAACCTAAAAACGTGGGTTTTTTTTATTTTAGTATATAAAAACTACGTTAAATTATTTCGAAAACTTCATACCCGAAAAAAAAATGAATCTTAAAATTTCTTAATCAATAACATAAAACGCCTTTAACGATCAAGATTTTAACCTCTTTATTTACACGCAATCAAAATGCAAGTTCCCGATAGCAGAGAGGACTAACGCGCTGTTCCGCGGATCCCGATAATCTTGGGTTCTGTCCTCGGGAAGTTCGAAATAAAACCTGACTAACAGAAAAATTAGTGGCGCCCTCTGGTTTTAAACTTTTGTAACCTGTTTACTACCAGTTTCTTTGTAAACATACAAGAAAATCCCCTGTAAAATCTACTAATTTTTCTTAGTATAACTTACTAAGCTTTAATTAGTAATATATACACATATTTCTTATGTAACACTACTAAAAAAACTTATGGAAGCTGAGTTTCCTAGAGAATTCTTAGTAACCTTACAGATATTTTTTTAGAGTGCGGGAATCACCGAGTACACTAGGACAGACGTGCTCGTTAAATCTGGCTGGTCCAAAGTCCTGTTGCTCAGCTCAGTCCTGTTGGGTCCCAGCTCAGGAGTCCCTAAAGTTGTGTGTCTTATCCAGACAGTAGAGATGGCCCATTGCAATAAATAAGGTTTTGAAAAATAACGAAATACATCTTATAAATAAAAATAAATGAAAGCACTCTTGTTCTAAGGTGTATTTTAGCTCTAAATGTGTAGGAATGATGGTGATAATGTTAAATTTCTTGTTTCATGCTATTCTTGTTTTATAGTACTTTAGAACCCGAACTTTTAAGAATTAACATTACCATGTTTTTAAGAAAATGATTAATGGAAAATTCATTAGTATAAATTCAATAAAATAACCAAAATGTAACTTCTTTCACAACTTGGATTTATATAAACAGAAATTTAAAGCTAGTACGTACAATGTATTTTTTAAATGGTTTAGAACAATGACGATATTTCTAAGTTAAAGGCATCAAAGAATTTCTTCAGTTATTAGATAAATTCCATTTTACCTAAAGATTCAAAGCACTTTAATGTTTTTTATGTATATTATTTAAAACTTTAATTAATTTAAAGAAAGGATGAATTTTAAAATTTAATTCAAATTTCGAAACTCCAAAATGAAGTGATTCCAGACTGATTCATGAAAAATTTTAATTTTTCTTCAAATAATGTTCTTGCATAAGTAAAGTTTCTTTTGTCACTGTTGATGTGGAAACGGCAATTTAAATGACTAATAATTGAATTGCAATGTTAATTCAATGGGTAAATCGTCATTATACAGCAGCAAGATGTCCATCCGGGAGTACAGATAGTTTGACAAAAAGAATAAAAGATGGGTCTCTAATTTTGTACTTTTCTAGCAAAGAAAGAATTCTTAAAATCCGAAGGATGGAATCGACTTTGGAAGGAGGGCAAGGACGGACAAACAGACGGACATCAACAGTATATGTCAATACTTACTTTCCTTTTTTTTAATTCTTTCGAATTAAAAAAAAATAGAATAAAAGTGGAAAGAATCAACGAATTTAAGTCTTAGATTCAATTATTACTAAAAATAATGATATTAAAACAGACATTAAGCAAAGACTAGACGCAGGAAATGGAAGGTTTTTTTCTTAAAAAGTTAATAATATATAAAGTAATAACATGGAAAACGAAACTACGGATGTACAAAACTACTGGCCTAAAAACTCGGTGTGCTCTAAATAATGGTGACTTGTATATAATTGTAAATAGACTTAAAGTCGCCGTGCTTGGTGATCTTGCCCCCCACCAAGAAAGTCATTATATTTGAATTTTTTTCTTTAGATTCAACAGCTATCGAGATAGGAATGCTAATCTGTTTTCTTTTATTAAGTTAAGCTATAATCAAAACAAGGATCTTGTTGACAGAGGTTAATAATAATAGGCAGAGACATAACATAGAGTGGACTGCGCATTCATAGTAAAGCAGCTTAGGGATGGAAAACCAAAACCGGTTTTCAAAAAATCGGTGGTCCCGGTTTTGACTAAAACCGGTTTTTTTGTATGAGGCCCTTCGGAACCGAAAACCGGGTTTTCAGGAAAAAAACGATGGAAAATGGACAACCGGTTTTTTCTAAAAAACCGCCATCCCTTGCAGATTAGCATTATGTCCTAAACATCATAAATTGCCAAGAGGGGAAAGGTTGCTACATATGGCAACTTAACGCTACCGTTTCGTTACGAACTATTCCAAATTGTCGCAAGACCTGAATATCAGCTAGCAAACCGAAGTGGAGACTACCATCAATATCCAAATCACGTGGGTTTCTACCAATCACGGCAGTTTGAATTTTTTTAAATTGTTTTTGCAGGGACGATTTTTTGAGCATTGTTGGTATTTTTCTCTTTTAGCCTTTATAATAAATATTTAATTACAATTTTTTAATCTCTGAGCATGTTAACAATCGTGAATGTTGTACTCTTAATTCAGTAACGTTTTGTGCAAGATGCCAAATGCTTGTGAATTCCTAATTGTAAAGAGGGGCAGTGGCGCCGGAACCGGTATGGCAGGTATGGCAGCTGCCATACCACCTTTTGCACATATTATATGTAATGCGTTTTTGTTTTATTTCCCAGAATCAAACCCAAAAGTAACCGCGTGAAAAAAAATCCAACAAAAACAAGCTTGCTTTTTGTTACATATCCTATCCCACAACCACCCCACCCCTAGAAAGATAACACGTATACACATTTACCTACAGGGGGTCTGCAGTAATGGGCTACTGCTCCAAGTTTCAGGGAAATTTTTGGTATCGCCTTCCACTATCTGATCACAGGGAGGGACAGGTCCAAGAAATTCGGACAAAAGGAAGCAATAAAAAAAAGGCTCCTTACTGTACTCGGGGTTGTAAAAGCCCCACTACATCAGCGACCCTGGGAATGTTGTATTTTTTACGTGGAAATCAGGGCCGGATTAAGCAGTGTAGGGGCCTGTAGGCATTTGATTTTGATGGGGCCCCCTTGGCTCTCCCTCACTCCCCCCCCGCCTTTTTTTTTCGGCATAATGCTAAGCAATTTTTTCAGTGGACAACATCAAAACTCGCACACGTAAAATCAATAGCATCAAAATATTTAATTTTACAATAATACTTTTTGTATACTATCATGATCGTATAATATTAATTAATTTAAGTTAGGGTTTTATATGCAATTTAATTTTTTATAGCTGGTTTTTCAAAGGAACAGATTTTTTAAAATGCAATTTTTTACGAAAGCCTTGAGTATTGAGCTTCGAAAAACAATAACTTTTTTTCCTTTTCAATATACATCTTTGATTTTAGTTCATTGTCTTTAACAGAGATAGCACAGTAATAGACTAAAGGAAAATTTAGTTATCTTAAGCAGTTTTTATGAAATCAGGTTTTGAATAATGTTGTTTTACTCCCTAATTTAACTACAAAATAGCCAAAAACTTATTAAAGGGGAGTTTATATTTTAATTTTTTCTTTGTTTTTTCTGTGTGTGATAAGATATCTTTAGATACTTAATAAATATCGTTTTTAAATAAAATTGCCTCGAACGTAGTCGCGGGCGGATACGGCAAACACCAAAGATTCTGGTTAAGCCTTGAATTGAACTTACAAACACATAGAGTGACACCCCACCCCAGTAATAAATTTAGTTCCTTATCTGTTTTTCTGTGAATTTTGCCCATTGACCTTGGTCTTTTGCTACCAGTGGGGACGGGAGACCAAGAGATAGAGGGCACTGAGACCCAGACAACCAGACATCCCCCCTTAGAAGCCCAAAACAGGAAATGAAGGAAATAAAACCTCTCTTCTCCATCTCACAGGACAAAAAAAAAAAAACCCGCTTGTCCAGTTGTTATTTCGAGCCAACTGAGACAACCGGTCATTTTTTTTAATAAAATATATTGTAAAATATATTTATATAAAAAATAATTACAAATTGTTACTATTTTTGATGTACTAATATTAGTGTCTAATATTTCATGTATAAAAAATAGCATATTTCGGAAAACTAATTTTAGAATTATTCAGTTTTCTTCTTATTTCATTCGAATTAAAAAAAAAATCAGAACTATAATTTTGATATCAATTGACTGTTTTTCATTGAAAGCTGCCTTTAAAATTAAAAAGCATGAACATTGCAATAATTGTAACGAATTTAACAAAATTAATAATTTTTTTTGAATTTTTTTAAAACAATGGAACTGATATTTTTAGCCTCTTTCTCTAGGAGCCCTAATCCAGAGTATTTCAGGACCAATTTTAATTTCAAACTATAAATATTTTAGTAATTTACGAGTAAAAAAATATTTTCTTCATAAATTTTAGTTATTAAATTTTTAAGAAAAAATATGTCTTTTAACTTTTTACGGGCCCCTATGCAATGCATAATTTTGCCAACTGTCTCTATCCCCCCCCCCCCCCCCAGACATTGATTTGATGACCATCTGGACGTACGACAGAAAAGAATGGTACACATTGTTGTGCGACTTTCAAATGAAAAATAATATATTTTTTAAATAGTAAATTACAACAGAATTTGAAAGAAAGGTAAAGACTTATATTCGGAAATCTCTACGATGTTGATAGCAAATTTCTTTTTTTTTTTTAATTTTTTTTAATTATTTCAAATTAAAAAAAAAAGAAAAGTCTTTAAAAAATTGTTTTGTTGGTTTTTAGAATTTTAAAAGTACGTGTTCTTTACAGAATTCTAAAGCATTTCAAATTTTGCTCCAAAACATTCTTATAAATTAAGCGTTTCTAAGGACATTTCTTAAAAATCCGAATAAGCTTTTTTTTTTATTTTACAGTCATAAACGTTAGTAATAAATTACTTCCTCCTACTAGAACTTGTTTTTCATTCAAAATTACAAAATGTCTTTTAGTGAAACCAAAGCTCAGCAAAAATATACATACGTATATATCTTTTTGGGGCCCCTTTAGAGAGAAGTAGCCAAATAAGGTGCTATTTATCAATAGCTTTTGGTGTTGTTTACAACCCTGATCAAAAAGAGCCTCTAACATCTTACGCGGAATAGTGGTATGTAATTGTATCCGCGAAATAGCTAACTAAAACTTCTCTTGGGCCTTCTACGTATTGTGGGATGGGTTGTTAGTCTAGTCTAGAGAACAGATTTGTCTTTTACCCCCTTTTAGGCTTGTGTGTTGACGTGTTGTGTTAGTTTTTCAACTGGAGCGATAAAAATTTCTGACTTAAAAAAAATTTTCTGGGAGTAAAAACATAAATTCTAAGGGGGCCCCTTGTGAAGTGGAAACTGCGGGGCCCCTAAAATGTACGGGGCCTGTAGGCAATTGCCTACCTTGCCTAATTGGTAATCCGTCCCTGGTGGAAATGGTCATCCCTGGACCTTTTTGACAGTGACTGATGCGTCATTGTGCAATCTCAGCTCTTTCAGTAAACACTTAAAAAGTTTCCTCCCGTTGTGTTCAAGTTGTTATGTTTTCTTCATTATTTCTATAATTCTATGCTGACTAATTCGTCTGTTTAAAGGTAACTAATGATTGTTTATTGTTGTCATAATATTAATTATTTAAAACTATTTTAACCGGATAATTGTTAATGTAATCTTCCAGACGTCCCGATTTTGACGGGGCAATCCTGCTTTTTGTCTCACTGTCACGAAAATAAAATGTTCTGCGTAACCTTTTCCGACCGAGCTATCGTGATCGTGCGGGTATAAAAGAGAATGTTCAAGCTTTGAACAAATTTGAAAATTTCTGTATTATTATAGGGGACGTACATAAATTACGACACGCAAAATTTTGACTTTTTTGACCCCCCCTCCCCCTATGTCACGCTGCGTCACGTTTGGTCCAACCCCTCCCCCGAAATTACGTCACGTTTGTCGCACCCCCCCCCCCCCCTATTTTTCAAAAAAGTTTTTAATATTTTCCTTTGTTTTTGAAATTTGAAAAAAAATATATAAATTGATATTTATTTAAAAATTGGAAAGAAGTAAAAGCTGTCTTGATTAAATAATTTATTCAACGTTGTGGCACAAAATAATCCCCCCCCCCATCTTCTTTCTGAAATTAAGTATTTGTTATGATGATCTTACGATAAAAAAAAGATTTCAGATTTCGTTCTGAAAAACTTTATTTTATGTAAAAAAGATTTTCCTTGCAAAATTGGAAATTTTGAATCGTTACGTCACGCAAGCGATTACCCCTCCCCTCCTCCATGTCACGGTCCGTCACGCTGTCGCATACCCCTCCCTCCCCCCTCTGAGCGTGACGTAATTTATGTACGTCCCCATATTTGATTACTCGGTATAATGGTTAACTAATAACTATTTATTATTTATATTTCAGTCATTAGTTGTTCAGTATAAGCAGAATTTGGTTGTTTATATTTGTTCAAATTTGAGAAAAAATGGGTTACATATATATAAAAAAAAAACTTCTGGTTTGATTATTTTTAGGGAGGGGGCCTTTAGCGTCGTTACCGTTAGCGATACATGACCGTTAGCGATCTACAGACAAATTAAATTGTAATATGTCCACGTTTTTTATTAATTCAAAATTTTTAATGTTATGTAAATATTTAAATTTAGTTAATTTACACGAAATCTTTTGAATAATTTAGGAGAAAGGTAAAGGAAATGTGTACCAAAAATTAGTTTATTAAAACTATGTTTTAAAATGTGTTCATTTAAGCACTTAATAATCAGCGCAGGTTAATTTTTTAATAATTAAATGTTTGCTAAGTAAATTTAATCTTTATTTCTTGACACATTTTTAAGATAACTTTAAAGACATTTGAAAAATAAACTAATTTCTTTAAATCACAACTTTTTCTAGTCGGTAACATTGAAATGCCTTATATAAGTACAGGGTGTGCGTATTCTATTAGGAAGTTTTTAATTTTATCTCCTGGTATAAGTTTATTATTTTTCTAAAATTGTTTGGTATTTTTATTTTACGTTCAGAACAGAACGCCCACAGTGATTTTTCAAAGCAAGAGTACTGGGATTTATGAAAACACCCTTGTAGTTCGAAACTTTTTGTATAAATGCACAATAAATATCCAAAATAAAGCATATGAAACTGTATTTCAACCATATTGCCATCCCACTTTGACCTTATCCTAATGCAACAATGAGAAGAAGAAAAACAAGAAGTTCTAAAAGAACTAAAATAGCCTACTTTCCTGTTACTTAAATACTTACTAAAATTCTTATCTTGAAAAAACTAGGTTCGTTACAGTAAGTGAAATCCACAACCGTTTCTACATTAAATTTATATACATTAGAATAAATTTCCCTAAACACAGCATCCAGCTATAATTTCAACTTCTCAATCAATTATTTTCATTAACTTTTTATCGCCAATAAAATAAATATTACTTATCGTCCGCATGATTATTTGCAGTTATAAATAAATATTAAATTTTTCGCAAAACAAAAACCAAAAAACTACTTCAAAATTTACTTAAAATAGAAAATGTAAATTAACAAGTAGGTTTGTAACATAAACTGTCACTTAACCCGCTTCCACAGGTAAAAAGGCGCCAAACCCAGCATTAATTCTATATTAAACATTTACCTGCTATAAATTCGGCTAATTTCATTTATTTTATTTCGAAAATTAAATAATTATTACTTAAATCGTTTGCAAAAATTTATATTTCAAAGAATAAATATGTAACAGTTCTCGCTTTTAAATAGAATGAAAACATTTCGTACCAACATACGGAATCTCGAAGTGAAATATATATTTGACGTCATTTCAAACTGATCGATGTCGCAAAAATAAATTTATTTTAATTCATTGTCTAAAAGAATTAAAGTTTCTCAAGCGATTGTTGCCATGGCAATGGTAATTTATTTCTAATAAAATGGCTTCCTATGCTTTTTAAATGAGCATTAAATGTTGAAGTTTTTTAAATAATTGAAGTACTTAGAATTCGAATTCTTTTGAAATTTTCGATATATTCTCATTTGGATACGCTGAATTTTTTGGCGTATATCACTTGTCCGTAGCATTTGTAGTTAAATTCAGCGATTTAAATGACTCGAAATTGAATTTCAATGCTAATTCAATGGAAAATTCGTCGACAAATAGTAGATTTATGTCCGTCCTATCGTACAGACAGACGGACAAAAAGTATGAAAGTTGGGTGTCTGAGGTTATACCTTTCTAATAAAAAAAGAATTTTTAAGATCGGATTGCTAGAACTGATTTTGGAAGGGGGGTACGGACGGACGGACGGACAGACGGACAGACGGACGGACAGACGGACGGACGGACATCGACCGCATGTCAATACCTACTTTTCCATTTTTTTAATTCTTCGAATTAAAAAAAAAGAAAAGTAGGCTAAAAATACTCTCGCAGGTGATACGTTTAAAAAAACTATTGACATAAAGCTAAATTCTAATGAATGTAAATTGGTTGGTTGCCTAAAAAATACTTATTTGTTAAATAATATTATAATTAAAACATCTAGAGCGGGGGGGGGGGAGAGAGAGAGATAGAGGCTTTTCTTGCCATACCTCTAAGGAATAAGTTCCGGCGCCACTGAAGAGGGGTATAAAAAAGGATTAGTCACACTTTCACTGGTAAAATTTATTTAGTTCTGCATACTTTTAGTAATTGTGTGTTCTTCATAAACTATAATTTCTATCGAGGGAATATATTCTAAAAGCTCTTTTATACTGAAGAATCATATTCATGATTAAATCAACGTTGTTAGAACTCTAATTATAATAAATATTTTGGTCCAAGTCAATTAAATTAATGGTCTGGACATTGACAGCTTAGAAGTAGAATATTTTTTTTACAATTTGGTCAAAACGAAACCTGTTTTTGCAATCGTATTTTGTTGAGTTATTTATATTTAAAAAGTAGAGCATTTGTTGAATTTGAAATATATTGATGTGTTTTAGAAAGTTGATTTATTCCAGGTGAAATAAAGGAAGAAGCAATATCTCAAAAAATATATATATTTGATTTTTTTTAATGGGACCGTTAGAACTAAAGTTATAGAGACGGCAGAAAATATTCACAATGTCAATAACCAACTTATATTACAGCAACACTCTACATAAACCTACTAATGTTCTTTTAAATTAATTTTTAATAAAGAGTCCACATTCAATTGTTCAAGTAATCTTAAATAGACGCACAAAATCAAAGAAATAATCTGATATCTATTAAGAGGATCTTAAAATACTAGCGATTCATCCTTGCTCCTTTCCAAGCTTCTTTATCATAACATTAGATTGTCGGCCTCTGTGTTCAGGTCGTTGTGGAAAAACTCGCCATAGATGCGAGCCAAACGCGACACAGTCATGTGACTGTGTAAGTTAGATGTTTAGGAGACTTTAGGTTTGCCAATGCGCAGTCCACTCTATGTTATGTCTCTGATAATAGGTGATGCTTTAAAGTTGATTTAAACTGATTTCAGCTATAATTTATTGGTGTAGGTTATAGATTTTTTTTATTTCAATAAAATAGTCCAGTTACTTAATTTTTTTTTCATTCTGAGATGTTTTGGATATGCATGAAAGTGGTGTGATAAGAATGGTATATTTGAGACTTGTTTTCTTGTATGCAAAAAAAAAAAAATCCCGCGCACAAGCTCAGGTGTTTTTGTCGTAAATAGTATACGTAGATATAAAACATTTCAAAATGCAAATTCCAACCAAAATCCTATTTTCGCAGCTGTAGTCTGCCGCATAAACTCGAATAATAACCTGTAGTATGAGCTCGGGTGTTGTTTTTGTGCACTGACTGTGTAAAATTAAGACATTTAAGGACATCTAGCAAAAAAAAACTATTCTTACAGGCCTCGTAAGTTATCTCATCAACATAATCCTGACATACAAGGTCAGGTTTGTCTTTAATTTTTTAAATGCTTGTTTTCTTTTTTCAAGTATTTTTTGTAATACTATCTTACAAGCCATCGATTTGCATTTGGTTGCTAAGCAACGAATATTAAATTAACTGTGACCGGGTATTATACAACAATTGGTTTGAAACCATAATTTTGCTCTTTTTTTTAACATAAAATATTAATTTTTAATATCACAAATAAAAGTGCGGCCTTCATACCAAAACAGAGAGTGAAAAGTAATTATATGCGCCGCGACAAATAGCAGGTGAATCTTTCCGCCGAGGCCATTTAATAGTGTATAATATAAGATGGAAAATTGTGATATTCCGGGCACGAACTATAGCTAATGTAAAATGTAGCACAACGTAGTAGGTGCGTATCGATTTTCGGCAAGAAATTAATGGGATTGTTTGAGAAAATGGAGTAAAGGAAGAAAAAAAAAAGACATTAGCGTTTCCAATTCATTAAGTGATACCGAAATTTTTTTTCGATCTCTTAAGAACAAAGGTAATCAATATTCCATGATGAATATTTTCTTTCACCAATACATTCATTACGAATGCGGGTCTTTGAAAGGTGGCTGCTGTTGTCCTAGTGGCATAGTTTTTAAGGTTTGCTTTTTTGTTCAGTACTGGTGTGCTGGTATGTGGTGTCTGACACTTGCAGTAACTATGCATTGAAGACAACAAGTAGTACTTATACTATTATATAATAATTCTATCCATTCTTTATTTATTTCTCTTTAATATTTAGCTTAATTCTTTAGGTATTAAGTCATATTATAAAGATATTTACCTTACTGAAGAATGATTAATGCCTTGAATGCAAAGCATGTGAATTTATGACCTTGGTATGATAACATGCAATTTTTATGTTGAACATTATTTTTAAAGGGTTTTTTTATTCTAATTGTTATAGTTATTAGAAAATTAATTAAAAACCTTCAACTTATAGTTCGTATATTCAATTAGTATCGTGTATCTTCTGTTTTTGTTTCAATTAGAACATTCAAAACTAGGTCCATAACTTTTTAATTTGTTTTTGTTTCGCACTTTTTTTAGTGAATGTTTATACACTTGTAACCAATGATTGTATTTATTGCATTGATAATTGTACCAATTAATATATTATCTCTTATTTTGTTAGTTAACTCAATTTGTTATCTGTACAGTGCAATATAGACAACCAAAATTTTATTATTACATTTAAATTTCTATTAATCTCTAACTAAAAATTTAAGTATGCTGGTTAAGTGAAAACTTTGTTAGTAAAGAGGTCAAAATATATTTAGTTAAAATCATTATCATGTATGTTCTATGTTAAGTTTAAGTAGCAAAATACATGGTACATTCTAATGATGCTAGTTATTGCTATTAATGATGCTAGTTATTGCTATTAACCAACATGAATTACATTCTCATAACATGTTTATTACCTAAGCAGTGGAAGCATTATAAAATGTATGTCTGTTTATCATCCACTTTCATAGCCCAAACTACAAATGCAACATGCAAGCCTGTTACGTCACAATATTCAGCGTATTTAATTAGCAGTCATTGAAAATTTCCGAAAGAAATTCAAGTTTGAAGTCTTTAAATATTTTTAAAAAAAACTACAACATATAATTCCTCTTTATGAAAAAAATAAAAAGTAAAGTAGCAAATAAATTTGCAAGGAATCGCCAATTCTTTTAAATCACCATTGCCACCAATCATCTCATGCAAAACTTCATTTATCCAATATAAAAAAAGGAAAATTAATTTTTGTGCTAGAAGTCAATTTTGAATGACATAATAATATGTATCAAAATAGGAGTCTTTGATTTTTTGCTCTTTTTGTTTACAAAGAAAGTGTTCTATTTTGTTTTATTTTAAAATCAAACTTTATTTTTCTTTAAGTATTTGGAATTACGAGTGGCGGAGCCCAGCCGGTTAAGGTGTTTGCTTTGCATGCAGAAGGTCCCAGGTTTTAATCCGGGGATTGCCAAAATAAGTGTCGACCGATAATCGTCTCGTGTAGAGAAGTGCACATTAAATGGGCTCCAAAGTCCCAATGCTGTGTACGATGTCACCCTTAACAGTTGCTTAGGGTGCCTTCACAGGTGTTGGCACGTTACTTGACTGTGGTTCCAAATTACGATGCCTGTTGCCAATAGCCCTTGTGGGGGTTTAGTGCAATGATAATTCAAACTAACCTAAGGAATAGCGATGTCTTAATACTATTTATTTCAATTGAGGATTTTTTTAAACGCTATTAAAATTCAATTTGTGTAGTTGGATTTCTAAGGTAATATATTGATTTAATATTCTTATATGTTGGTATGAATCGTTTCGCTTCTATTTAAGGGGATTGCATTGAAAAGAAAATATATTAAACTGGACACATTTAGCCTGTAAATGTTCAATATAGAATTAAATGCTGTGTTTGGCACTTTTTTTTCCTATTGGGCACAAATGTTTTGTGGAAGTGCTCTGAATGACAGGTTCTTATAGAAACCTTTTTTTATTAAAATAAAAGAAAATAGTTACTTAATATTTGTTTTAATTTTTGTCATAAATATTCTTTTGACAAGAACTAATGTAAATCTAAAAAATCAGATATTTCAGGTATTTTTTTTATGCCCACCGTTATTAGGCTGATTAATATATCCCTCCTTTTTTAAAAACATTATTTTCCCGAAAAATAATTTAGATAATTATTACAAATTGCACAACAGTTCCCGAGAGAGTTCTTTGTGTTACACCTTTTCGCATCAAACAACGCAATTTTCTAATTAATGTACCAATCCTGAACACTGCTTCTCCATTCATGAAAACGCAGCCAAAATCTTCAAGGATTCTTACCCAGACTCGTGTCTCATGAAGTTATTTAATCATACCTGGTGACCCACTTTTTCTGGAGATCTCCACGGAGACCGTTGCTATGTTGTACCGTTGCTAGGTGTTGCTCCCTTCTTGCATGCCTGTTTCCTTAAGTGAATGACCCTTTTTGTTTAAGAATTCAGGATGTGTAAGCATTTGGTCCACTTGACAGGGCGCTTGTCCATGGCGGTTTTGATTAGCTAGGCTTGGGGGTTGGAACTGGGTGACAAACGGTGGCGTTTCATTTATGAGAGAGTGGGCAATGAAAGAGGAGAAGGCCGATGTCATGTGAGCACTTTGCTATTTCTCTTTGAAAGTTCCCTTTTTTTCAGATAGATGCTCACTGGGGATATGTTTTTGATATAAGAAGTTATTAATTTCTGCTAGTTATATAGTTAGTTAGTAAACTAATTTTTTAATTAGCTAATATCGTTGAGGTGATGGGGAGAAGGCTGATGTCATGTGAGCATTTTGCTATTTCTCTATGAAAGTTCCCTTTTTTTTTTCAGATAGATGTCCGTGAGGGATTTTTAATACAAGAATTAGTTAATTTTTGTTAGTTAGTTCAATTGGATGGTTGTTTGTTATTGTTTAATTAGCTAGAATTGTTGTTAACATGATAGGGATAAGGCCAACGTCATGTGAGCTTTTTGCTATTTCTCTATGAAAGTTTCCTTTTTTTAAGATAGATACTCACTGGGGATATGTTTTTGATGTAAGAAGTTAATAATTTTTGCTAGTTATAGTTGGTTAGTCAACTAATTTTCTTAATTAGCCAGTATCATTGTTGATGTGATAAGGAAAAGGATGTCAAGTTAGCATTTTGCCATTTCTCTATGAAAGTTCCCTTTTTTCAGATAGATGTTCACTGGGGATATGTTTTTGATATAAGGGGAAGTTATTAATTTTTACTAGTTATATAGTTAGTTAAACTAATTTTTTTAATTAGCTTATATTGTTGATGTGATATGGAAGAGACCAATGTTATGCAAGCATTTTACTATTCCCCTATGAAAGTACCATATTATTTTTTAGATCAATGTTCACTGGGTATAGGTTTTTAATATAAGAAATTGTAATTTTTGCTAGTTATAGTTAGTTAACTATTTTTTTAAATTGGCTAGTATTATTGTTGATGGTGATAGGGAAAAGGATGTTGTGAGCATTTTGCTATTTCTCTATGAAAGTTCCCTATTTTTTATGTTTCAGATCAATGTTAAATGGGGATGTTTTTGATATGAGGTGTTAATAATTTTTGCTAGTTAATGAAATTAGTTTTTTTAATTGGTTAATAATTTGGTTAGGATGTGAAGTAAAAAGATGTCATGTGAGAATTTTGCTATTTCTCTACGAAAGTGCCCTAATTTTAATCTTTCACATAAATGTTAGCTGAGGATTTTTTTTATTTATATAAATTTTTGGTTGTTAGCTAGTAAAAATATTTTTTAATTAGCTAGACTGGAGATAGATCTAAGTGACAGATAGTGGTGTTAATTTTTGTTGCGTTGATACTTGATAGGGAAAAATATGTGTGTAATTTCACTATTTCCTATGGTAATGTTACCGACAGATATTCACTGGTAGATTTTTGTGAAAATAATGGTATTCAATTTTAAAGAGTTGATAGAAGAAAGGCATGATCTCATGTGAACATTATACTAAGTATTTTTTGCTGTCGGCATTCTCTTTGGTTATGGATTGATAGGTTTAAGGGTAGCTATTTTAAATATTCTTCTTAGTGTCATTAAAAAAAATTGATGGCGTTTTGGTTACCCACATTATGAATTTGTACCAAAAATTTAAATTTGGTGTTAGTCTGGTTATCTAAATGAAGTCTTTTAGTAGGAGTGATTCGGACAAAGTTATCTATATTTGTGTTGTCATTCAGGCAATTTTTTTTTGCCTTAAGCACTCTCCATTTGTCTGTAGGGTTTTATCATTATACAGACTTGCAATGAAATTGAGTGATAAGCAGTACTGTTTCAGTTCCTAAGTGGTGAAAAATTGAGGTCATGTGATCATTTTGCTATTCCTCCTATAGAAATTGTGTTCCTTTTGTAGTTTTCCATAATATTTAGTTTGTGCAATAGTAACCTTTTGAAAACATTCATTAACTACAGTTATGATGTTTGTTGGCATGAAACGTTAACATTACTCAACTTGACAGAGCCTGTCTATCTGCTTTTTTTTTAAATAGCTTTACTAGTTGACAAAAGTGCTTCCAGTTTCAGGTCCAATAAAAGAGAAAAGCATGTAAGCATATTGCTAATTCTCTATGAAAATTGGATTATGTTTGTCCAAAGGAAAACTAAGCAACATTTTGTCAGAATTTGATTAATATTATATTCTATTATTCTTGCTGTTTTATGTTCCTGAATTCAATAAATAAAGGAAAAAAATTCCATTACCTCCTCAATTGAAGAAAGCTACTGTTAGTTTGTGGTTTCTATTTATTATTCAAGTGTGTTGCAGATCATTTCTTGAAACAAGGTTTTGCATTCAATTGCTTTCAGACAAACAAAATCCAATTCTCTCTTATTTGCATGTTTGATGTTTCAGGTTGATGTTAACTTGGAATGTGGGAATATGTTTTTGACATAAGAAAAAGCACTGACAAAAATGTAGCTGCATGGGTAGCGTTAAAAAAGTAAGAGCATCTGCAAAAAGTGGAGGCATAGGATTGCTTATATGCCTTGTATTATTGCTTAAAGTTTTCCGTACTTTTTCTAAATGTAAGTGAAGTGTGTGAACAGCAGAGAAAATGATTCGGCTTTTTTAACCATGAACTGTTTGAAGACAATATATGGAATTTTTTTTAGTTATCATAAAACAATATTGCTTATGATAATCAATCACAATGTTGAAAATCTCTTGCGTATCAGTATATAATCATGATCTGACTGGCAGTCTGATTTTAAAATAATTGTTGCTCCAAAGACTAAATTAATAATAAATTTTGTCTTTTTTTACTAGGTATACAATTATTAAAATAACATTCTTATTAAGTAATTTTTCCAGTTAAAAAATACTGTCTACACTGGTTTCCGGGTAATTTCAGTTTCTCCATTCTGGTTCTTGTTATTTGTTCGACTAGTAACTAAATTCTACTACTTGTTCATGCTAAGTGGTTTGTTTGGAAATGAACAATGTTAACTTCCCATGCACTTATCTATTATCCCTAAATAGATAAAGGGCCAGGATCAAAATGACTGCCTATGTACTTTCTTTTGATCTAAGATCAGCTTCTGGGAAATTGTATAAGTTGTACCATCCACCATTGCATCTACAATTATTTTAGTATCCTATGTGAAAATTAAATGAGATCTGTGTTGATTTGCTGAAAAAAGCCCTTGGATTTTTAACATTCCAAATTTTTCTTAATAAAAATTCAATTATTTGTTTTCTCCACTACAGGGCGGAAGTTGCTTTGACGAGGAGTGTGGAAGTTCTTCCATCTATCAACGGCACCAATTCCTTGTCCAAACTGGATAAAAATAAAAGTCCTGGTTAGTCAATTTTAAATGTACATTTTTTTCTAACCCCCAATACAACCTCTTCTAAACTATTTTTTTCTACTTTTCTTCTTTTGTATTAAAATAAAATTACCATCTTTATGCATTTATGTATCTTTCAAAATAACCAAAATTTGTATTTCAATGTTATTTTTTGGTTTGGTATTTCAATGATATTTTTTTATTTGGTATTTTAATGATATTTTTTTGCCAAACAAATGTTTTTAAAAATTATAATGTGAATGAGTCTAATCTAACAACTGAGATAAATATTGTATGAAAAATACTTTTTTATACTTAATGTTTAGACTGAGGCTGGCTTAGAAAACAATTAGTTTTAGTGTCTATAAAGGGCACAACCAGGTTGCAATAGTCATATTCTTACTCATAACGCAAAATAGTTTATATTAATAGCACAATCATGTAGACAATGCTTTTATTTTGTTTAATTTATTTCGTCTTTCTAGTTCGTAAATATTTATTATAACAGTTATTATATTTTTTTATTGTGCAGTTCATCATGGATCACCATCCAAAACATTAGATCCCACAAAAGGCTCCCCCAAGAAAAGAAAAATGTTACGATTTACAGGTTAGTGAATCTATGTTGATTTATATTTGAAGTGTACAGGGGAAAAACCCTTCATCGATTGGGAATCTGTACATATTGAGATCTGCTTGGCGAATAGTGGCGATAGGTAACTTTTTTCTCCTATGGTTCTTCTGCGTTTCAAGCGTCGGGAGTGAATCTCAATCATAGTAAACCTTTGTGCCTCGTTATAAAAACTAAGGCAAAACTGTTTTCTTCACACCAGTTTAGGTGATGAGTCACTAGCTTCGCAAAGCAGACCTGATGCAAACAGATTCCAGTAAATAAAAGGGTTTTTCCCTGTACTCTTCCATTTGAGTAAATATTTTTGTCTTCTACTTAGGCGAAAAAAATATGCATTCGAATATTAATAATTCCTTTTATAGTTAGGCTCTATGCATTGGAATTTAATGATATTAATATTGCACTGTGTATGTAAGTAAATTTACAGACAAACTAGACTTTTCTATAGTTAAAGTTACTTAACTAAAATATGCAAATTTAGCTATATATCAGTTGATACAGTTCTAAAATCAATTGGTACAACTATTTAGGTACACATTTGTTAGTATTCCAAATACAAAATGTGTTGTTGCCATGTTAGTGAAAGTCTTTTCTTCTGAAAAATCATCATAAAAATTAGTTTAATTTTAATTTCGAACAAAATGCTTTTTTTTGTGCTCCTTTTAGCTTCCACATTATGTTTATAACGTAAAAAGTGGAAGGTTCTATAATCGTTCAGTCCGTCCGTCTGTCCGTCACCCACTTTCACAGAGCGAACCAAAAGTCGCACAAACAATTGGGATACGTCATTTTAAAGCAAAAAATCGGGCTAGATTACATCCCAAATTTCATTAAAAAATTTAAATTAGAAGTATATTTAAGATTTAAATAACTAAAAATTTAATCTACATTGAAATAACATGCAAATTCCATTTTCACTCAATATTTTCACTGTTGCCATTTCGTCAAACGTACGAGAAACTTTATTTAAAATAAAAACAAAGCCTTTGAAAGAAAATTTATTTATGTGATACAATTCGGTTTGGATTGTTGAAATATCACAATAGACTTCTTTTGATGGTTCATTATATACGTATGAAGAAAGATGTATAAAGAATTCCTATTTTGCATAAAATATATGCAAAGTTTCTCTTTTATTTTTTAAGCATCATTTTTACTAATTATATATTTTTCGAACTGTAAATTAAATTCCGGCAACTAAAAGAACTATATTTATTAAAAATTTGCATCATTATTCCACGAATTCCAAACAAATTTAGCAAACGATAATGAGTAATTTTTAATTTGACAAAGTATATTAATGAAAATAGTAGTTAATTTTGGCGTTTACAATTCTAAATTAGAAATCTCTGTTAGGCGAATTTCTTTCTGAGGTGTATACTAAATGTGTTTCCTGTGAGCATAAATATGGTGTGGAAGCGGTTTTAGTGACAGGTTCTGTAACAAACCAACTTGTTTAGTTGTATATGGGGAATTTCGTATGGAGGAAGCCGTTCTAGAGGCCCTGTGGCTTGTAGTGCCTCGCATTGCCATGGTTGGCAAGGTTGTTTCATCCTTTGAGAGTGGGTCCATAAAATGAGGTCTAAGCATGTTTGGGGAACTAAACACTAGGGGGTGGTCTATGTGAGATTGACCACCTAACCAGAACCTATGCCTAACACCCCAAAGCCCACGGTCACATAAGCTGAAATGGAAATGGCTCTTGCTCCACTAACAGGCTCTTTCGCCAAGTAGTTTAGTTTAAGCAGTTCTAAATAGCAGTTTCATTTTACAAACCTACTTGCTCTTTACAGGAGTTCCTCGTGCAAGGCCCGATGTGTCCCCCACTCGCACCCTGAAGCCTCTCCACAATGACCGCATGAACAGTCTGGCCGCTGCTAAGAAGCAAACCAACAGAATCCTGGAGAGAGCAGACCACTACAAAGCAGTCACACATTCCAAGAAAGAGCTTGCCCTGCTTTATCAGCATAAAGTCATATGGGAACAGGAGTACATGCATTTACAGTACATGGAGGATAGGCTTCAGCGGGAAATTTACAATCACTTGACAATTTACGGTCAGTTAGGATCTGATGGGCAGCTTCTGTTGGCAGATAACATTAATTTCATTTTGGAGATCGAAGAAGAGAAAGCTTTCTTCCGGGAAAATGTCGTGGATCCTTTGTGGTACATCAGGTATGATAAATTATTCATTTTTATTTTAAATATTTAAATGATATTTCATCAGTGTAAGCAACAAGGCTAAACAAGTTTTAGGATGAATCACTTTTGAATTACTTATTGCTGGCTTGAAATCTAAGTGTCTTTAAACTTGATTCCCAAAACAAAATTTATTTCCTTCTCTTGCCAATTAATTTTTTAAGTAGGAAATAAGTTTCAGATTAGGTGACTTTTTAGCCATTTGACAAATAAAATAATATTTACATAGTGAAAAAAATTTCTGTATGAAAGAAAAAATTAATTTTACAAATTAAAAAGAATGCTATGGATATAAATTGTTAAAATATTCTTATCGCCTATTCTATATCTGTACATCTATAAAAAATAAAACTATTGCCTTTCACTCAAAACATCAGAGCATTATTTTCCTGCTTCAATATTCATTTTTTTTTTTTTTTGTATTCAGGGAGGATTTAAAAGAATGGGTGCGCCAACATGAAGGCTTGAGGCCTTTGTCTGATGCTGCAAAAGTGCAGCATTATCAGATCAAGAGAGAAGTGAAAGAACTGTGGACTGGTTACAGAGAAATAGCGGAAGACTTGGTGAAAGAACAGAAAGAATTAGAGCAGCAAGTGAAAGAAGGTATAGATTGTGAAAAAATAAAGCTTATAGTCTGAGAAACAAAGAAAAGTTGTATTAAAAAAATGGTAACATGTAGATAGAAATTGTTATCAGTAAAATGCTAAGATAGTAAGTTATAATTTATACTCACTATCTATATAACATTTATTGTGTTTTAATCTTGATATAATTTTTAAAATATTTTATGTTATTGTGGAAAAGCGCAAAATGAAAATTTCATTGATACTCCCTACTTTATTCTCATAAATTGCACCTCCAGTACATGTATTACAAATACTAATTTTAATTTGAAATGAATGTGTGTTATTTTATCCTACCTGTCTATACTTTTTCTAGCTTTAATTAGTTTCTTGAACTAAACTTCTTAAAAATTCTTATTGTAATTATTTTATTTATGCATTTTTCTTGTGATTGGATAGAAATTGTAGATGCCATTTTCTAATTCATTTATATTTTTTCTAATTTTGTATCAGTCGTTGAAATGCTTCAAATTACTACGAAATAATTTTCTTTCAGCTTTGCCTCCCTACATTGCAGAGGAAAAACAGATTACAAAGGGTGTACCTCCCGAATTCCATGAGCTTTATTGTCCTGATCCACAATTGAAAGAAAATCTTATTGCAGAGCTTACACGATTAGATGATAATTACTCTAGTAGATTGAGAGACCTTGATAGGAATTGTGACAGACAGTAAGTAGTAGCTCTTGCAGCTCTTACCTTTTCATAAAATTTAACTACTGTATTGTTGTTAATTAAATGTTAAATAATGCATACAAATTCAATTGAAACTTAAAAAACAAGTGTTTACAATAAGTCAATTTCAATAAGATAGGTTTACTATTTAATATCTACTTAAATCTGTATTACTATGGGCAAAAAATGTCATCTCTACTGTTAATATTTTGGCATGCTTCTTTTACTAAACTTCTGAGAAGAAAACATAGTGGGAAAATTCACCTATCACTCTGTTTGTGGTAAAACTGACGTATTATCTGAAAAATATAATTTTTCATGATAAAATATCTTTACATTTAAGATATATTAAGTGCTTGTTTTTAATTCTTCAGTCTCAAAGCTGGGCTACAATTCGCAAAACCATAATTTTTTCACTGAGAAATACAATAGAAACAAAACGTCAGACTATTTTTCTAAAAATCTTAGTTTTGCTGAATTGTCACTTTATTGAAAAATTTGTTATGAACATGACACAGTTTCACATTTTTGTGACTCATATCATAAAATGTATGTTTAAGTTTATTTTCTAATTAATTCTAATATTTTATTCTTAAATATTCAGTTAAAATTTATATTAAAAAGTTTTCTTTCCAGAGCCTGTCCTGGTGGCTGGAATGAGCATGATTGCTCTGTGTTTGAACATATTTTAGAGCAGTACCCTGCTGATCTTCCAGACAGAAGAGTTTTATGCTTCGATAGACTGAAAAGAACATTCCCATACAAAACACTAGGACAGTTGGTAAAGAAAATGAATTTAAAAATATAAATAATATATAATATATATGGTAACTGATAATATGTTTATGAAATATCTAAGAAGTATTTGAAATCTAGCTTAACTTCAGTTATAAAAACCGTTATTATTTGAAACTTTAATGAACTTTTGATCTTTAATGTAAAAGGCTATTAAGGAAAAAAATGAGGCCCAGCGGCTTAGTGGTAGTGCTTTGCATTGCCACACCACAGGTCCGGGGAACGAATCCCGGATTGTGCATGGTTGACCCATCCTTTCATCCCTTAAGTGAGTCGATAAAATGGGGATTAAGCATGCTTGAGAACTAAACATTGTTGTGAGGCTAACCACTTTACCGGGGCATATGCCCAGTACCCCAGAGCCCTAGATCATGAAAGCTGAAAAATTCATGGCAGACCTTGGCCATTTTAATGAGCTGTAAAGGAAAAATATTTCATAATATAAGAGTACATAGTATTCCTAGTATCAATTATTAAAGATCAACATTTTATGTTTCTAGTAACCCATTAATGATGACTTTGTGAATAGCATTGACACCTTCACTTCCGAATAAAAATTTAAACTTTAGGATTTTCGAATTTGTGTTTCATGTAACCTAATTTGTCCTAATTAAATTATTTCGAACGGCAATCTTCATTTATCTTATATTTTGTTTATTTAGATAAACTTAAGCCTAAAGCTAATTTTTGCTTGGCAAATTATCTTGCCAATTACCATTAATGGGTTAAGACTGTAACATATCAGTCCTTTGTGAAATATGAATATAAATCATATTTCTTCAACAGATGTCTTACGAGACATGGTATCAAAACAACCGCTTCCATAAAGATCGCCGGAAAAAGTGCCTGGATGATTGGACTAGGGAAAGGTGGAGCTGGCTTCTTAGGGCTGTAACGGAAGTTTCGCAAGCCCAGCAATCCCATGCCGGACAACAAATGAATCGAGATGAAGCCCTACGGCAGAAATTCAAGTGTGAAGTCCTTCGTTCAAGGGTCAGTGATTGCCGTTTAAGTTATGTACCTGTTATCACGCAAGAGCACACATATCATTTTAACTTAAATCCCAAATTAAAATTAAATACAAAGTACAAGTTAAGAGCAAAGATTTCTACATTTACTGTAATCAAAGTAGAGAAATATTGTGATCAAATTATAGTTGAAGCTAAAAAGAAAATTACAAACTTGATTAAAAATTTAAAGCTGTACATGGATGTGCAAGAGACAAAGAAATTGAACTTACATTAAAAAAAAGTATAAATCAATTAATACCAGACTGGGGCTAAATGGCTTTGGCTGGAGAGCAAAGTGACAGTTATTATCTTGCTTAAGAGTAGAGAAATCGAAGTGAGCAAGCAAGTCATGACATCCAGTAGCGACCATCAGACCAGAGATCATGTGACACAAATGACCCACGTACCTGAAAAATTATGCCATGGGACCATACAACAAAACCCTAACTAAAAAAGGCTGTTATAATTATATACTATTGGGCTACAGCTTCTTTAATTATTGCACATACTTAAGAAGTAAAATCCTATTTTTTACAATTTATTGAGAATCGGAGAGTTAATCGTTAATTTACATAACATAGTGCAAAAGAAGTAATTGTGTGTTAAGAATTATTAATCATGCCTAATACCTTATTATTTTATCAAACATATGAAAGTGCACATAGCTAAGGAAATGTTACTATATTGCGTATTCCAATACTTTACAAAAAAGTTCTAAACTCACTTACTATAAAAGGAGGATTTAATGTGAAACACTTTGTAATGTGTTTATTTCTGTACCTGAATATATTTTTAATTATTTAAGTCAGCTCAGGTTTTGGCCTCATGGCTCGACTGCTGTTCAAAATTGAGAGCAATCAATATAGCTCTAGTAAAATATTATTTTAACCTCATAAAAATACATTTAAATTTTTAAATCTCAGGTTGAACAATGGCGAAAAGAAAAAGAGAACGACCGCTTGCAGCACTCCGAAATGGAAGCCCAGCGGAAACTAGCCCTGAAAGTCGTGCAACAGCGCCAAGCCGCCAAAGAAGAATACCGAAGAGAGTTGGCACGACAACGACTCGCTGCTTATTACGAAGAGCGACTTCGATTCCAGAAGGAGAGCGAAGAGGCTCTTCAGCGTCGCATGGATGATGCGAGGAAAATGAACAAGGATAGAACCAAGCATGACAAAGAGCGGTAAAGCTTGATTAGTTATTATTTTATAGAATGTGAGATAAAAGTCCATATTTGCTAATCTGAAAGCCGTATCAATACACTGAAGGTCTTGGTTTATAGTTTATGCAAAATACAGGGTGAGGCTAATAAAAGGGGCCCCGGTCTAGAGATAGGAGTATCTTGAATTGCTTGGCAAGAAAAACTCTTGAAGCTGCCTGAAACCTGTTTTTGCATTGGTTGGATCGGAATAGCTTCACATTAGAGCTACTCATGGACTAGTGGCGAGTTCAGATCTTAGTTTGTATTGTATGAAGACATCCCATAATGCAAATTTTGTGTCTTGCAATCAATTTAGAATGTTTTGTATTAACAAAAAAAAATGGTCCAATTTTCTAGTATGAATAACGACCCAAATAATCACTAGTGGGAACTTTTTTTGATCAGCTCTACAAACCTTGTTTATATTTCATTTCTGTCAGCTTCACCAACCATAGCGTAGTTGCCGGCAAATAATTCGCCGAGGGTTTGTTTGGGCTTAATATTGAAGCGATCAATAGCTTCAGTTACCAAACCTGTTTTTGTATTGGTTTTTAACTTGGCAACATTTCTGTCTTATTCTTATCTCCATATCGGGGCCACTTTTATTTGCCTCACCCTGTATATAGAGCTTTTGTTATAAAAGTGATTGATGGTTAACTGTTAGTTAAAGGATGGTAGTCGGGGAGAGGTGTGTGGAAAAAATTACCCTGATTAATAATCCCTTGACAATCCAAAAGTTTCTTGTAGCTGTTTTGCATTAGCAAATGTGGACTGCAGTTGTTGTAATCCATTAATTTTTATGTATATTTTTTTTACTTAAAATTCATTTGGTTATTAGAATAATCGACTTTCAATTCTATTTCTATCATTTAACTTTAGACCGCAAGTTTAATTCCTTCTGATAAATCTATATTAATGGAAAATTAAACCAACTAAATTCTGTTTTTTTTAAGTAGAACAAAATATAGCTCAATAATCTAAACAAGTTGAGGTACTGATTGATTAAAGACAAATAATAAACTAGCATAAGTTATAATTCTTTGATAGCCAGGACATATTCAGATCAATATATAATAAGGATCATTTTTATTAGCATACCTACAAGTAAACAAAAATTTAATCGTTAGGGTAAAGTAATAAAAATTGCTGAGGAAATTTGCATACTATATTTAGTAAAAATATAAAGATCAATCAATATTTATTACCCATATCAAATCTTTGAGACTAGTTCTGTTTTAATTTTATGCCTAGAAAAAATATATTAATTGCATGCCCTTCAAATTTTATTTTCAAGTAATCATAAACGTTTTTGGTTTTAAACTAATTTAATGTTATTGCATCTTTTTAAATATACCTTTGAGATAAGTACTTATAGTTGCATTTTATATTTTTCACAGGAAACAATTCTATGTCAATAATAACCTGTGCTTTACTTGAACACAAACTAATTTCACATGTTAAATGGTAGAACTAGACAGTTGTAGAACAAATGTTTTTGAAATATAATGCATATATAAACAGGAAAAAAATTGAAAAATTTACAACACAACTGGATAACTCTAGGATCTTGTTTATTTAATTTAATCGAGTTTAAAAATGGTAATAATGCAAACTGAGGTAACAACATTTTAATAAAATTATTAAATTAATTTATTATCAATTAGAGCTGTTTAAAACTTAAAACAATTAGGCGTGAAAAAATAACTTATGATTTTATTATTATTTAAAAATTTAAATTATTTGAAATGTTAAGTTTTTTGAAATAAAAGTACTTAAAAAAATAATAGTAACTTGCTTTTTTTTTACTTAGAACTTTCAAAATTAATCTTAAAGACATATTGTCTGCCGCCAAGTTTTAGCATAAGTTCTTATGCTTTTATTTTAGTACAAATTAAGTTAAAACAAAAAAATATTTAATCATATAGTTTTAATTGAAATATCCAAACAACTTGCTAAAAAGTGCATAATTTACTATCACTAGAAATGTTTGAACATCATTATAACAAGCAAATGAATAAAAATTGTGTTTTGAAATGCTTGTTTAGTTTGTAGTACTTAGTACTTTTTAGTATTGTCTATGCAATGTTATTTTCTTTAAAAAGTATTTTTTAATTTTTGTACAAGAAATTCAAGAATTTAGAAGTCTCAACTAACCATGAAATGGTTTTTAAATTTCTAGTATGAGCTAGTTTTTCTTAACTGTCAGTTGATTGAATTTTATATTTAATAGCAAAAAGAAGACTAATAAAGATTTTTTTAATGGATTTCCAGAAAAACTATTTTATATACACATAATAATATTTTGCTTGCAGTATTTTTTATGATATTGTTTAATCATTCCCATTTAATCCATAATTTTTTAATTTGTTACCAAAGTTTGTATGTTACCTTTAAGTTGTCAAAACCTTATGCAGTTGACCTTGCTTTATTACAAATTATATTTTTGTGATTTTCATTTTATTAAATTCACTTATTTAAAATATTTTTAAGTAATTAAAAAAAGTTATAGTTTTTACGATTGATTTATTTTTTTAATACATACCATATTTTTTACATTAATAAATTAAAGAAAAGTTAGTAGAAATAAAATATTAAACATAATTATTTCTAAAGCATTAATTAAAGCCAAAGTATAACTGCCTTTCATAATTTCAAATAGAAATTGTTGCTATGATCTGTTAAATTAATAAACTTGTCATTGCTTTTAACTCTTAAAAGCATTTGAAAAAGTTAAAGGCTGAATTAAAAACTGTCCATTCAAGGATAAACTTCCTCTTACAGAAGCATTAACAGATCTTATACATTTTATATAAGATTTGAACTATGCTTAGAAGGATATTTTTTAATCATATAAATATGGATTCATAGTTTGAAATAGCAATATAATTCAAATTTTAAGATCTTAACGAAGCATACAGCAGCATTTCAGGACTTAAATGGAAGTCCCATTTTAGTACATAATCAACTTATTAATGAATAAAAAACAGAAAATGTGCTAAAAATAAACAGAAAAGGCTAATGTGCATCTATAAAAAAAAAGATATATTGAAACGATATTTCCAAATAGACAACCAAACTCAGCAATCAAATAATTGTTACCCAGACTCTAGAGAAATAAGGAGTACTGGTCACCATGTTATTAAGTTATCCTTATTGTTAATGATGTGGTATGCCTCCCAGAAGTCTAGGCCTAAAGGGGAAGGACATTTTTAGCCTACTTTTCTTTTTTTTTTAATTCGAAGAATTAAAAAAAATAAAAAAGTAGGTATTGACATGCGGTCAATGTCCGTCCGTCCGTCTGTCCGTACCCCCCTTCCAAAATCGGTTCTATCCATCCGATCTTAAAAATTCTTTTTTTGTTAGAAAGCTATGACCTCAGAGACCCGACTTTCATACTTTTTGTCCGTCTGTCTGTACGAACGGACGGACATAAATCTACTATTTGTCGACGAATTTCCCATTGAATTAGCATTGAAATTCAATTTCGAGTCATTTAAATCGCTGAATTTAACTACAAATGCTACGGAAAAGTGATATACGTCAAAAAATTCAGCGTATCCAAATGAGAATATATTGAAAATTTCAGAAAAGAATTCGAATTCTAAGTACTTCAATTACTTAAAAAACTTTAACATTTAATGCTCATTTAAAAAGCATAGGAAGCCATTTTATTAGAAATTTATCACCATTGCCATGGCAACAATCGCTTGAGAAACTTTAATTCTTTTAGACAATGAATTAAAATAAATTTATTTTTGCGACATCGATCAGTTTGAAATGACGTCAAATATATTTCACTTTAAGATTCTGTATGTAGGTAAGCAATGTTTTCATTCTATTCAAAAGAGAAAAATATTACATATTTATTCTTTGAAATATATTTTTTTGCAAACGATTTAATTAATAATTATTTAATTCTCGAAATAAAATAAATGAAACTAGCTGAATTTAGCTGGTAAATGTTTAATATAGAATTAATGCTGTGTTTGGCGCCTTTTTACCTGTTAAACACAACTGTTGTTTGGAAGCAGGTTAAGTGACAGATTCTGTTACAAACCTACTTGTTTATTTACATTTATTATTTTAAGTGCATTTTGGAATAGTTTTATGGGTTTTTTTCTACGAAAAATTAAATATTTATTTATAACTGCAAATAAATCATGCGGACGATAAGTAATATTTATTTTATTGGTGATAGAAAATAAATGAAAATAATGGCTTTACGAAGTTGAAATTATAGCTAGATGCTGTGGTTAGTGAAATTTATTCTTTTGTATATAAATTTAATGTAGAAACGGTTGTTGATGTCACTACTGTAACGATCCTAGTTTTTTCAAGATAAGAATTTTAGTAAGTATTTAAGTAACAGGAAAGTAGGCTATTTTAGTTCTTTTAGAACTTCTTGTTGTATTTTATTATTGTAGCAGATTTGAAGCAAGGGTTTTGTACTTTTTTAAATATAAATAGAGGTTACATTCGATCCTATTTTTTAGTTTGTTAAGCGCCGTTTACTTTTTTAAACAAAAATTATTACACTTAACCATAAAAAAATAATGTCAATCAACTAATTATTTGTCATTATTTTTTTGTTTTTAAACATCAATCAATGCTACAATTATTACATATCAAGCAAATTAATGTCATTCAATTTGTTCATTTTTGAATCAGGCACACTTGTTTATTTTATCGATTTATTAATAACTAACCTGATCTTTTTTAACTTCAAACACATCTACTTTGTATGCATTTTTTAGCTATAGTCCAAAATTCTCCATTTTAGGCAAACTGAGGAGTACGTTTTTCCGCTCCGATTTCCAAAGTACAACCGGATTTCCAGATTCTATAATCAACAGTACTAGTGTCCAGTTAAAATCTTTTTTAGCATCCTTCCTAAAAAAAAACTATGTCATATTTTTTGTCTTTTTGGAAGTTGTAGTCGATTCATATCTCAACTTATTATCCGAGGCGAAAAGGGTAATTAACATTCTGATAAATTCCAAATTCTCTTTCGCAATTAAATCATACTTTATGATCAAGCCTTTACGAATTTTCTTATTTTCATTGCATGCTTATTACATTCTACTAGTTTTGAACTTAAAACACATTGCTTTCTTATTAAATTCAACCTTCTAGTTGACCAGAGGATGCTCAAAATTGCATGGTCTCTGCTTGATTTTTTTTAATTACTACTTTTAATTATTGGGTTATTTGATTAGAAAATACAAGTTTCATAAATTTTAAGGTATAATCTAATAGGTATTAACATTAAAATGTGTAGTAGAAATAAATATTTTTAAAAATTAGAAATTTTGGCATAAACTTGGACAAAATTTGGGACAGTCAGCGTTGAAGATGTATCTTGAAATAATTTGATAGTTCAAAATACTTTTTTTAATTTGGATCGAAAAATAAATTATAAATAATAAAATGTTGTATAAGCAAGTTCAACTGTAAATATTCGAAAATCCAACCCTTAAACAACAATCTGTTTACTTGATTACTATTACCACACTGACAAACTTACAAAAAAATGCTTCATAATCTAGAAAAATACTGTTAGAAAATATTGTAAATCTACACACCATATTCCCTAAGTCCACAAATAAACTTTAACTCGTCTAAAAAGCTACCGATTTAAATAACACATAAAACTAGCACTGAAAATCTAATTCTTAGCACAGGTTTCATGAAATAATTTTAGGGTTCGTTATCGTACAGAACTGTTTTACGCAAATCAGAAGGAGCGACGTGAGAGAATGCTTAAGCTTCGTGAGGAAGAAAAGTCTCGCCAAACTCGACTAGACCAGCTGCGAAAACAGGTGGGATAAATAATGTAAGATAATGTTCCCAATTTTTTGTGTTTTTTGCTGGAAGATCACCCTGTTTTTGCACGGCTTTCAATATTAAGTTTATTTTCATGCATTTGAACTTCAACTATCAGCCGCAATTTTAATTCAATTTGCATGTTACTACACTCCGTGCCAACCTAACTTGGGTGAAAACAAAGAGGAAAGAGAGAGGTTGGTCCGTTTGTTGGAAACTCTTGTAAGGTAATATTTACATACAAAATGATCTGAATACAATTTAACCAAAATACACTTTCCATTCTGATAAAATTGCCACATTTTCTTAACTGATATTCAAATCTGTTAGACCTTAAACAAAATTAATGTTTAGTTTAAAACATGTTTTCTGGAGGGATTCACAAATAATTTATGGAACTCTTTACATCCGCAGAAGGATCTTCTCCATAGCATATTTCTATCTACCCAACTTAGGTTGGCAAGGAGTGTACCGAATTTCTTAAAGAGTTTATTGTTATAGTTACTTAAGATACGTTTAAAAGCATTTTATCAAAATTATTGAATATTTGGTTTTGAAAGACTTGTTAATTATTTTTTAATAAAATTAATTTTTAAAAAATATTCTCTATTTTTTTATAATTATTCTGTAATTTTAGTATTTCCTATATTAAAATATAGTTTATATTAGAACAATCTTTTAAGAAGATTTTATTGTAATTAATATTTTTAAAAAATAGAATATAAATTATCTTTTTAAATAATGAAGTATGTCACTGCAGCATGGGCAGAACTAATTTTTTTAACTGTAAATGGTAAGAGCATAGTTTTAACTAATTTCGATTATTTTATTGTTGTTACATATTATTACTGCTGACATTAATGGTAATTTTTCGAAGTTTATAATTCATTGCAGATGCTTCGATTTATTTTTATTGTTTAATTTTGATGACTTTTCAATTGATTCAGTTGTTTGTGTTTAAAAAAACAATACATGTTATGACACATACTTTGAATAATTTAAGATTAATCTAGCTTTGTATAAGGTCAATCTAAATTGAAATATTAGTTCACACCATTAATTGTGACCAATATTTACAAATGTATGTTTGTATGTAAGGTCAAAGTAATATTTATTTTCATTTCACAATCTGTAACAGAGTAGATGCTGTAATATTTCTTGGATCATAATGGCATTATCTAACCCAGGCTTAGTTTTTGATCTCTGTTCTAGGTCCAAGTGAATCTGGAACATGAACCTGAAAGGCACCAGCAAGACACGGTCGCTTCCCAGGCACGCAAGGAAGCATCTAGTGATGGACTGGCTCTGAAGGCTTTGCACGAACTGCGCACCGTTCTTGATGCAGAGGTAACTTTATAATTAAGTCATCCACAGATTAATGTAGTGGTAGAAACAAGGATCATTAAATGAGATTTTTTTAAAAATACACATAGGACCAGCTTATTGGAGAAAAAATTCGCATTCAAAAGATGTGTCGGACAAGAAAATAATAAAATTTAGGAAGAATATATTAGGCTTCATTAAAGCCAAGAAATGCCAATCTGATTGTAAAAACTATTAAAAGGCTGACTTGGTAATCTTCAAGTCCCAGCATTTTTAATATTTATTAGCATTTTTACATTTTTAAAGTCCCAGTTTAAAAATAGTATTTAAAACAAGCCTTTATCTAGTTCAACTATAAAATATCAAAATTCCTTCTTATAATTAAAAAAAATTAGTTATCAATAAGTTTTCTACAAACAGACTGCAAACGTTTAAAATATCATGATCAGTTAACAGCTGCTCTGTCGTAAAAAAGGGTCAAATAATTTAGAATAAAAGAACTAAAAAATGTATCAAAAGTGATACAACTGAAGCAAAGAAGTTAAAGAATCTAATCATAATTTTTTTTATATTTATGTCAAGGAATTTTCGTTTATGAGTGGATTTTTGTTAAGTATAATTCAACATTTTAATATGAAACTATTTTAAATAAGTTATGAATTAATGAATAATTTTGTGCCTTGTCAGTTTCCATATATTGCTTTTAATAAAGCATTGTGTTATTTCAGGTGAACCGTGATCCTCGTGTTCGTTTGGAACAACAGTTACGTGAAGCGGGACTCCTCAACTCTGAGTACGCAAGACACGTTCTGTCCCAAATGCACCCTCCACGTGAGCCTCGGAAAGACACCATTTCCTCACTTTTTCTACAGGAGACAGAAAACTAGTCCAATATGATGTAGATTTTAACATAGACTCAAGGAATATATTATATTTTGTGGTAAAAGAGCGATATGCAAAAATAAACTTGTTTTAAAATTTCTGTTTACCTCTTCTTTTTTTTTTTTTTTTTTTTGGTTTTGCTTAAGATGAGTTGGTTCTCACACTCTTCACTGTTTTAAAATGAAAAAACTATAAAATGGAGAAAATATATACTTTAAAGGGACTTAAGGTTCCTTTAAAGGAACTTAAGGTAATCTATAATAAATAATAAAAGAAAGCGTGTGTATGTCTGCGGATCGTGAAAGACCTACTTATACTACCCTCAGAAATTCGAAAATTTTAGGATAGATTCCTTAATACCTACGTGTGCACCTGAGGCTTAGTTTTTTTTGTATATTTGTTCTATTTTTAGGGAAAAAATGAAATAACTGAAAAAAATACATCACTTTCGCTCAAATCCAATAACTTTTTTCCTTTCATGTTGCGATTGGTTTAAGAAATTAAATTAAGCACAAAAATAATTAAAATTGAAAATATTTATTTTATTGTTGCCATTACCTTCAGAAACTACATTCTTTATTTTAAAAAATAAATTATTCAAGGTCATCACACTAGAGCTACTTATGAGGATTTTGTCTTTATTTTTTCACCAAATATGTTGCCAAATTTGACCGAAAAACACGCCAAATGTGTAAAAAAAATTTTTTAATTAAGCTGGTTGGTTGCTCCAAGGTCATCGCCATTGAGCTGTATAATGTTAGGGGTAGGGGGTTGTCAGGGTAGCTATATCGATATTTTCTGGCCAAATTGTTACCAAAAATGTGCCAATGACCCGTTTCTTTTGCTTTTTTTCTGGCTTTTACCAAGTCGTTCATGTTCATGCTCGTTTACCAAGTCGTTTACCATGGTGTTCTAGAGCTGTATCAAAGACAGTTGAATCTTCATTTTTGCGCCAAATCTGTTGTCAGAATGCTCAAAATGTTTTTTTACCACATTATTGCGATTTTAACGTAAAAGCACATTTTTAAAGAATCATTTTCATATTCATTTTTTATTTACATTGAAATTACGATGACTGTAAGTTCATATTAAGGGCGATTTTTTTGTGATATGAGTATGTGCATTTTCACTTTGCAATTTTAAGGCAATATAAGTAACAGGATTTTATTTAGAGATATTAAGTTTATTACATATTGATTTTGATAGCATTTTTGTCCATGCCAAGAACAGGTATTTATTTGCTAGTATGTTAATAAGAAATAATTATTGCTTCGAACAGTTTCGGCTGTGTTTTAATTTTTTGGCTAATTGAGTTTTTTTTTTTACAAGTTTAGCACAGAGGCAGACTGAGGGTTATATAATTATTTGTGTGTACAAATACACATAAAATAACTAGTTTTCAGGCCAATGCTTATTAAAAAAAAATTCTAATCAATAATCGTGTGTAAAATCACATTTTAAGAAATCCATGTGCCTACTGTTTCTTCCCACACTACTTTTATTTAATACAGATATTTGCACATAATTATTTAAAATAATGTATAAAGCATGTTGCACAATAAACTTTTACTTACGTACATAATGAGCTCTTCAGATACACATAATTTCCTGCATCTAAAAAGTTTTACTTTAAGCACTAGTTGTATACATAACTATTAAATGACCATAAAGTTTACTAGCTGTTTAATGTAGAAGTTTACATCAATCATATTCAATAAACAATGTAATGGAAATGCATCGAGTATGGTAGTCAATGTCCTCTAGTGTTTCAAAAATAAACTAAACAGGTTTTTAATAAAATATATTTTATTCACAGAGCACTAAACTGCAACAGAAATAACTTTTACAGAACACGACTTCGTGAAAATACCAAGTAAAAAATACCTACATTTTAAATGAATAGGCCACTTTCCATTACCCAATAACAAATACTCAAAACAAACAATATAACAAAGCATTATAAAAAGTTTTTCGAAAATTGGAATGTCAATTGGAAAATACTATTTTCTAAACTGTTTATCATATTACAGTACATTGCAATAATGGAAGGTTGTTTTATTTGGCATTTTAAATCAATGAAACATAACAAATATTGTTAAGGAAATATTGTACTCTTCTCATCACAGATAATTTCCAATACTATTTAAGTTTCAAAAAATTTTGATCCGCAAAATTAGGCAGCTTGCCATTTGAAATTACTGCTCATTACCCACTTTTGGGACTGTCGGCCATCACACCTTCTAAGAGTTGGGAGAGTGACGTCAGAATCATGGGGTTTGTCAAGGCATCGGCCAGTTTGGGAATGTATAATAGTTTCATCCTATAAAAAAATATTTATTAAGTATTACTTACTATATTTATACAAAGTATTTATAAATAAGAAATTTGTCAACATAAATGTCCAAACTTTAAAAAAAATTGTTGTTAGACCAAATTTGGAATTATTTTTTTGCTTCAATATTTAAAAATTGATACGATTTTTCACTTTTACAACTAGTAGCCTAAACAGGCGTAGATATACAGTCAATTATGAATACAAAAAATTATTTTTTTAAAAATTTTTAAAAAAAATAGTACTTAAAATAATTTCAGTTTAAAAAGTAGAACGTCAAACAAAATTCTATTTCGTTCCATGTTTAATACAGTAGGCACCACCCTCTTCACTGGCTTAAATGGAACCAATAGTAAACCTGTTAAGCCAAAATCCATTTAAACTAGACAAATAAAATGCATTAAGATTTAGATGTACATAGGAGAGGTGTTAGACACATGATTTCACAAGTCCAAATTGATGATATTTGCCAAATAAATGCACAATAGATATGTGTCATTTTATTCAATAAATAAAACAATACAAGTTATATACCATTAAAAAAGCCCAGTAATCTTTTCTTGAAGCCTGCAAGTTTGGCTACATGCATACATTAGCTATTTTGTACATTTTAAGAATTAAAAAAATTGTCTGGTTAAAGCAGAGATATGATTGAACAGCCTTCTTAAAAGGGAGCCTACTCTATTGAACTAAATCCATTAATTAATATATTTTTAAATACTACTAAAAATAGAATAACTTGATTAACAGACACAAATAATGAAACTTAAGTGAAAAACAATTCATTCATGAGCAACTAACAACCTCCTTGTCGTAAGACCACATTTGATTTCCACCCATTCCATGGCAACGTAGAAGTTTAACTGGACCTTCACTAGAAGCAGCATCCAGGCAGTTATCATCGGACATAATTTGCTGCCTCTTGGTGTAAGCAAACACCTATAGACAAAAGCCACACTTTAAATCTTTTTTAAGATTTTATTTAATATTAATTAAACTTTTAATACACAAGAGATAAAGGCTAAATTTGACAGCACTTATTTATTTTTTTACTATAGCAAGATCATAGATCTGCTTAGGGCCCATTCGAAAGAAGTACAGACATTCACGTAAACAGGATTTGAATCCAGATTTTGTAACAAGAGAAGTAATAAAGAGAGATTGTGCGGACTGGTTCATTGTCATTTTTATAATGCTTTATAAAATAAGAGTTTTATAAAATACACTAAATAACTTTGAATGAATATTTAACCTTTTCACCAAGTGATAAAGTGAAACAAGAAAGAAATTGCTTGTTTTCATTTATTTAAAATAACATTGAGCTAAGAGCATATTATTGTATTAGGTTTATTCTGGAAATGCTGCTTAAATTTGTTTTTCAAAAGATAGAAAACAAAGTACAAAAATATCATAATATAATAGATTTTTAAAATACGAAATTTAATACTCATAGCAATAAAAGCAAATTGTCAAATTAAACTTCTCTTTAAAAAATATGGCACAATTTTATATAACAATAATAAAGATATCTCTATTAAGAGTAACTTTGATAAATACCTGATTTCCCCCTAAACCATGACAAGTACCCATTGCTATATTTTCTCCGCTTTTTCTTCCAAAAGTATCCAAGCAGTTTGCTGTCTCAGAATTCTTGATCTACAATAAAAATTTAAGATAATTTATAATTACAACTCACACATAGGTAAAATCACATTTGCTGCAAAATAAATTTTTAGACAATATTTTTTTTAGATTTTATAAAATACTATTTCTTTTTCTACAGAATGATTGCTATAGAATGTATTTATTAACACTAAGTAAAATATTTTAGTGTTCAATAAAAAGAAATGCTTGAAGGTCCTCTAAGAAACACTCTGCTTTGCCATAATAATATTAACAAAAGATATTAGTACTATTAATTAGGATTTGTTATAACTATACTTGTTTATAAGTTGTCACAACAAGTATAATTATTTAAATTGTTCTTAGTATTGAACTAAACTTACTTCACCAAGGTAGTAGTAATCCAGAGGCATTTGTGATTCTGGATAAATGTTTTCTAAATACCACCGGAAGCTTTTACACTTTAAATCTTCACGAAGCTTTTTACGTTCACTAACATCACCAACATCAGCTTGCCTTGCACCTTAAATAAGTAAATTATAGTCCTTAAATAAGTAAATAAGTTGTCATATTTTCTTTTTACCTATGGTTATATTTCTACAATCATTTTATTTTGATATTGACATTTAGATCTTTAACAAGTAGAAATATTGAAGGAAATTTTTCGCAATTTTAGATTATGATTTAAAGTTGATAAAAAAAGTTGAAAAATTTACATCTCCACTACTCAAACAGCTTCTTGTGAAATTCAAGACACTTTACAATACATAATAATTTTGTTTCCTATAAATCAACATTACAAGAGTGTGCCTTGTGACAACTTTAGGGAAAAGTACCCCCTAACAATGAGAGTTAAAGGTAATGATTTTTTTTTACTTACCGGGATTAATAGCATAATAGAACTCTTTCCACTCATCTAACCACACTTCAGCCAGGCGAGCATTATTGTGGTTGACGATTTTACTCGTACCCCCTGGAAATGTGTATGGGGTAGATTTACGGAATACATGACCCACGTGGGAACATGTAACAATTTCTAAAGTTCCCCCACACATCCAGATCTGCAAAATCAAAATAAAGTCCTTAGAGCTATATATAGTGCCTTTACTTCATACATATTGTAACGTACATTTAGATAATTTTGCAAAAGGGGGGAAAAAAAGTCTACCTAACAGTAACTTCAAAATAAAGAAAATAACCAAGAAAAGATAAAGATTTTAAAAGATGGATAGGATTTAAATGAGGGATGTTAAAATAGGTATGTATACACTAAAAGTAAAAGAAAACCGAACCTAATCTGATGTATTTCATTTGTGAAAAAATAACTTGGGTCTTGGTGCCCCAGGATCTCGGTCTATATGTTTTTATCCAAGTACTTTCCATTAAATATGGTCCAAGTTCAGATATTATGATAAATCATTCACGTTTAGATCTTTAGCTAAGAATTTTCTTCAGACAGATTACTGAGTTGTATAAATAAACTGGGGAATTTTACATAATGTTATATTATGGAAATTTTTATTTAAAATAGATTGTGAATTAACAAAACTTTCTTGATAAAAATGAATTTTTAATCTGGAAAAAAATCTTACAATATAGGACATAACAGATAATCCTTCCAGTCAACAGAGTTTATGCAAGCATTTTCTAATGAGAAATTGGCTAAAAACACAAAGATAATAAGGAAATCAATATCAAAATTCATTTTTTAAAAATTACCCTGAATGAAAGTTCTAAGTTTTCTCCACCCCAAATGTCCATGCCTTGGTCATACTTTCCCAGTTCTATAAAGTAATCCTTATCTATTGAAAACAGCCCACCAGCCATTGTAGGAGTTCTAAAATAAAAATTAAATCCAAGAATGAAATTTAAATTAAAATACATGATAAAAAAAATACCAAGAGACACACTTGTTTAATTTATCTTGATTTTTTTTAATTTAAAAAAAAATAAAATTAAGAAGTCCAGAAAAAAATCTACACAAATTTTAACATTTGTCTGTTTAAGAAACAATCTACTTTTCTACTTCTAGTCTGAATTCCATACCCAAGATAGCAATCCATAGACTATACTTAAAACAATTTAGGAGGATATTTGTATTGTTAATAGTGAATTTTGAGATTTTCTTTAGTATTAAACTTTTAAATCACAAAATTATGTTTAGTACACGAACATGATATTCAACATTTGCATACTTATTGAACACAACAAAGAAATCCACAATACAAGCAAAAATAACTTTTAAGACTTTTTTTCTCAGCATTTAATAACAGAATTTAATTGAATTTTTATGCTGAATGTATCTCTGCCTACATTTTTTTTTAATCCTCCACAGTTTTGTCACACTATGACTTAGTTACTTCAAAAAAGCCATGCATTCATATTTCTTTTACTTATATAGATATTTCTTAAAAAGATTATAGTATTTAAAAAGTCAAATTCATATCTATAGGCTTTTTAAATATTCAATCAAAAAGTGTGTACATTGCAAGCCTCTATTATTAACACAACATTTATTTTAAAATTATGACTTATGACTTTCTTGGTGGGGGCAAGTTTGCCAAACACTGCGACCTTAGGTCTATTGTATTCAACCCATAGAGATCTTAATAAAAGTATTAGAGTGGAGATCACGTGACCTGTCTATGCTAACGACGGGACGAGCATGGAGGCCGCCATCTTAGAGTCAGTTCAGTTCAGTGCTTGGAGTTCGGGACCAACTTTTTAGTGGAAAGTGCTTTGAAAAAATTAATTTAATTCTAAAATATAAAAAAACTACCATAAAAATATTAGCTGCATTTTGGAATATTTTTAGTGACTTTAAAAGAACTTGAAACGCTTTTTTAGTATTTTTATAATATTTATTTTGTAATTTTAGAATTAAATTTTATTTTTCGCGTATTCTTCTTCTTCATGTGACGGCGATGGCTGCAAGTTGCCAGTGTCGCCATCACATAAAGAAAGAGAATGCTAGGCAAAAAATAAAATTTAATTCTAAAATTGCAAAATAAATATTATAAAAATACTAGAAAAGCGTTTCAAGTTCTTTTAAAGTCACTAAAAATATTCCAAAATGCAGCTAATATTTTTATGGTAGTTTTTTTATATTTTAGAATTAAATTAATTTTTTCAAAGCACTTTCCACTAAAAAGTTGGTCCCGATCTCCAAGCACTGAACTGAACTGACTCTAAGATGGCGGCCTCCATGCTCGTCCCATCGTTAGCATAGACAGGTCACGTGATCTCCACTCTAATACTTTTATTAAGATCTCTATGATTCAACCCCAGAAATGACACAATCACTAGAGACACACAAAGAAAGAGACGACACAAACACTTAGACAAATAACAACATCTATTGACGGACACAAAAATCCATGCCATGACCGGAACTCGAACCCGAGCCCACCAGCTCCAAGGGCCAACATGTTAACCATTGCGCCAGCGGGCCGGTTATTTTAAAATTATCAATTAACCATTAGCTATTTCTACATACCTGAGAGGCAGGGTGCGATCTCCTTTTCTACGATCCACTTCTCTTTGCGGTACACGGTACCAACGGAAGTTCAGTTTCCAGTTGAATCCTCCCCATGTCATATCGGAAGCCGGAACATATTCAAATGTGTCGTCACTGATCACATCAATTATAGGACAAACTACTCTGGTTCTAAAAAAATCATTTTAATTTAAAAATCTACTTCAAAAATCTTGTTTAAAATTTATAAACACTCAAGAAACAAAGTTGATAAGAGATATTTAGTTAAAAGAGTATGGCAACCTCTGCTAACTAATAATGATATTGAGAATAAATTAATTGAACTGATGACTTTACAGAAAGGTTGATTTGACTCAATATGAACATTTTTAACAAACAGATCATAAGTCAGAAAAGTAAGATGAAATTATCAAGATTTCAGCAGCTTAATTTTTGTGTTTATAGATAATTGTAATATGCCAAAAATTAATATCATTTTTACTTAAACATACTTAACTTTCTTAAATTCATAACTGATTACAATCTCCACTTAAAACTGGTTATGTAAATAAGTTGGTGAAATGATTTATTTCAAACTAGTTGAATGAGAAGCAGACATAAAAATCGCTAAGGAATAAGCTCAACAATGAATAAAGTTAAATATCAAAACAAGTTTGTGAAACACAATGATCACATAATTGAAGTGTGTAGTTTAAAAGCTAAACTTAGTATCCCAAAAGTGACCTACTGGGCCCATTTCTAGCACCAAAAGATTCTTTAAGGGGGGAGGGCTCAAACTAGAAGCGCACCCACTTATTAGTATATCAAACGCTAGGTATTTTTAGTTTAATTTATTGTCACACTAGAGCTAGGCGAGGGCTATTGGCGATAAGCAGCGCAATTTATAATCACAGTCAAGTGACAAGCCCACATCCGAGTAGGCCCCCAACGCAATTTTCAAATGCATCATTGTACACAGCATCAGTACTTTGGAGCACAGTAAAAATGCACTCCCTCCACACGGACTCCATTCATATATTGGCAGTTATTTTGCAGGGCTGCCACTGGTAAATAACATTGAAAATAGTTGCTTTAGTAGCCTCAGATGTAAAAAATAGTAGCCAAAATAGTAGCCTGGGATACAAAATAGTAACCAAAATAGTAGCCAAGAAAGACGATTAATCATGTGAAATGCAACATTTTTAAATTCAAAAGGGCGGCAATTTTATTTAACAAGAAAAAAAGTCATAAAATCAATGCACAGTACAGAACTTTCCGAAATTCCAGTTGTAAAACATTAGGATCGACCGATGGCGAATTTCGGCCGATGGACCGATGCCGATTGTTCAAAAGTTACATCGGTCGATGGGCCAATGTTTTCCGCCTTCCATCAGCCAATGGAAAAACCAAAATGCAAAAATTTGGTAAATCCATTCGTAATCCATAAAAAATAGGAAATAACGCGATCCCTCCGATTTCCATATTTTTTTAGAATTGTATGTCTGTGTACGACTGAGTCTTTCCTTAAAAAATAAATACAACTAAAATTTTAAGGTACAATAATAACGAACAAATGACAAGTTAAGAAAAAAAATCGGTAAATAAATAATTATTGAAATTATTATTTAAAGACATAATTAAAAACAGATCGATGTTCCGAAAGTCGCGGAACTCCGGGAATCCGAAAGTCACGGAACTCCGGGAATCCGAAAGTCGCGGAACTCCGGGGATCCGAAACTCGCTGAACTCCGGGGATCCAAAAGTCGCGGAACTCCGGGGATCCAAAAGTCGCGGAACTCCGGGGATCCAAAAGTCGCGGAACTCCGGGGATCCAAAAGTCGCGGAACTCCGGGGATCCAAAAGTCGCGGAACTCCGGGGATCCAAAAGTCGCGGAACTCCGGGGATCCAAAAGTCGCGGAACTCCGGGGGTCCAAAAGTCGCGGAACTCCGGGGATCCAAAAGTCGCGGAACTCCGGTGATCCGAAAGTCGCGGAACTACGGCGATCCGAAAGTCGCGGAACTACGGCGATCCGAAAACTGCGAAACTCCGGGGATCGGGAAGTCGCTAAACTCCGGGGATCGGGAATTCGCTAAACTCCGGGGATCGGGAAGTCGCTAAACTACGGGGATCGGGAAGTCGCTAAACTACGGGGATCGGGAAGTCGCGAAACTACGGCGATCCGAAAGTCGCTAAACTCCGGGGATCGGGAAGTCGCTAAACTCCGGGGATCGGGAAGTCGCTAAACTCCGGGGATCGGGAAGTCGCTAAACTCCGGGGATCGGGAAGTCGCTAAACTACGGGGATCGGGAAGTCGCTAAACTCCGGGGATCGGGAAGTCGCGAAACTACGGCGATCCGAAAGTCGCGAAACTACGGGGATCGGGAAGTCGCTAAACTACGGGGATCGGGAAGTCGCTAAACTACGGGGATCGGGAAGTCGCTAAACTCCGGGGATCGGGAAGTCGCTAAACTCCGGGGATCGGGAAGTCGCTAAACTACGGGGATCGGGAAGTCGCTAAACTCCGGGGATCGGGAAGTCGCGAAACTACGGCGATCCGAAAGTCGCGAAACTACGGCGATGTCGGGAGGCAAACAGCGGGAAGCTTATGCGTGCGGCGCCGGCGGGCCTAAAAGTACCGAACCTGGAATGATTTCGTTTCACTCCCGCTTTTTGACACTGATTTTTTTCAAATAGTCGCCGCTAGTTAAAAATAGTAGAAGTATGCGCTGAAATAGTCGCTTTTAACCCAAAATTTCCGAAAAAAGTCGCCATAGTCGCCAGCGGCAGCCCTGATTTTGTCAATGCTCAGACCCGAACCTGGAACTCGTCCCATTCAGGGCAAGCACCTTACCAACTGGGCTCCTCAACTCTCAAAGGATAGGTTTTGTAGCTTATCCACAATAAAATATATATCTTTAAATTCCAAGCAAGCCCTACCTATCTTCAGCCACCCTTGCAAGCAGAGGTTCCAGCCAACCCCTGGTACATTCACAGTGGGCATCAAGGAATGTAATAACTTGACCAGTGCTAAATGCAGCTTTAATTGGCCGTAAACTTTTCCGCTCCAAAAAATGTGCTGCTCTAGGCTACAACCTACTTAGCTTATTTAGAAATCCAGCCCTGCACACAGTGTCAGTAATTTGGAGTACAGTAAACATGCACTCCCTCCACACGGACGCGGTTTATAGGTTGTCTTTTATTTTTCCAATGCCCAGACCCGAACCTGGAACCCTTCCCATTCAAGGCAAGCGCCTTACCGACTGGGCTCCCCAGCTCTCAAAGAATAGGTTTTTTATAGTTCATCCAATGAAATATATATCTTCAAATGCCAAGCAAGCCTTACCTATCTTCAGCCACCCTTGCAAGCAGAGGTTCCAGCCAACCCCTGGTACATTCACAGTGGGCATCAAGGAATGTAATAACTTGGCCAGTGGCAGCCGCTGCGCCAATAAGTCTCGCTCTTATCAAACCGGATCGTTTACCAGTTCTCATAACCTAGAAGAAACAATGAAACTATTAAAAAAAAATTATGCACCAATAAGTGCCAATTTACAAAGGTGATGAGGAGTTACAGATCTGCCGTCAAAATAAAATTATAATATTTATCATTTTTTATAACTGCTATAATGTCTAAAGTACATGTTTACAAAAATTCAGGAACTGAAACATATTTTGGTAGCAAATCAAATTTTTCTAAACAAGGGACTAATTTTTTTAAGAATTATTTTACAGGGATGATTTGATGACTTAGTTTTCTTCCGTAAATGACATTTTCAGACCAGAAATAGCTACGGTTAATGTTAACGATCTGATACATAAACTGGTGACAGGCTTATTTTGTGTATTATTGTTTATTTCGGGAACATTTTTTATTAAAATGAGGCAAAATATTGATTAAAGACATTATTAAAAAAAGCAGTTTTTATCCTAAAGTATATTTGTAATGACAATATAAAAGAAATATGGGGGTATCTTTGCAAAATATGCATCGCCACAATACCAATATAATTTTTAATAATTTCAACAATTTTCCACTAAGACATAAACATAAAATGTGAATTCATAAAGATTTAAAACAAAAAAAAAATATTATTAAATGAGAAAAATAGTTTAAGAGACTTTTTAAATAGTATTTTTTTTTAAATCGGTCGGATTCGGGAAGCAAATTTTTCAAATATTGATTCTTATAATAAATCAATTACTTATACAATAAAAAGCTACTTTAAAAAATATTAAACATAAAATACACATTGAAACCAATTATAAATATAAATATTAACTTTCAGTTTTAAATATATTTCAAAAGTGAAAAAAATAATTATTTGCAAACTTACTTTTGTTGGAATGCTTAGTTTTGAAACATAATTTTCAAGTTTTTTGCCTAAATAATCTGAAAATAAATATGAATAATATTATTACTTTACATTATTTTTTATTGAAATAAAAGTAGAATAGAAAAAATAAAATCAATAGCAATTGGCAATTTTTATATTTTACTGAAATTAAAATTAAAATATTAATTGTTTAAATAAAAAGGAAAATTTTACACATTATAAGAATCATTTGACAAACTAAAAATATTTATAAATGTTTCATAAACAAACAGACTAATCTACTAGATCACATGAATAAAATTTGAAAACAAACTAACCTCTTTCACTTGCATCATCAACTAAAATTATCTCAGCTATTAAGGATTTTGGTGAAGTGCGTATAACACTATAAACTGTACGCAGTAGAGTAGACCATGCTTCGTTGTGAAACACAATAACTATAGTTGTTGTTGGTAAATAGGTAGGATACACTTTGTCTTTACACCTACAAAGTAAAATTATTTTTATAAAAGATAAAATATTGTATGATGAATAATTACATGATTAAAACTTATTTATGTGGTGTACTAGTATTTCGTTAGCTTGTATACTTTTCCCAACTCAAATATACTATATTCAAATAAATTTGGTACATTTTAAATCAACATCATGAATTCCTTTAACCCTCTCAGTCCCAATGACAATTTGGCATCATCATTTTAGAGAGTTTTTTCTTATCGTCTATAGCCATGTATGATATCAAAAAGCACATCATTCGATTCTTCAAACTTTTTTCTATTAGACAATATTTTTTATTAATCCCAATAGATATCAATCCTATTATTTTTTTAAATTATGATCAGAAACATAATGATGTCAAATGATATCACTGGGACTGAAAGGGAATAAAAAAACCATTTATTCTTAAACTAAAAAACATAGTTAATTAAGTTTTAAAAATGTACTTCATTGAAAATTATTACAAAAATAAATTATAATGCATCAGTGTATATATAGAGTACTTTAAAGTATACATACCCTTCTAGTCGAACATCTAAAAGACTTCGATTTAAGGCAATACGATCACTGGCCAACAGGTTAAATTGATTCAGCTTAAACTTTTCATTCTTTAGTTTTTCTTCTTCTTTTGGTATTATAACAGCTCTACCCCCCTCCCCAATCCAGTGAGAAGGATTTAATTTGTATTCTAGGAAAGAAAAGGTAAATTTATTTACAGGAAGGTAACATACATATTAAATAATACAAAAAAAAAATTAAAAAATATTAAGCTATTAAACACGTTAATGTTACTTAAGAAAAGTTATAATTTTGAACAGATTTTATAACAAATTTAGTTTTAAAACGATAAAGCTAATTCTAAAGCTAAATTAAAATTTCCTAGAAATAAGATGGATGATAAGTAGTATTGGAAAAAAGCTCAAATAGAAAATTAAGGGCTTTAAAAATTAATATTTAAGCTCTTAAAGACAATTGCTACTTGTGAATTTATTTCTAGAAAAATTGGTGGTATCAGTTAGTAGCACAACACAGTGATCTTCATGCACTACTAGATTAACTAATCAAAACTTAATTACCATTTCTGTGGAAATATTGTCACTCAACTTGCCCACTTAATATTCTTTATAAAAGTTTCTTCACTAACTCTAATCCATTTATAGAAGGGTTTAGTGGAAGAACATGCTAAGTGACAAAAAGGCGAAAACAAGAAAATGAACTGTTATTTGAAATAAAATATTTCAAAAACAGCACTCATAAAAGGTAAAAAATGCACTAAAATTAAAATTTTTGAAAGGGGGAAAGATTGTTATCTTTTGAGGGAATAACATGTTTATTAACATATTAACAAAAAAATCTCAATTTTTCCAAAAATGTCACTTAGCATGTTCTTTCACCAAGCTCTTAATATATTTCATTTATATAACAGTTACAATTTTAGATTAACTAATTTAATAACATCATTGAGCTAAAAGGGAAACTGGAGTGAAGTGTCAGCGAGCCGAAAACCCACTCGCACCCTTTTGAGAGAACAGGGCAGAAAAGGACTATTTTTCCTACACTTGTATGCAAAATGCTTGTATGAGACTCCTCTATCATATTGACTTGAGCTCCTAAATCTAAACGTATTTTAACATTTTTAGCTCGAAAGAAATTAACTTTAAATTCCAACTTATATAAGAAATAACCATGTGGATCACTAACTAAGAACCAGCGAAGACTAACCCGATTCCGAAATAGGCAAGTTTTTAGGTTTTCTGCCACGTTTGTTCCTGCTGAAGTGCTGAGAATTCCTCTATGTTTCGTTATTGAACCGGGTCGTTTACTGCCCGGTTCAGTGAATCGCACACCTCACTTCACTTTTCTTCTAGCTTAATGAATATCATAGCATGAAATTTCCCTAAACAACCCACAAAACTAGACACATAAACATAACTATACATGCCTGCTTTTGACCAACTGGTGAATTTCCCCCGAGGAGCATTCGGTGCTTTAGAGAAACTGTCACCCACATCATCAGTTAAGGGGTGCTTCACAACTACAGTCCTTTTTCCACATAAGGTTCCATTACCAGCACAATCAGTATAATACATTAACATAACAACACCAAACATGAGCCACACCAAGGAAGTAACAACAACTATCTTACAAGTGTACAAACGAAAGCGTACCATGATGAAGAATAAATAATAAGTAGAATATATTATAAATTAAGTATAAAGTTAAAACAGTTCCAGAAAAACTGTTGGAATGTTTTTTTAAGTAAGCCAATGACTACAGTTTTGGTATTGGAAGTAGAGTATCATTTTAGTATTGTTGATGAATTAGTTTTGAAGTAGAATGCAAGATTTTTTAATGCAGTCACTTTGCAGTGTCTTCTCATTGTCTGGTTTAGCATGAACACCTAAAACAAAATAAGATAAATTAATAATGGATATAAGTTTATAAACATTATTGAATCAGATAACATATTTAATCTCTTTTATTTATGTACAAGATAGTTTATAGATTTGTGTTAGACTTAAAAAAGATAAGGCATTTGATTAATGAACTTGTTTTTATCAAATAATTAATTTGCATTATGCATAAAATGTCATTTTTGTTTCAAGATACTTACTCTGAAATTGCACTAAAGCTTAAACGTTCCTCATGTGTAAGCGTGAATTTGAAATATAGTTTTGCAAATTGTTTTTAAACAAATCACAGAATATCAACTTAATGGTCCAACCAATATGTATTTTTACATTTAATGTATCAAAATAACTATTAATATACACGTAAGTTAAATGAGCACATAAGAAATAATATATATATTTTAATATTATAAACTATACTTAATGAGTTTTCAATCACATTAGAATTACATTTTAAAATTCTAAAATGATAAATAAATGCAATTTTGAAATTGTGCTAAATATAACCACGAAAATAATATTTACAATTAAACAAAATTCTTTGGAATTTTTTACGGGGTTTGTGACTAGTACAGAATTTTTCTCTTATCAGCAAAATGCAATAAAACATATGTCAGCAGATACCAATCTAAAATAAGTAAGTGCTGCAGTTTTAAAAACAACAGAAATCAGTTTGGAAAGTTAAAACAAAGCGATAGTAAAACATTTTAGTTATAAAATATATTTCAAAATATAGATTTAAAAGCTGTCAAATGTTCCGTTCAGCGGAATGGTGCTTTGTTTTGGTTTGTGAATTTGTATAATATATACAATCCTATTTTTTTTTTTTTCAGAATCTTAAAACATGAATTTTATGTAGCTTTCAAACAAGCTTTATTTTAAAATGACACCGGATAGCAAATTTAAGAAAAAAACAAACAAAACTCACTCATAAACAGACAGCCGCAAGAAGGTTAATCACACCTGTTTGCTTGTTTCCATTAGTATAGTAGGTACATATATATTCCAGCTTGTGTGCTTATTCAGAGAACCGCTTATGAGCTTTCGTCAAGTGGGACAGACACAGAAAGATTTTTTACAAGCACAAAAAAACACACAAAGAAAAAACAAGACAAACACATGGACAAAAAACATTTATTGACGGTCACAAACACCCATGTCTGTCTAGGATTCGAGCCCGATCCCAGCAGTTCCAAAAGCTAGCATCCTAACAGTTCCACCTACGGGACAGTTTTACATTATTTTTGATGACAAGTGCAGCAGCAAGTGCCATTACTAAAAAGTGTTTTTCAATACAAATATGCAATTTGCTTATTTTAAGCATAAATTTTAAGTTGTTTTTACAAACTATTATGACTAGAATGTGTGTAAATATAATTTCATTAAAAAGTGTGTGTATTTTGTACAATGTGTTAGATACTTACTTGTTAAGTTTGCTTTGCTTGCTATTTCAGAGATTTTTTGGGGCAACCCGAGAAGGCTAATAAAATTTTAGTTCCATGCAACACGTTTACTTTAGAAAATAGTTTCTGTAGCTATAGACTTGAAAAACATTACAAATATTAATGTAAGGGATCGAATTAGAGTTAAATATCTAGGGTTTCTTTTCGAAAGAGTTACAAATGACCAGGGCCGTCTTAAACTGGTATGGGGCCCCTGGGCACACAGTAATTTGAGGCCCTTTTGGAAAGTAAAAAAAAGTGAATTACAATAATTTTTTTTACTGAGTATGACTATTTATTTAAGGTAATCAATTATTACAATTATGAAAAGCATATAGCATTGGCGCTTGCAGAAAATCTAGTTTCTTAAAAAGACTTCAGGACTCAATTTGCACCTAATTGCCCAGTCAAAACTTTCCACCGTTTTGTCGAAGCTGAGAAAAAATTGTACAATTCAACCACAAACAATGTTGACATTTTTGTTGGTTCTAGTTTCGACAGTGCCGCTTGACTTGTGCGAGAGAAATTGTCGGTCCTTCGGGGCCCCCCTGAGAATGGGGGCCCTGGGCACGGGCCCCGCGTGCCCTTATGGTAAAGACGGCATTGCAAATGACTGTCAAATTGCATAAACAACACCTGAGCTAAAACTGGTACTCGAACAATTTCTAACATTTACGAACAAAAATTGAACGTTTAAAATTCAACTCAGTGATGTAACTTCTTCTTTTCCACAATTTTGTTTTATATTTGAGAAAGATGTTATTGCTATTCTTGAGTGGCCCTTTCGAGAATTTTCTTTTCAGCACTTTTGCAGGCTCTTGGAGAGGTCATAGAAGATAATAAGAAGTCTTTGCCCTGCCACACTTTTAAGACGTTTTCAAATAATAAATCGCAATACTAGCACAAGTCTAGTCTAAAAGTTTATAAAATTTCAAGGAAAACTATAGAAAACAATAGTCCCAGACTTCATTTACACCTAAGTTTTTTTTTTATTTAAAATTTTTAAATCCATTAAGTAGACAAGACCTCAAATCCTTCAAGCAATAAAAATATGTAAAAGGTTTCTAAGAGTTAAAAATTTACCAACTACTGCGCAAGCACTTTAGTATAATATAGGGGTGCTAAAAACTTTTGGAAAAGTGTATGATTCTGCTTGCTGTAATAATTAGTAAACTTATGGTAATATCTAGGCCAGTGGTTCCCAACCTTTTATGTAACATCGCCCACTTTTTTATAATTTCAAACACTTACTACCATACATAAAAACAACCAACGCAGCTTTATCCAGTTACTCTTAAATAAAATCGAAATTTTTTTCCTATTTTTATTTAGATTTTTTCAAATAATGTTTAACTAAATAGATTGACGGAACGAGATGAGAAGTAGTTCAGCTTTTTACTACAGTTGTGATACATATCAGTGTAAATAAGTTTCACGCAGGCTAACTCATAACCTCTCTGCTTGAAATAAGTTTTGCCTCAATGTCATACTTCGTCTGCAAAGAGTTATCAAGGTTATCCAAAACCCACAGCTTCAAAAGGGAATGGATCGGCAATAGAATCAGTAATTTCTAACTTGGTCAAATTTTCAAATCTTGTAAGAATGTCAGTTTGAAACTTGTCACGGTGATAAAAAAAAATTAGAATGGTTTTACTGCACTATAGTACAGTACATTTTAATTTTCTCCCTTTGAATTCTCATCGCCCCCAAACTATTTATTGCCCCCTTGATAACACAAATCGCCCACTTGGGGGCGATCGCCCCCAGGTTGGGAACCACTGATCTAGGCAATGACTACTTTAGTTATTCATGTCACATATTTCATTTTTATAGTATAAACAGCCCCTTATGCCCATAAGACCTTCATAAACGATTTTATAGTTTAAAACAAATAAAAACTTGCAACATCAAAAAAATTTACATCAACATTTCAAAATTAAATGCGTTTTATTTCGTTGATTGTGCATACATTCATTAATACAATATTGGTTTAAAAGCTTAATATATTAACTTACCTAAAATTTTAAGGATTAAGGAAATGTCTGTTTAAAGAAATAATTTTAAATATAGTTTCTTGAAATTAATTTAATGCAGAAAACATAACTTGTTGTATGCCATCTTATAGGCATCGAATTTACCTTAAAAAACCAGATTATGTTGACACATAGCTTAAAAATTCCCTTCCACAATCTCAAAAGTCAACGTATTATTCTGTTTATTGTCACTACATATTTATTTTCATATTATTGTTTACCCCTGTGAGTTTCTTTTTTGTGAGTGCATTTTTTTCTTTTGTTTTTACATTAGATTTCTTTTGGAAATATATTAAAAAATTAAGCACATATTGTAAAAAAGTATCAAAGCTCGTTCAAATATCATTTTATTTGTAAAAGTAAAAAAAATCCAACAAGATAACAATACAAACATTTAACAAAATAGGTTGTTAGTAAAAATATCACTCTTAGAACCAAATATTAAAGATGAAAAAGTAAATAATAAAATGCCCCACTCAGTCATGGAAGAAAAACAGTTTTTACAAACTACCATTAAAATTACAGTAAGCTTCATTGAATCACATTAATATCACTACCAAAATACTGTAAGACTCATGAGAATAAAAAATATGGCAGCCGCTGTTTCTTTTCCTTTAAACATTTTACAATCTTTTTTTTTTTCAAGCCGATTTAAACTGCTTCTGTTTTTTTATTACAAACTGAAATATAAACTATTTCAAATTGAATGCATCCAAGAATACAACAATCTATTAACTTTTATCATAACTTTCTTCCTTGTATTGCTATTTGTAGGCATTTTCCCTGTTTGTTATTTTTTCTGTTGAAATTTTGGAAACAATAGGTGAACAGATCAAAGTCATTTGGGGAAAATAAGCACACAGAAACAAAATAGAATTTCTGGAGGATAATTTGATTAGTCTCAAAAAGCTATTTCATCCAATAATGCAGCAAGTCAATGAAGCAATGATTCATTATAAGAAGCATACTGTAATAAAAATTCACTTCAAACAAATAAACACAAAACAAATTGTACTATACTAATACATCACAATTATTAACATTGTAAAAGGAAATAAAGTAGGCATACAGAGAGTCAGTGAGCAATCTTTGAGTCAGTTCTTGTCAATAATATATACATAATAAATTTATCCAAATTGAGCATTATTATTTAATGTATGCAACAATGTATAATAAAAATATAATTTGATTAAAACATTGAAAAAGTTTTATGAAATATGGTAACCCTTCGCTATATCACGGTTCTTGGGGCATAAGCAAAAAGCGTGATATAACTAAATGCTCTATATAGCAAGCAACATGATTAATATTGTATCTATGTACACTCTTATAAAATTTTAGCTATAACTTGATAGAGAAAGTAATAAACAAATTATGTTTATAAAATTCAAATGAAAATGTGAATTTTTTAAAAAGATTTTAATTAATATTAATTCAATTAAAATACTTTGATTAATTTGACTGATTTTCAAATCAATAAAACATTGTGGGGAAAAATGGAAGACATGATTTTGGTGAGATATATCCTCCTGTGATAAGTGATGTGTTATAACAAGGCTTGGCTTAATATAGAGAGGTGGTACTAGTGTAAAAAGCTTAAAATTTCAAAATTAAATAAGTTTTAGCATGAAGTTAGAAAAAGATATTTGCTGTCAATTACAAGTCAGTTGTCAAAATACTTTAACAAAATCGAAACTTGAAAAACATGTTAGTTTAGAATATAAATATTGTATTTCTGACCACTTAAAACATGTTAGTAAAACGAGACCAAAGTGCACATCATTAATAAGTTAGGTTATAGACTCCTTTAACATTACAGTTTCCAGTTGACAGATTCAAGAGACCATTTTTGATTGGAGCTTCCATCACAGGTTTGCAACAGCAAGGCTTCGGGTCTTTCTTTTGTTGGTGCTGCTAAACACAAATTGGACTTCTCGTGGATGATTACTTGTATCTGTAAAAATATAAATGCTTTTGCAACATCAATATTTTAATTAGAACTTGTGTGCAAGAAGTTAATGATTTCAAGCTTCTATACCTTTTTACTTTTAATAATTAATAGTTTAGTTTTATACAAATTATAAACATAAAAACACAACTGGATTGGATTAAAGATTATGTTACCAAATTACAAATTTATTAAGAAAAAGGAACAGCAACAGGTTATGAAAAAAATATGTTTACGAAACATAAGGACCACCTTGATCAAATTATGTAAATCAAATTTTGTTACATAAAAAACAAATGTTAAAAGCTTTAAGATAACATTTTATTCGGAAATGACAATGTTAATGATATAAAAAAAACCTCATCCTTAATAGGTTAAACAAAACATTTGAACATTCATAATAGGAATCAATCCTATGTGTAAGTCATGATTTATGAGGAGTCTAAATGCTATTTTACATAAAATGTTGTAGTGCTAATCACTTTTCACACATGTGACTAATCTGCAGAAAGTGCATTAAATTATACCTTGTCTAGCCAGAATGTGAGCTTCAAAAAGACTTTCTTTCCCCCTCCCTTCTCTTGGTTTTCTTCGAAACGGTGAAAGCGTGTTTTCCTCCCATCCTACTTGGGTTTGAACTGTACTGATTGTTAACCTCACAACAGAACCTCAAATGCAGTAGATTTAGAGAAGCGATACTCCCCTCGTTTCCTAGAAAACCAAGCAAAGGGAGGGGTGAAAAAAGTCTTTTCGAAGCTCGCACTCTGGATATACAATGTATAGCCTATATATCAATGTGATGGTTAGTTTAAAATGAAGCAAAGTACTGATTATTCAGCAAACTATGCAATAGATTATAGAAAGCGACTTACAGTGGGTTCATATTTCCACTTTTGCCGAATCATTCCATTACATGCCAGCATAACTACATATGTATCCTCGGCACCTTCTGGAGAATCCAAACATACCGATTCATCCGTCATTATCTGCCCTTGTTCAGAGTACACAAAAACCTGCATGAAAAATTAAGTGAGATTAGTTCTTATTCAACATATACTGTGATTCAACAGTAGATGATCGAAAATTAGCATAGTCAAACCTCGTTAATGCGAACTCGCTTAACACAAAATTTTGCTTAACATGAACTGAAGGCATTTCCCAGGACTAAAAAGCTTGTAGCTGATACTAAAAAAATCTCTTAACGCGCAATCGCTTTAGGCGAAATTACGCTTAAGCCAAACCAACAAATTCAAAATTTGACTTTTCCCTCTTGGTTTGGAATAACAATTGAAACAAAACAATAAAAAAAAGGCAGTAAACATTCTAAAAATAAATTGTCTTTTTCTGAGAAAATCATAAGATCTTCCATGGATCGTCAACTTTCATCGACAAGTGTCGTATGATTTATTACGTCATGAAAAGTGTAGCCGTTTCTCTACAGAGATTAAAAGTAAGAACATATGAAATTAGGTGTGGTTTGCATTTAAACTTATGATTTTTATCCAAAATGAATCAAAAGCAGCCGTATATTTCTTTAGAAACGAAAAAAAAATGTAAAAGACATTGATGACAAATGTTTAAATAAGTGGAAAATCTGGTGTATTTTAAAGCACTATTTCAACAAATTTAAAAAAGCATTCTTAATTACTGTTAATTAAAAAAATTCTTAACTTTATATAGTATGTACTACTTTCTCTACTTTGTCTAATCTTTTTACTTCGTTTACCAAACAGAAACTTTTTTAAACATATAGTTTTGGGATATGAAGCTTTCAACTTTTTATTTATGTCATATAGATTAAGGGATTCTAGATTAGAAATTCTTGAAATCATCATAAGATAAGTAAGTTCAAGTACATATTTTCATTAAAAACTTGTAAACCAATTCTATTGAGATTTTCTTCAAATTGAACCAAGGCCAAAATATTTAAAAACACATTTCAAAGACATTTTACAATAAATCTAGCAACTTAAATAACCTTGCATTCCAAGTAATGTCTTTCATTGAATTTCTATCCAATACTACAAACATTTCAACAATACAATAAGGCATTTATGTATAAAAATGAATATTTTATAGTTATAAAATTATCCTTATTTTGCCTAAAAGACATTTTTATGCAGCACCAATTACTTAATCTAATATATTTTCTTACCTGTCTAGGATATACTTCAAAAACACAAGCTTCTAATTTCACTTTACCAATTGCATGCTGACCGCCAGATCCTTTCTGAAGGCATTTTCCATTCTTTATATTTCTAATCTAAGTTGTTTAGAAAAAAATCATTTGGTTCAATGAAAAATTAGGTACATAAGAATACAATAATGCTCTCTTAAAAGTATCTATTATAGCAAAAATATTAATGTATTAAAACATTGTCAAAAAATATAACTTTAAGGTTTAGCATAATATATTTTTTTTAGCAAGTAACTATTTATAATTGAAATTTGTTTATCTAAAATAAATTCAATCAATATTTTTGCAAAATAAAAACATTTTATTTTTTACTTAGCCTTAGAGTTTATTTACATGGACAAATGCTACAGTGAAATTCAATAAACAAAAAGGCAAGCATTGATCATTAAAAAATCATTTTTAGCAGATGGTTCGTTGATGAGATAATTTTTATAAATAAACAAAATCCAATTATGAAAATTCATGAAAGGAAAAACGTGTTAGTTAAAAACAACAAAATTAGCTGCAAAGAGTGTTAACATTTATGAACACTTAAATCAAAATGCAAGCAACCAAGACCCAAACCAATAGTGAACCCTAAAAAGATAGACCACCAACCTCAAAGTTAAGAAGGAAAGGAAATGACTCGCTTCAATAGTGAAAATGTGGCATAAGAATTAGTTTTGGTAGCATATGCTTAAAATCTTAATTGGTCTAAAATACCTTTCCAAAAAATCTACCATCAGCAGGGAGAAAGTGCTCAGGCCAAATATTTTCCAAATACCACTTGAAACTTTTACATTTTAATTTTTCTCTCAATTTTAATCTTGACTCCACATCCACATTTCTATTGGATCGGGCAGCTTCTAGGTCACATATTATGCACATAGTAATATGTATAATAATAAAGACTATATGGAAAGTACATTTTAACTGTTTGTTATTAATGAAAACAGTTTTACTGACTCAAAATATGTTTATGAAAATTGTAACACAAAAGAATAAAAATCCCTTTAATTTGACATTTTCAATTAAATGTAATTTATAGTTTTAAAACATTGAAAAATTTTACATGTCAAAATCATAGAAATACATGGTCAAATAATACAAATGTTAAACTTTATAATGAAAATATACTTCTAATGACACTAGTGTTACACATACACTAAAATAATTTACCCTATTATAGTTATAAAAACAATTCACAGTTACTATTTTTATTAAAATGTCATACCTTAATAAAACATAATTATCATATTTAAACAAAGCAATGAGTAGTCATACAGTAGCTGATAATAGATTTTTTTTACCAGGATTCATTTTGAAAAAGAATTCTTTCCACTCATCCATCCAAGTGGAGGCAGCTCGAGCGAGGTTCTCATATAAAACTGCCCCAACTCCTCCAGGCCTGGGAAATGTATAGGGAGAAGATTTTCGAAACACATGACCAACGTGAGAACATGGCACAATTTCTATTGAACCACCACACTGCCAAATCTGGAGATAAATTGTTTTCTTTAATTGCAGTTTTAATAGCAAGTTGTTTAGGCTATTTTTTTTTTGAATGAAACATATTAAAGCAAGTGTAGACAGAGGATTTTAGAAATATATGACCAAGGTGAGAACACGGTACAGCTTCTATAGAACCACCACACCGCCAAATATGGAGATAAATTGCTTTCTTTAGTCATAGTTTTAATAACAAGTTTAGTTTAATAAAAAAACATATTAAAGCATTTTTATAATGCATTTTTCCCCAAAGGCTAATGAAAAAAGGATTTAAATTTCAAGAACTTTATACAAAATTCCAAAAGGTTAGGTTTTTCTTAAAAAATTTAGTAATTTTGTAGTACTATTTCTTTATTGTTTAATATACTTTATGCTGCTACTTAAAACCCAATGACATCCATTAAAAAGTTACATTTAAATATCAACTTTTTATGTTTAAGTTAACATAACATAAAAGCGTGCAACCTAAAAGGGATGAGTATAAGCTTATTATTTTATATGCTTGATATGCCGAAGCATGTAAATGGTCCATTTACTCGAATTAAAAAGTAGGGAAAGATAATAATGATATAGGAGGGTAATATGCCAATTCTGCATACATATGAATCCCCATATACCAGACAGGTATAGTAGGCAGGTGAGCTATTATCTGCCATAATTCTCTAATTACACAAGGCAAGTCTCCAAAAAAAAATTGGGAAAAATCTATTTATATTGATCCATAATTTTGAAAAATAACTTAATGAGGAAAGTGTGGACCTTGACTTACTCGAAATGACATCTCAATGTTTTCTCCACCCCAAATATCCATTTTTTCATCATACCGACCAAGTTCTTCAAAGTAGGATTTATCAATAGAAAATAATCCCCCAGCCATGACTGGAGATCTAAAATAATAAACAGGTAGAATTTGTTAGTGTAAAAAAATAGCATTTTATGCATGAAAATCCAAACAAAAAAATATGAAACTAGAAAATTTATTCAGTGAAATGAATAAGAGTTAATAACCTGAAAGGTGCAGAAGTATCATTTCGTCTATTTTTCAACTCTCGATCTCCTACTGGATACCAGCGAAAATGTAATTCCCAATTGAAAGCTCCCCAATGTAGCTCAAAACTACGAACGTATTGAAAAGTATCATCACTTATAATATCAATCACTGGGCACACCACTCTTTTCCTAGGAAAAAACACAAAAAATCTATCTAAACACAAATAAGAATTGATTAAAGTAAATACAATTTATTTTTAATTTCAGTCTTAGCAGTTGATAAAGCTAATAAATGAACTTAAATTATTCCCATTAAAACAGAAAAAAAGTGTTAATTTAAATATATCCCCACTCGAATTAGCAAATTTATGTTCATAATCTTACAATTTCCAGTTTTGAATTGAAGGATGGAACTTAAACTCCCCAAAAACTTTTTAAACCCCAATTTAAACTTAATAACTTAAATTACTTTCATAACAGATCTTTAATACCACTTATTAATATATTTAACATCCCAACAACAGCGTCATCGGCCCTATAAACTTCACAAAACATCAACTAGAAGACCTTTAGAAAGAACAAGCAATAATCATTTGTAACTGTTATGCACTTTTAAATTATACTCCGACATGTAAGATTGTGCGCTCTTTTTGGAGGAATAAGCTTTCGGCTCTGGACTCCGTCCCTTGAAACATTCTAAATAATTTCTTTAGAATAAATTACTTTGGAGGTCCAAACTAAATCCTTTTATTAGAATTAACTTTAAAAAAAACTATGCTCTTGGTAGCTGTTTTGCTATCACACATATATTCACTCAGTGGTGAAAGTGGGAAAAAATAAGAGGGGGGGGGGTGCCTTCAACTAGAATGCCATGCCCCATCCTCCCTCTATGAATTATGGATTTGAGGGATATAAGAAGTGGGGGGATGGATAGACATTTTCTTGAAAAGTGGGGTGATGCGTCACCCTGCGTCTACCCACACTTTCAGCACTGTATTCACTTTTATTACTGTACAGTTAAGCAAATTTGATTAGTAATTATGAACTAAAATTATAAGTTAAATACATTTTTTTAAACTTTTCTAAAAAGTCTTGCTAGTTTAAATATCAGTTTTGGTGTTAATCTTTAACTTTAGTTTAAGGTAAAAATACTTCATCTCAAAAGAAACATTTTTTTCATGTAAAACAAAACAATATAGATTTTTAAGAATTACAATTAATCACATTAACTATATCACCATTAACTCAGTCAATAAAATTAAGTGCTTCTTTTGACAATATGAAATATTACGTAGCCTTACCTCCGTGCGCTTATTTCTACCTATTTATAAAAGATTTAACACAGCCACAATGTCATAAAATTTGTCTGAAACTAGACACACAACGAAACAAATACCTGTCCTCCGCAATGCGTGCAAGTAGAGGTTCTAGCCATCCCTTGGAGCATTCACAGTGGGCATCTAAGAAAGTAAGGACCTCCCCGGAGGCCACATCTGCACCTAGGAGTCGAGCCCGAATAAGTCCTGTTCTATTGGCCGATCGAATAACTTTAACTGGGACAGGAAGACGAGAGACATATTCATCCAATGGCTCTTTCAAAAATGCTGCAATAAAAAATATCTTAAATACTAAAGAAGCTTTATGTAACTTTATAAATCTAAGTAAACATAAATTAGAATAAATCTGATTTAGTATATTCTTACCAACAAATATTGCATTATTAATAGGTCTAACATATTTATTGATAATTGAACAATTATCTTTTGTATATTATAGAAACACAAGGTAATATAGGAATGATATACTGTCTTTTAGTCAGAAAGTAAGTACTTTCTAGTGGAACATAATTGGAGTTTTAGATAACAACATTGTTACATTTGCCAAATTTGTGACATTTCTTGGAAAATTCTAAATAACAAGGGAGATTTTATAAAAGTACCAGTTATTATTGTAACAAATCCTTAAAAGCATTGGATGTAGCTGTATATGGAAACTAGCTGTTATACTCGACGTTGCACGGGTAGAGGTGAAAAAATAATTTTATAGTCAATTTAACTATTTTTTCTTTCATTTGAGTTACATAAGATATGAAGATTACCCAGTAATTTTTTCCATTTAATTACCTATCTTGGATATAGTAATAATTAATATTAATTTTAAAAATACCTTTGATAAGAAGCTCAAATTAAAGAGAATACATATTTAAATAAAAAAAATAATCAGTAAGAATTAAAAATAAGCTACTCCAGCAAACAGCAAACGATTTGCATTTTTTTTATAAGTTTACTTGCTTTTTAATAAGCTTATGTTGCTGATACCGTTCGTTATTAAAGTACAAAATCCCGCTACTTATATTACATTAAAAAATCAAAATTTAAAAAACGCAATAAAATTCACCGATGAAGTCATCGTATTTTCCCGAATAAATATTTTTTAGCTCATTTGGCACTTTTTTGCCAATTTGGCGAGGAAAAGATATGTCTAACAACACACCCATTCAGTTTTCGTGCAATGAACTTCGCACAACCAGCATTAAAAAAGAATTGCTCATTTGGTACGTTTTTTGTAATAACTTGGCGAGTTTGGCAAAGTATTTGGCGAAAAAAATAAGACATAAAACCATAATGTGCATCTGTAGTGCAATGACTTTCAAAAAACAACATAGTTCAGTATAAGCTTAACTATGCTTTTAAAAAATTCATAATTAAAATCATATATGCACAATAAAATAATAGAATGGAGACTGGTAGGATTACATCACTTTTGAAACATATCAATTATTTTTTCAAATTATTAATCTAGTTTCTGAAGGCAATGAACAAATATTAAATAAATTAAACATTTTCAATTTCAATTGTTTTCTAAAAACTTTTATTTAAATTCTTCTGCCTGATGGCATCACGAAAGGAAAAAATGATAGGATTTGAGCGAAAGTGGTGTATTTTTTCCCTTAAAACGTTCGAAAACGATAGAAGGAATGGTCCGATTCGAAAAATTCTTAGCCTATGTTTGTTCTGGAGATGAGATGAATTTTTGTGCCAAATTTCGTGACGATCTGTTGCGTGGTTCTTAAGTTTTTGCGTCCTATACAGACAAACACACAAACAGAAGTCGCCTTTTATGTATATAGATATGGATTGCATTGGTGCAGCATACATATAACATTAATTACATAACAATTAAAATACTCTAAAAAACTACTAATCTAACTAGTTGGTTGATAACTAGTTATTTTAGTAGTTTTTAGATTAGTAGATTCTAGAGTAGTGATAACTATTTGTATTGTACCTAAATCCTTAGGTACAAAACAACCAAATATAATCTTGTTAAGAATATTTTCTTACTTCTTGTGCTAGCATCATCAACCAGAATGATCTCTTTGATTACTGAAAGGGGAGATCTATTAATGATACTGTGCACAGTTCTTAGCAGGGTGGACCAGGCCTCATTGTGATAGACTAAAATTATACTAGTTGTCGGCAAACGCAGCTTATACTGCTTATCTTGGCATCTAATTAACAAAAAGATTCAATTAGTTATTATGGTGTCATTTTCTCAATAACTATTAAACAAAACAGAATTATGTAACTTTATTTATATTTGCTTATCTGAATAGAAAAACAAATTCATGCTGCTGATAAATATTTTTAAAATATAATTCTGCAGCCAGATCTTCTTAAAGTTCGACATATTGCTAGCAAAAAACTGTGCTTAACAAAGGATAAAGATCTACTCAAAGTTTACATGATAAATTTCCAAAATAGGTAGATAAACAAAATGCATTAAAAGTATTCGACAAAGAAAAGAATTTCTAGTTTTTTTTAAAGAGAATATGGGGATTTATTAAAATAATTTATCAACAATCACTGATTTTTTTTGTAAATTAACTATACATTTTTAAAAAATAGTTTTAACAATTCTGATCTTTAAAGAGATGTTACAAAAACATCGTTATTTAGTTCACTTTACGTAAGTGCATGTAAAAACTTATATAATTTAAATACATTATTATAATTATATTTTCTGATTTTTGCAATCTAAAAGAAAAGTTATAATACAAAATTACTTACACTTTCCTTCTCTGATCTGGCAAACTTCGATTAAGTGGAATTCGATCACTAACCACTAAATTGAACTTATTAATATGAAAAAGAGCATGGCTCTTTTTTCTTTCGGATGGCAGTACAAAATAGGCATCCCCCATTGCACCAGCTTTCGGTAACGGCGAGTAGCCATTGAAATTTATTACGTCTACAAAAAAAAATCATGTAATAAGCTATCGAATAAAATTTTGCTATGTTTAAAAAATACTATTCTACTTTCGAATTTTAGACTTTAAGCTATTTTAATTTTTTATATGCGTTTGAATGTGTTACTTTTAAACTCTTATTAATAACAAGAAGGTTCTTGCCATTTTATAATCTGAACTTAAACTTTCTCTGCTTAAGCACTAACTTAAACAATATAAAACAGAATTTGAGAAATGACACGATCTCTTAGTTTTTAAGAAAATAACTTTTCATGGTCCAAGAAATGGAATAAAAAAATATTTGATCTAATCAAATCAAAGGAAATTTACATAGCCGCGCTGCAAAAGAAACATATTTGGGCTTTACACCGCACATAAGAGTATAATTGTGCTTTATTAAAAAAAAATGTTTGCTATGGAAACTCATTTATTACTGTTTGTTTCTTTAGTACTTAAAGGTTAAATCCTTAAATAGCTGTTTAAAACATTGCAATCTCTTATTATACTGCACGTGATAGAAGGTTCCCTTTTATAACAAATTAAATTCTTCTTCAGAATAAGCGCTTTCGGCCATTGCGATAGTTTAAAAACAACTCACCATCAGCCCCTTCATACAAAAGTATTATGCAATTAGAATTATGCTTTACTAAAAAATAATAATTTGCAAGGTAGATAATTTTCAGTACTTTAAAGTAAAATTATTCAATAGCTGTTTAAAACATTTCAATGAGCTAAGATACTATAGGCATATTGCTAAAAAAAAATTAAATTCTTATTCATAATTTGACCTTTTTGGCTGTTGTGATAGTTAAGAAAACAAGCTCAGGCTCACCATCAGTCAAATTCGGTGTAGTATTCCAGGGCAATTCATTGCCAATATAATGGCCGACAATGACATGTATTCCTCTTTTGTCTATGTATTCTTCTTGTCTCTTCGATTTCTGAAGCCATTTTGTTTCAAAGGAACTTTTATTGTTCAGACTTGATTGAGAGTTAAGGAATAAGAAAATTGTCAAGATAATGGGAAATAGCAACACCAATAGCAAAATTCGTATTTTCCGTTTCCAAATTCTCCATGGCTTCATTACACTGCTTTTTCTGTCAGAAGAAAATTAGAATACTTTATATTACATGTCATAGAATAGTTATGGTACAGATATGATATAATGAATGTGTATTCATTGGCAACTTTTAATGAGCTTGAAAATTGAATGTAGGGTTGCTATATCAATCGAGTTACATGAAATATGAAGTGCAATGTTTACCGCACTTTTAAATTTCCATTGCTTGGGAATGTAACCAATTACCAAATCAATACAGGCCTTTACATTATAGCTGTTTCAGAGTTTATATTTGTGAAATGTATTTAAAACACATAAGCATAAGTTACAGTAGGATAAGTGTACCTTAAGATAAACTGTTTTATGAGAGACTGTGACTATTTTAGTTCATTTTAGCAAAACTTAAATTTAACTATTTAGTAGAATGAACACATATATTACTCACAATCCTTGGGTAACTAATGGCATGCTAGCAACCTATGAACTATCACATTTTAAATGAGTTTTATCTTATAGGTGTTAAGTCACGTTTACATCCATCTATGTTGTCATAATTAAAATTAATACAAAGAAGTATTAATACATTAGGTGACTGTGACTAGTTTTGTGAAAACTTGCCTCAATACTTTTTCAATTTAGATTGCCTGCCTGAGGACAAACTGCAATTCTACCCACGCATTTAAATCGAAATAAAACATGCCATTTAATCCAGACAACAGCAAATGCCATAAAAAAAAAGGATAAAATCAGTCAACCATAACACTGTCCGCTGAACTTACATAAAAATTCATTCACTAACCTGTCCGATAGACATAGACAATGGGATGGGATAAACAATTCTGAAAAAAAAAAACTTAATACAAGTTTGTTTTGGTTTGTTTGTTGACACTATTGACATCTATTATAAGTAGGTGGGTAACGAAAACTGAATAGAATTTGAAGTCTAAAAAATGAGATGACAAGGAAAATAATTGGACACTCTGTCTTTGTTCACCTTTATTTCGAAGAATTTTTCTCCTAAAATTTATTTGTATTTTTTACTTGATATTTATGCAAAAAAATATGAAAATAGCAGAACCTGATTCTATTTGCTTGTTTCACGTAGTACGGAAAAAAAAAACCAATGAAATCGCAGTATGGTGAGCGTGACATCTCAGAAGCATTTCCATTGGCTTTTTTCAGATGACGTATTCTTTTCATCGGTGCTCTCGTCCCGCGAAACATTTATTTGCCAATCGAGGCTCTATAAGGAAATTATTTTCAATCAGAATTTCTGTTGCTATTTAAGAACCGAAACTAAAATTGGCCATTTTTTTTCAAGGTGACGGGAACTGGTACAGTCAAGAACATTACCATAGGATTGGGTCTGACCATTTGACCATAAATCGACCCAACTTACTTGGCACAAAAGGCCTAGTTAGCCGTGTTGAGTTAAAGTATCGTCGCACTAGAGCTACACGAGGGTTTACTTTTTTTTAAATATTTTTAAATAAAGAGCGATATCGTACGCGGCGTCGAATCATACTTTATGTGCAATCCCTCCACACGGGATTATCGTCGGAATTTTTTGAATGCACATACCGTTTATAGGGCGACAGTTATTTTGGCAATGCATATGGGCTTTAAAACCGATTCACGCCGGCATGTGGGGATTCGATGGATAGTGGCACTAGAGCAACAGAAGCCATCTACTTTGCACAGCCTCTATTTCTGAAACGGACCAAGTAAGAAGGCCTACACCCTATCCTCCTAGCCTTTACACCAGAGAAAGCACCCAAAAGGAATACTTCAGATAAATCGTACATGCAGATTAACCTTGAATGGAAGGGGGAGTATGTGAAGATTTTTTCAATTTTAAATTAAAAAAAAAACCATCAAAAGTTTCTTTTAATCCTAACTCTATGTGGTCAATCTTGCCATTTTATAGACACGCAGTGAAAAAAAACCTGAATAGTAACTTGTTTCTTATTTTTTAATCCAATATAATAAACTGAAACTGTGAAAAATAGCAGTATTCAATTGTCATGATTTGAAACAAATTACATATTTTTTTAAAAATTTTTTCTCCTGCATGGATTTCGAGATACAATAAAAGACATTGAATGGAATGTACAGTGGGACTGTCATAATAAAAAACGATTATTGTTATAGTGTCTTCATAGTGCTTTAGGAGAATGTTAAAAAAGTGCCAAGTTCCAATATTTATCATAAATATAGGTAAAATTAGAATTACAACGTCAATGTATAGTATATCAAATCGGAGATAAAATTAACTAGGCTGTTGATATTTCATATCACATCAATGAAACATTAATTAAAAGTTAAGAAAGTTAGATATAAATATATATTTTAATTCTTACTTGAGATAACTTTTTTTCCTTTTATAACTCAAATTTCTTTGTATCAAATTCTTTGTAAAAGAGTTATAATCGAAAACCATATACAAAAGTAGTTCAACAAATGCTTATATTCGAGATTGGGTTTATTCCAGGAATATCAAAAGCTCGAGGAATGATACATCTCAACTAAATAACTTGCTGATAAATTTAAAACAATTATTGTGAAGTAAGCATTAAAATTTTTCTTTTAAAAGAAGAAACAAAATACATCTTGGTTTCATTTATGAAAATAAGAATATTTAACAAGAGAACAAAGCTTGTGACCACATTTTCTTACAAGCATAAAATAGTTTTTTGATATAAAATGTACAGAAGTGTTTTGAAAAGTTTTATTTCTATACAGCACTTATATCACAGTGAGGTAAGTATCCATGTTTTATATATTCTGAGAGTCCTGTCTCTTAACTACCTGCAAAAAATAAAAGTAATAAATGTACTTTTTAACTTAGATAATGCAAGATTTGTCATTTATAATAATAAAAATGAAGTTTTGGGTGTTTATTACTTATAGACATTTAAACTAGACATGGGGACGTACATAAATTACGTCACACAAAATTTTGACTTTTTGACCTCTCTCTCCTCCTATGCCACGCTGCGTCATGTTTGATCGAACCCCTCCCCCTAAAATTACGTCACGTTGTTACAGCCCCCTCTTAAAGATTAAGTTAATTTTAATATTTCCTTTTATTTCTGAGATTTGAAAAACAATCGCATATTTTATATTTTTAAAAAAGTTAATGAGGAAAGAAAAATTTTAAAACTTATCTTGGTTAAATAATTTATTCATAGGAATATACCAATATGCCAGTCCGCTAATTGGTACAGATAGTGTCGCAATTTTGTGTGTTACGAAGTACAGTTACGAAAAGGTCTGAAAAATATAGGAGACTAATAATACCAACATTGCTGCATATAATAATCTTCCTGAAATAAATTGTTTCCTATAAAAAAAATTTCAATTATTTTTCACAAACTTTATTTTATGTAAAACAGATTTTCTTTACGAATGAGAAATTTTGAAACATTAAGTCACGCAGGCAATTACCCCTACACCCTCCATGTCACGTTTGCATGTTCCCTTCCCTCTCTCCCCTCTGAGCGTGAGGAGCACAAAAAGCTCCATTTTTAGAGAAAATTCGAATTTTCTGAAAAAAAAAAAATACAATTATCGCTCAAATCTGATATTTCTTTCACTTTCGTATTGCCATTCCGCAGAAGCCATTAAAATAATTAGAATGGGAATATTTCTTACGATATCATGCTATCCTAAAACGTGCCAAATGAGCGCAATGTTTCTTAAAATAGTTTTTAAGCTGGTTGATTGTTCGTAGGTCATCGCTCTGAAGCAGCATAACGAGGGTGTTAGTAGCTATAACTGTTTTCTAGCCGAATTATTGCCAAAATCACGCCAAATGAGCTATAAGTTTTATGCATTTAAGGAGGAAATTACGGTGAGTATCCTAATTCTTATTTTAGAAGCTTAAAGAAATAAAAAGGATTTAATACTTTATAGCGAGCGGGAACAATAGCATAGGCTCATTACCCTATAACAGAATAAATGGTAGATATACTTGGATCGATTTGGTATTTTTTTTTGTCGTGGGGAAGAACGGGTGTTTATTTTCTAGTGATGACTAAATACAGTGGTGGCCAAAAGTGTGGACACTTTTTGAAAGTTTCATGTGTTTCAACTTTGTGTGATTACAGAATATATTAATTGTATATCAAATTAAACAATTGCATATAAAATTAAAAGTAATGTAATCTTTATGAGGACCACTGTGTGCAGATCGCTGAAGCCGTCTATGAGACCTTTGGTCCCACATAATCTATATCCATGGAAGCAACATCATTATCATCAAAGTAATTTCATGTAGAATTACAAATAAATACAGTATTACAATATCTGTATTACGAATAAGTTATGCAACTAATAGTGTGATCTGTCTTAGTTTTGCAAGTCAGTGAACCACCAACTTGTATTGCAATTTCAGCACAAGAGAATCCATTGATTGTGCGTGTTTGTTCAACTAAAATGAGCATAACTTTATTTGTAATACAGATACTTTAATTCTGTGTTTTTAATAAAAATCTACATTAAATTACCTTCAATTTAATATTTAAATATTTGTATTTAAGCAAATTTTAATAGATGCAAGAACGCAGGTAACAGTTGAAACACATGAAACTTTCAAAAAGTGTCCACACTTTTGGCCACCACTGTATATTAACCTTATGCACTGATAGACAAGTGGAAGGGGTCTAGTATAATAATGACAACTACCAAAACTTATGTGAAAACCCAAATGCAGCTAAAACCAGTTTTAACTGAGGCCTTTAGTTAACAGTAGTTTTTATTGGATAAAACTTAATTTTCCTCAATAATTGTGTTTTCAATAAAGGAGATTAGTTTGTTAAAACTAGTTAAGTTGCAAGAAAAAACTTTTCAGCTGAACATAGGTTTAAAAGGTAAAACATACACATAAGTATAGAACATTTCTGAATAAGAAGGTTTTAGAAATAAAATAATTGCACACAATGATATTTCTGTAAATAATGAGAACCATAACAAATTAAAAAAATAACAAAATTATAAATTGAGGTTAAACCATTTAGAGATTGATAGTTGAAAAATTTAACTGCTTCAGTATGATTGATTAATAAAAATATATACCTATCAGGATGGTATCATGCCTCTAGATTTCTTCCAATCTGATTGACTGCGACGATTATGGTTACCCACTCTAGCCTTATTACGATCTTTATTTTGTCTATTCTGATCAGATGAGGATGATGCTCCTAAAAGAACACATGTACATATAATTTATGCATAATGCTATCCTCTAAAACTTATGCATGAGTCAGGGTGTATGGAAATTACACAAGTATAAAAATTTTCTTAAAAAACAATTTCATAATTTAATTTACAATACAATTTTATATTAAAAATGAGTAAGTTAAATTAAGGAATAAACAGTGGTGTTAAAAAAATATCAAATTTGTACAACATAAAAGTCTAAACTCGCATCAAATTTCTTTTATAGGAAATATACAGGGTGAGGCAAATAAAAGTGGCCCCGATCTAGAGATAGGAATAGGTTAAAATGCTTGGCGAGAAAAACTCTTGAAGCTGCCTGAAACCTGTTTTTGCAATGGTTGTATTGGATTAGCTTCACATTAGAGCTACTCATAGACTAGTGGCGAGTTCAGATCTTAGTTCGTATTATATGAAGACGTCCCATAATGCAAATTTTGTGTCTTGCAATCAATTTGGAATATTTTGTATTAACAAAAACAAAAAGGTCCGATTCTCTAGGATAAATAAAGACCGAAATAATCACTAGTGAGAACTTTTCTTGATCAGCTCTACAAAGTTTGTTCATATTTCATTTCAACTAGCTTCTCGAACCATAGTGTAGTTAATAGCAAATAAGTCGTCAAGTGTTTGGTTGGACTTAATATTGAAGCGATCAATAGCTTCAGTTAGCAAACCTGTTTTTGTATTGGTTTTTGACTTGGCAACACTTCTGTCGTATTCTTATCTCCTAGTTTGGGCCACTTTTATTTGCCCCACCCTGTATTTAAAAAATAGGTATACTCTGGAAACATTACCAGATATTCAACCAAATGTTACTAGATATTCAATCAAGTGCATTATTTTTTTTTATTATGTTTTCAATATGCATCAATAAAAATGCTGTTACCTCTTCCTCTGCTATACCCTCCTCTAGAAGATTGCTTGGATTCCCATGCTTGTTGACGTTTCTGACGAATGTCCTCAGGGTTCATACAGAAGTCTTTTGAAGTATCCCTGGTTGGCTCAGAGGGCTACACAAGTATATAGTATAAACTCATAGTAAATGTGCAAATATTTTTAACTAACCTACAGGGAATATTGGCAATTTTATTTTATAAACTACAAAGGAGTAGATACACTAATTAAATTCATGTAATGCATTAAGATAAAATTCATTTAAACAAAAATATTTGAGATAAAATTGTAAACTAAGCATTTTGATAAAAAAAACACTATTATCCAAATTATAAATAAGATGTAGAAACATTGTGCACATTGGTGATTATCATTTATTATACTTTGGAGAATATAAATTTTGCAACTAGATCCTTTTTATTATATATTTAAAATATAGATGCAAAAAAAAAATCCTTATCTCGTTCTTCAAAGAGTCAGATAAGAATTATTTTTTGCATTAACTCTATTAAAGTTCTAAGTCCATTTTTTGTGTGTGGCCAAGTTCTGTTCTTTAAAGGATTAATATTTGAATGGTAAAAAACCTAGAGTATACAGTGGTGGCCAAAAGTGTGGACACTTTTTGAAAGTTTCACACTTTTCAACTTTGTGTGATTACAGATTATATTAATTGTATATCAAATTAAACAATTGTATATAAAATTAAAAGTAATTTAATCTTTATGAGGACAACTGTCTGCAGATCGCTGAAGCATGTTTATGAGACCTTTGGTCCCATATAATCTATATCCATGGACACAACATTATCATCATCGAAGTAATTTAATGTAGAATTAAAAATAAATACAGTATTGCAATATCTGTATTACAAATAAGTTATGCAACTAATATTATGATCTGTCTTAGTTTTGCAAGTCATTGAACCACCAACTTGTATTGCAATTTCAGCATAAGAGAATCCATTGATTGTGTTTGTATGTTCAACTAAAATGAGCATAACTTTATTTGTAATATAGATACTTTAATTCTGTTTTTTTAATGAAATTCTACATTAAATTACCTTCAACTTAATACTTAAATGTTCATATTTAAGCGAAATTTAATAGATGCAAGCACACAGGTAACAGTTGAAACACATGAAACTTTCAAAAAGTGTCCACACTTTTGGCCACCACTGTATATATTTTGATGACAATTTATGAAACACTTAAAATTAAAATGGACACTTATAAATTGCTTGAAAAAATGAAAATAACTACCTCTTCATTTTGGTCTTCTGTGTCTGCAGTTTCTTTATCAAGAAAACCTTCTACAATAGGCTCACTCACACCGAGTACCACTGAATCGTACGTGTCATCATACTCATCTTCATACAAGTCAAAATTGTCGTCATATTTAGGTTCTTCTGAACTGTAGTCCAAAGTCAGTTGTTTAAGGAACTCCGATTCAGGATCCTTTGTTAAACTTTCATAAGTCATTGGGGTTTTGTCTCTGAAAGAATACATTTATAAATTTTAATCATGATGCCTAACAAAACCAATACGAGAAGTCCAATGAACATAAGCAAAAAAAAAAATATATAAACAATAGGCAATGAATGACTGTAGGCTTACTTTTATTAAGCAAAAACTACTTTTTAAAATAGTTAATTAAAAAAACATGCACAATATTAACTTAGTTTCGGGTCTAATTTTTTTCTCTCACAGTTTTTCATGGCTGTCGGCCTTGTTTGAAAAGGCTAGCATAAAATATTATAAAATTAAGACAATACATAGAAATAGATTAACACTACTTTTCTGACTCTAATTTTTTCACAATTTTTATATGAAGAAAACTAATATTTTCAATTACTATTAGTTACCAGACTAAAAAAATAGATAGATATTAATAAAAGCTAGTCATGTATATCACACTAACTAATATTAATATCTAAATCATTTAAAGAAGAATATTATTATTAAAGGAGTTGGAGCTTTTTGGCAGACGTCAATAATTTACAGATTGTTCAAAAATGAAATCGGCTCATGAGCAGGATATTTTTTCTTTCCATCAATCATTTGCCAATTCTGATGGAGAAATACCAAGTTGAATGATGGACCAAACACAAAATTCAGTTATCTATGTGTGAACTACAAGAAAAAAAACCCCTCTACAATTGTCTTTAAATTTCGGATTTGTGTTAGTTCCTTCAGTAAGTATGCTGACTTATCTATCTTGAACTATACTAACTGCAAACACTGTGATTTTGCACAAAATTAGAAAAAAATTATGTAATGTGGAAGTTTGTAAAGATTAATTCTGAAACAATTACTTTTTTCCAATGTGAATTTTTTCCATATCCACATCTTTTCTTGAAAAAATATCAAATTCGTCATTATCAAAAATATTTTTCCTTTCAGATAATACAGAATAGTTGTTGGCACTATTTGCACTACATTCTTCTTCATCTATTTCGGTCTCCCTAAAAAAGAAAAAATACAGAATTTTAACTAAAAGGACAAAGTAAATTTTATAATTTATTATTAAAAAAATATCTTCATATATAAAACTAAACCTATATTCTTAAAGCTTTTAGTTTTTTTACTAATAAAACTCGCCTGCCAACTCCGAATTTAACCTACTGGATTTTTAATCATTTTGTTGCAACAGTGGACAAAACACAAAAGTTTATTGTTTCCCCTTTGAAACTTCGGAAATTGGCAAAATTTTTTTCAGAAATCCGAAATATATAATGTCAAAGCTGCTTGGTAAAATTCAGAAAGTTGTCAGGTTTGGCATTGCATCAGTGCATCAATCCATGTGGTTCTATAATGCCATTTGCAATGATTTTTTGTTACTTTATTAGGATTGAAAGAATAATAGTTGCTTAGCATTTACATAAGATTATAATAATTTTGAAACTGTATTCACATGTCATTATAAAGATTAAAAATATATTTTATAGTAACACATTTTAAGTAATTAGTATGGACAATCTTAAGTAAATGCATTCTGAATAATGATTCGGTAGTTACTTTTATCACATAGTTATAGTTGGTCTACATAGAATGCGAGCCTCGAAAGCATTTACCTCCCCCATCCTCGCATGTGGTTTTGTTTGAAACAAACAACAAACACTTCATTAATTTAGAAAAAACATTACAAGAAAAGAAAAATTAGTCACAAGGGGGTAAAACATGAACCCCGTATGTGTGACCAAAATAATCAATTAAAATAAATAAGACATTAGTTAATTACAAAAAACCCACAAAAATTACATTTAAATACGTAAATATACACAAAAGAAAAACGGCCTGAGCATTGAGGTTTCGGTTTTCTACCCACCCTACTTGGGTTTGAACTGTTCGGATTATTAACCTCACAACAAAACGTTAGGTTTAGAAAAGCGACGCTTCCCCGTTTCTTAGAAAACCAAGCGAAGGGATGGGGGAAGAAAGTTTTTTCGAGGCTCGCAAAGTAAACAGACCAACTATAGTATTATTTTATTGACATTCTGAATTATTCTGCTTAGTAAAAAAGTGCATTCACCTTGTCAAATTTCTGTTCATAGAAATCAGATGATCTGGTAGGGAGTCAGTAATAAGAGCATCTATGACTCTCTCATGATCATAATGGAAGTTTTCTAGGCATTTCTAAAAGAATGATAAATATAAAAAGTTTTAAAAAATATTCTCCAAATAAATGGACAAATGGGATAAAAAATTGCATTAAAAAAAACTTAATTTTCTATAAAGACCGATAGCCCATTATTTTAGAGTTAATATCATAAATAAATTGCACAACTCTATATACAAAGAAATGACAAGATATAAATTAGGTTGAATAAAATAATATTATAATGTAGTTTACAGCCATTTGAAATTTTATTTATTTGCTGTTGCGCTATAGAATTTTAACTATCATTAAAGACAGGATGTGAAAAAAAAAACTGGTTTTTATAATTATAAAAGTATTCCATTGATATTTTACTTTTAGGATGGACGTTTTCGCCCTTTACTCTATTGCCAACCTTAAAAAAGAAAAACCTTTAAAGCACACCAGAGTTTGTTATTTAGGTTTAATTCTTTAATTTAACATTCAGCCCAATTAAACTCTAACTCGATGCGAGTGCGTAAATATTTCAAAAGTTTAACTAAACAAATACTACTGATATTTTTTAAATTATGAAATATTAACATAAAAAACATGCATTATATATTTTAAACATTATGTTGGTCCTAAGCAAAACTACAAATGGCTGTATTTCTCTTTTGAATCAATTTTCAAGTAGGTTAGAACCGTCTATAATACTTATTAAAAAAAAATTAGCGTGTTTTATGTCATGAGTGACAACTTTTCTAACAGTATTGTTTGTATATGTTTATCATTAAATATATAGTTAAACAATGCTTATAAAAATGATTAAAATTATCTAAAAATCAAATATAATTTAATAAACAAATCAAATAGCTCTCATATGACAATCCAATCTTAGTGAAAATACTTTAGATTTTAATACTAACTTCTATAAATCCTCCACCAAGCTCAGGAAAAACATCCAGTACATTCTGAATAAGAGATTTAATTTGATTCTCAGTTGGACCCTCATTTTCAGCTCTTCTGGAGTGAAAATCTTCACCTCTTAATATATCTACTGCATTCTGAAACAATACAATAATATTATATACAGACCTGCAAACTCAACGGATTTAACCCTGCAACACTGGATTTTTAACTACTTTCTGAATTTCCATGTAATATGTACCAAATGCTGGATTTTGAAAGGATGAAACATTAAACTTTCTTTTGGCGCCCATAATTTGAAAAATGGTTATCACCAAATTAAATCTTGATAGTTCGCAGATTGGTTAGTTGAATTAATATCTCACTAGAGCCACAGTTAGAAAATCTTTATATACATATTCTAAAATTAAGACACATCTTAGACACGATTATACCTGAAACCTTCTGAATAAATTTAATGACTTACATAGGTTTTCTATTAATGTATATATTTTTGTTTTGCAATCAAAACCAAATTTAAAGAACATAACTTAAATTATTTTTTCCTTTTATTTAAATATGTAGATATTTTAGCCAGAACTAACAACGGTCATTGTGCAGTTTCCCACGGGTGCAGGTCTCTGGAGAAAATTTCCCTCCCCTTCAGGAACATGTCTAAATTGTGGAGGTGGCGACAGATGGCAGCATCTGTCATTTGTGTATGTGTGTGTGTTTTGTGTTGTCCTACTTGACGATGGTTTATAAGAGGGTCCTTTCGACCAAGCACACAAGCCTGAAAATATATGTCTACCAACCAACCAACCACATTATCACAACTTTGTGGTACAAAAAGTAAGTAAAGGAGTATTTTAATTACGATTTGAGATTTCATGGAAAGCGTGTTAGATAAAGAAGAAATCCTTACCTGTAATGTATTGTTTCCTTTCACGATATCTCGTTTTTTAACTTTAGGACGAGCACCATTTACTATAGAAGACTTAAAGTTTTCTGGCAATGTTTCAACAGAATCGTGAATGCTGGTAAATATGTAGTTCAGCCTTTGTGGATCTCTAGTGCACAGTTAAGAACAACATGTTTAACAGCAGCTTTGTATATTTGTTGATGATAGATATGGATTTGACTTGCTGACAAAACTTTAAACTTAAGTTAAACGTAACATACTACAACCAATAAATCAACATCAGTCAAGAATAAGATAATACTTATTTTAAACTATTAGAAATTACTTAATAGATAAGAAATGTTCTTAAGTTATGTATTAATATAACTATGAAGTTAAATATTTCGATATTACTTACTTAAAGTTAGTAATAAACAAACAAGTGAACAAAAAGCAGGTAAGAAAAGATTTTTTTTCAATAAAGTTGTTCATGAGTGGAATGATTTACAAGATTATGCTGTGTATTCGTAGAGATTAGAGGAATTTAAGAATAATCTTGATAGTTATTGGAGACTGGTAAAAAATTAGCAATTTTTTAGACCAACCTTGCTAGGCTGACAATTTTTGTATTTGTAAAATAACATAAAATATATAAAATAAAATGCATACAAGAAAAAACACGTGCTAAGAATTTAACTTTTTAGGAACGCTAACTAAATAAAACATTAAAATCCTAATACTAATTCAATTGTTTATACTAAGTTAAACACATGCAGTTACCACCACAGCTACATACATTCAATAAAAGAACACTAAACAAAAAGGATACAAAACTAGACCGATTTCATTAAAAAGTTCCAAATCTGTTTCAAATGGGTACAGAAGATTGTAATCATGAAGGAAACTGCAAATAAAAGAATTAAACAAAAATCCATTTAAAACATATACTATATTTTCTTTTTAAATTTCAGATTAAGCTGGTGCATTGAAAGAAATACCCAAAATCATCATAAAACATATTAATGACAAAGAGGGGAAAGGGCCAAAAAGACCATTCAACAAACTAATTTTATTTAGAAAACAAGTTACAAAGAGAAAACATATCCTTCCTATTACCCACTCTCGCTCCAAGTAATGAAGCAAATGTGTATTTGCAACGGTTGTAGGGGACATGGCTAGAGGGCCTTTTCTTGGGGTGACAAACATGTATACAACATAAATATCTGAAAAGTTAATAATTGAAATTTGGCAATTTGAGTCTTACTTTTTTTCAGTGACCATTTCTGTAAATGTGTCAAGGAATCGTTCAGAATGAGGATTTTCTGTCAAGCCATTTCTTCCTTCAGATAACCTAAGATAAATATTACATTTTTAGCATTCATTTGATTATAATATAGAAAACAAGGTCTAAATGTCCAAAAAGCTAAAAATAAACCTAAATTATTTCATTTTATACAATTGCAAATTATTGATCTATACCAATACAAAAAGTCAGCACTCACTTTTAAACTTAAATAATTTTCAAAAAATAAGAAGAGGGAATTCAGATGTTAAAACAGTTTTTTCAGTTAAAAATAGTTATCATTAAACCGAACTTCATCTGTATTCATATAAAATAATTGTCAATAAAAGCAATGAACAGCAATTGGGTACTTTCTCTTACAAAATCTATAGCAACTAAGGTTAAGTACACAATTGTTTTAGATATTTGCTATAATTTTAGGTCAACATGGCCGTGTTACAATAGAAACCAGTAAATGCAAAATGACTGGAGTTATTTTTCACTGTTTACCATCTATGTTTTGTGCTATGGTATAAAAACCTTTTTTAGCTGTGCGTAAAGCTGCGATTATTGTAAGTATGATTTATAATTGAATGAATTATTTTTACAGAAAAAAAAGAGGATTTGGGAACATTCTTAATTAACATATCATGAAATGACTATTGATAACACAATATAGAAATTATCATTTCAGTATCAACCTTCTTAGAGGGAAGAAGCCGATACTATAGATAAATCAATAATTGGCTTTTAAAATTTCACTTAACAGATTTACAAATATATCAATTAGTGAAACTATAAATGTGTGTGTTATTATAATTATTTAAACACACTATAGGTTCTATTGCTTAGTTTTAAGAAGGTTTGGTTTTTAAGACCAGAAGAACTGAAGATAATGGAAGATAAATAATAATATAACATTATAAGAGTAAATAATTTTTCTTACGAGTGGATAATATGACTTACATTTCGTTAGAATTATTGGGTGTTATAAATACATTAAACTAAATTAATAAAGCAACTAAACTATTTACAGCACAAATATATATCTGTAGCACACTATATACATACTTTGAATTTAATATACTTTGTATGCAACAATAGTTAACAATGCTTCTAAAATTCTTAATCAGTAATGTCTTTGATAAGCTCACTTTTCTTTTAATATCTCCGATTAACCTAAAAAATATTACAATGAACAGATTACAGAATTATGACAAATAAATCTATCAATTTCATACTATTGTGTTATGCATCATATGTAAATTACAGATGAACAATAAACTATAAAATATCTCTGAACAAATACTTAACATATACTATAAACATTATTTTAATAATAAACTACTCATTAGTAAAATAAGATTAATTACAAATACCTTTCATTTTCATTTTGTTTTTGTCTTCTCGACACTTCTCTTTCGATTGCAGGAAAAGCATTTTCATAAAAAGTAGCTATCCTAAAATGAGAAATTAAATTAAGAACTTACTAAATACTAATAAGTCAACTTGATCACAAATAATAGCACATTTAAGTTAAACTTCAGTGATCTTCATATCTTTGAAAGAAAAATAATTCATAAGAAAATTCTATTACTATAATATAATATCAAAAAAATTAACCTTTCATTTCACATTCACTCATAAAAGCTCAAATTATTGCAACCGATTTTGTTAGATTTTAAACATTTGGTACGTTTAGAATCTAATTAGCACCTGCATTCAGTTAGTTGTCGAATATATTTAACTTGTTGTAGTATGTTTTTTATCTAACAGTATGGACTTTTTTTTGCATATTGTTGACTTTTGAAAACAACATGACCTACTTGCAGAATTTTTTTAGATACAACAATGACAGCTTAACAGAAAACAGTTTGTTACAGAATCTGTCACTTAAACCGCCTTCACACAACACTTGTGCTCAACAGGAAACACACTATTTATACACCTCAGAAAGAAATTTGCCAAACAGGATTTTAGTTAGTTCTGATTCAAACTACAAAAAGCCAAAATTAACTTTTTTCATTAATATTCTTTAGTAGATTTAATAATTAGTCTTTATCGTTTGTTAAATTTGTCAGTTTGAAGAATAATGGTGTAATTTTATTTAAAAAAATCTTTTAGCCGCCACAATTTGCCTTAATTTTAAAGTACTTACTTATGCATAGTACATAATAAAAAATATACCTTACAGCAGCTCCGTTTTGAAAGAACACTTGGCAGGCTTCGGGGTAAACTTCTAAAAATGAGTGTAGAGTTGCACTGACGTCCGTTATGTAATTGATGAAATCATGGAATGAGGAGATAGAGAATCCTTTCTTTGTGTTGACGCCATTTGTTTGGTGTGTTGTGGTGCTAGTGCTTTGCATTTCTGCCAAGTTCATCGACAAGGTTTCTTCGATGCTGCTAAAAGCCTGAAGTTAAAATACTGAGAATTAGAATAATTTAAAATAAAGTAGAGTCTGTAACGACATACAAGATCTGTCCGAACACACAAGAAGACTCGTACACATAAAATACTCCGACTTTGAAGCGAAGGTAGTTTTACTGAACAGTATAATTTCAATGCATTAAAGTTTTATTTATTTATTAAAACATTTTAGAATTATGAATCAAATAACGGGATCCTTTTCATTTTCGCTAACAACACGTCCATTTTGGACCACACCTAAATTTATGTCTTTCTCGTTGAGTGTCAAAAAAAGTTCTGTTCTTACTCCCTGCTGCGGGGCTGCTTTCAAGGTGGCCGGTAGAGGGCCAAGAACCAAGACGTTGACGCTACAAGTCCCGCTTATCCGAAAGGTATGGGACTGGAGCACTTTTGGTTAATCAAGATTCTATAGGAATTTGCGGATATTCGGGAATCATCCATTTCATGCCTAGGTAAACGCAGGCAAAGAGAAAATTTGACGTCATATTGTTTGCCTGGTTATAAAAATCTTAGATCAGGACTTTAGATACATAGAAGCGTAAAATGAAGCCAGTACTTCAGACATTCTCGTTTAAAAGAAGGTAGGACAGGGCTGTTTATCAAAATTGATCAGTAAAAAAAAGAATTATTGCATATTTTGAGAAATCCAACTCTGTAATTACGCTTTTTTTTGTGTGTATTTCTTTATTTATGCAAACACTTTATATTTTAGCACACAAATAATTCCCAAGGCATTTCTGTTAAGGCGAATTTCAAATAACCGGGACTCTTCTGTAAATGCGTTTAGTTTTAAGAAAAATTGAATAAAAATTATAAAAAAAAATTTTTGACTAATAAATTTCTTAAATAATATCAACCCTCTGGAGGATAAACCAGTCACCTGGCTGTTAGGTATTCCAGCAACATACATCATTTTCAAAATTTAAAGCACAGGCAAGTTATTTATGAATATCTGCTATAAATATATAATATTTGAAAAAAAAACTTAAATTTAAATCTCTTCCAGGTTTAATCTCATGCAGTGAAAATAAGTTAATATGTCAGCAATATACTTATCTCTCAGAGGAATAACAAGCATGATATAAAATTAAAAATTGCACATAAATTCAAGGAAAAAATTACTTGCCTCTAACACAACTTGAGATGTTCTATTCAAGTCTTCATTATATTTAAACTGATTAGAAAAAATATTCTGAACCATTTTGGAAACTATGGCAAGATTATGCAGACCATATAAAGCAGACAAGTCCATTAGTTTTGGCACATCAAATATAAAATTGTCATAAATAATATTACCGAAGGCATCCGGGCTAATATGATTATTCTAAAATGGAATAAAACAAAAATCACTGCACCATTATTTTTAAAGTATATGTAGCAGTCAATTAAATATAATTTCTTTAAGCAAACAATAAAATTAAAAAAATCTTTTTATAAACTTCACATTATTCTACAATACAGATTGAGTTAAAAAAAATAATTATGTAATATTTAATTACATTTTTAATGTGTTAATAAAATTATTTTGTTTAATAACATGTATGAAAATAATATCAATTGATACAAAAAGGATAAAAAAGTTATACACTAAAAAAAAATATTTAAGCTTTGGTAAAATTAAAAGAAAGCACAAAAATAAATGTAAAATAACATTTTAATTTGCTTAATAAAAGAATTACCTTTGATTCTTTATAAGTAGACATTCTTAAATATACTAGAAAAACCAATTTGTGTATGTTTTTGAGGGGCACTAATAGTTCATCCTTTAAATGCAGACCCGCAAGATCATAATCTCTAAAATGAAACATACATACTTTAAATAAACGCATATAGGTATATAAAGTTAACTTAATTTCAAAACACAAATATTAAATATCATATTTTTTTATTTTAAAATGTTTTGCAAATATTTTGAATGAAACAACTTAGAAGTATCATTGTAAAAAAAAAAAGTGGCAATCAACCCTGTAATGCATGAATTTTTTTTTCATCCCGAAAAAATATATTTGTATCTTTAATACTCATACAGTATGGGGAAAATACGGAAAAAAAATTAACTGCATTGGAATATAAATAATTTAAAATTTTAAAATGTTTGCCATTTGACAAAAACCAACTACCATTATTAACTAAAACTTCAAAACAGAATGTAATAGATGAAAAAAAAACCACAGATTTGTCGAGAGGGAACTCTACTTTAATAGAATAAAGTGGATTATGTGACTTGTTGCCATTTGGCAACAGTATGCATTACAGGGTTACATTACCTTATTAGGTGATACAGAAGGGTTATTATTAGGCAATACATCCAAACCAGGTTTAAACTAAACTGTGTCACCACTGAGGGATAAACTATTTCTACTTAAGTGTAAGCTTGTTTTCACTGGCCAAGATTTCCTTTAAATTTAACTTAAAAATTGTATTTTTTTTTATATTTTATAAATATAATTGTGCACAAACGACTTAAAATAGACTCATCAACACTTTAATTCTCAATGATAATAAAATTTAAGAACTTCTAAAAATTTCGATTCCAGCTATTAAGTTTTCAAAAGTATTGTGCATTTTTAAAATGATATAGATAATACTGAAATAACTATTTAGAGTTTAAGAATGGTTATAAGGCAATAATACTGATTTTATTACTGAGAGACTCCCAACAAGCTCCAAAATTAGACAAGAGTTTTCATAAAAAGTAAGTTTTAACCTAACACAACCGTCTTACACAAGTAAATATACCCCATGAAATTGTAATGATATTTGTACATATGAAGTAATAATAATTTATAATTTCAGGTAATAGGTCACCTGCACATAAATAAATGATTTTAAACAAAAGGACCAGTAATTGTGTAAGCATTTTTTTAGTTGGGAGTCGTATACATAATTTATTGTAAATTTAAAGACTTACCTAGGAGCTTGACTTAAATAAGATTCTAAGCATTTATGTAAGTTTTCATCATATACAACCTGAGACCAAAACCTGTCATGAAAACATAGCTCATTAAAAAAATATAATGTTTAATAAGGCTTCGAAACATATTTTGAGGGTCCAGAATACAAGTCCGTAAAATGCTTGATGACTATGAATTCAATTGGAAGAAGTCAAAAATGAACAGCCTAAAGGTACCCTATATTTTATTTGTACTTTAGAGAATGTGTGTTATGTAGCTATATCCTTTAAATAACTTCTATTAATTTTAAGGAGTGTACGTATCAGTGAAAATGGCCAGATGGACAACAGGTTGAACATAAATATGGAATTACCAAATGTTACTTTCCTTTGATTTTATCTTTCAGATTTCACTATTTTAGGGTACAATTTTATTATTTATAATTTAAATTAACTTAAAATGATTTTATTGTCATTGATATCTGTATTATATTAATTACCTGTTATAAGGGAGTTTGAGAATCCACTGTAAATCTTCTTTTAAAAATGCAATATTTTCTAGCCACTCTTCTTCTTCAGCAGAGTTTGGACCCGTATTATTTGGAGAAGTTGGAGGAGCAATGAAATGAACATAGTTTCTATTTTCCATAAAACCAATATGCTGCAAATTAAAGTTATGAAATTTTTTAAAGAAAAGTAAAACATTAATAACATAATATTTGAAAATATTTTTTTTTCTAAAAACAATAAGTTAGCAAGATAATTAATAATAAGATAATATTAATAAGCAAGATAACATCATGACTAATAGTTGGTAACTCGTGGGATGACTCGATATTAAATATTATAAATTACAATCATTAAATAGTTTAATTCCATGATATATATTCACAGGGATCCAGGGCTCGAAAATTATATTGTCCGACGTGCCCGGGGCATGTAAAAGTTCCGATCGGGCATGTATTTTTTCGCCTCACATGCCCGAACGGGCATGTAAATATTTCATCAAAAATAACTTTCCATTAAATAAACATTTTGCGTTTTATTGAAATATCCCCAACATATCTCTCGCGCCGCGCGACTCGAACGAATCTTTTGATTTCGTTGAACGAATCTTTTAGTTTCGTTGAACGAATCTTTTAGTTTCGTTGAACGAATCTTTTAGTTTCGTTGAACGAATCTTTTAGTTTCGTTGAACGAATCTTTTAGTTTCGTTGAACGAATCTTCTGGTTTGACTCAATAGGTGGCCCTTTGAGTGACTCTTAAAACGAACGAATCAGGCGACGAAAACGACTTAAAACGAACGAATCGTTGATTAAGAATCGTTTTAAAGAGTCGTTCTTTAAGATTTGTTCAGTGTTGAACGACCCATCCCTATTTATAATCAAATCACGCGTGCAAAGCGGCGCCGTACTTCAATTTGTTTAGATTCGCTATTGTGTTTCGGTTTTCTACTTTCGTTTCTCTTTAAAATGGATATACGACAGTTTTTTAGTGCCCGCAGTGACGGTGTTATGTCCGAGCAGGGGAGCCAAGAACTTGAAAGAAATGTTGATAGTGTGATGGAATGCCCGGCGAAAAAACTGAAACCTGATTATATGTTTAGAGTTGGAAGCTCTGAGACATGCGGATGGACCCCATTTGAAAGCTTTTAAAGAAAATTTCAAAGGAAATTGTTTTAAAGGAATTGAGCTTGCAGGAAAAGAAATGAAATACGAGGACTTACTAGATGATGTTTTGCATTGTGTTGGAAGTAGATTCGAAAAATTTCATAAAAAGCCGGTTTCGCTTTTCAATGTTTTTAATTTCAATTTTTGGCCATTAAAAAATACACCTGCACTGGCTACATATGGCAATGAAGAAATTGAAGAACTTTGCAACCACTTTAGCCAAAACTTAAGTGATGAGGAAATTAGTTCAGCTAAAAAGGAGTGGTCAAACCTCAAAGTCACTGTCAGCAGAATGCAAGAATCCTCATCAAACCTTCTGACTGTGTACTCTTATCTTTTAAAGAGTAAACAAGCAGAACTTATAAATATTCTCCAACTTGTGGAGATAATGCTCTGCATTTCTCCCAGTACATCTGACTGCGAGAGAGGATTCAGTGCAATGAATCGCATAAAGAACATACTACGGTGTAGCATGTCTACTGAGACAATGAATAATTTAATGCGAATAAGCATTGATGGAGTTCAATCAGCAGACTTTGATCCATCACCAGCAATTGAACACTGGCTCTTTTGCACAAAAGGGTCAAGGCATGTAGAAGGGCATGCACTTCAAAAGGATGCTACTGTATCATCTGATATATAAGTCTTCTAACAGTGTCTTCTACTATTATTTTGAGGTCTTGTGTCAAATTATTTTTCTCAAAACCTTGTTATGTAATTTTTGTTTTACTAATACATAAATAAATTTTTATGTATCCGATATCCCGGGCCAGCCTCCCTTGACAACCCCTCCCCTTTTCGCTCGTCCCTCCCCTTGGGCATGTAAAAGTTTCACTCGGGCATGTATTTTTAAGAGTAACATGCCCGACAGGGCATGTAAAAATTTTGAGATTTTTCTAGCCCTGCAGGGATCTATATAATTTTATTTACAGGTTCTAATGTTTGTTAATTACAAGTACAATTGTGTTAAAAGTTATAAAATAACCCTGATTTCCTCTAAGCATGTTGTTTGTTGTAAACCCCTTTAAAAATTCACAAAATTTCAATCATGTATTACATACATATATGCTGTATCTTTTATGTACAGCATCATTAAAAAATATATGTGAACTCCTAGTTTAATTACAATCTTTTACCTAATTTGTAACAACGAATTAAGCATAATGTGAAGTTACATTAATAATACATAGGTCTCTAATGTCCTTCCTTTAAAAAATAATTTTCGGTCTCAAGAATTGCAAGAAATAAATTTAGTAATGCTACATAATTGTTAGGTTTGAATTATGGTCGCACTAGAGCTATTGGCGACGGCCGTTGTATTTCAGAGCTCAAGGGACGAGAGGACACCTGAATAGGCACGTTACGCAACCGTTAAGGGTGACATCAAACGCAGGGTTGGGACTCTGAAGGGCATTTAACGTGCACTCCTTTACAGGGGGTATTATTTGTCAGACATTTTTGGCTGCATGGGCCATTTATAGGTCGGCAGTTATTTTGGCGATGCCCGGAATCGAACCTGGGACCTTTTGCGTACTAGGCGATTGCCTAACCAACATCCTGCTACATAATTGTATTTTTAAAATTTGAATTTAATATTAAGAATATTTTACCAAAGCTGGTTTTACACTCTGGGTTCCATTCTTTTGAAGTACAATCACTCTTGTGTCCAAAGGTTCATCAGGAATGTCCTATGAAGCAAGAATACAATTTAATATAAAAAGCCAATAAAGCAGGGCTTGAAAAAACTCAGAAATTTTACCCGACCCAGAGGATGGCTTGTAAAACAATGTATCTGTCCTATTTAAAAAATAAAATTTCAAATTACATAAATAGCTCTTAAATAAAAAAAATGTAATTTTCTCTTATTTAATACTAGTATTTATATAAATTGTACGATAAATTAGTAGTTACTAGGATTACATTCTACGAATAAAAAAAATACGAGGTTACTAATTGTAACCTAGTACTTAATTGTAACCTATGTACTAGGTTACTAATTGTAACCTATGTACTAGGTTACTAATTGTAACCTATGTACTAGGTTACTAATTGTTACCTATATACTAGGTTACTAATTGTAACCTAGTACATTGGCAAAGTACTAGGTTACTAGCTTGACGGTACAATTTAAATGACAAAGGTTAAGTTATCTGGAATGTCAATTTAACCAACAGTACTATGTTTTTTAACTGAACATAATATATGATGTTTGCTAGTCCCACAATCAAGCCAATGATTTAGAGATTTCTGTGCAGAAACCTACCGAAGCACAGTATTACAACCAAATCTTTCCCAAGAGAAAAAACTTAAAGATGTTCAACTGATACATCTATGTTACATAATGGCGGGTCAGTTCGTTGGCGAGCTTGAAAATTTAAGGTAGGGATATTTTAACTATCAAGATGCATGAAGTGGAACACTTACCATATTCTGGCATAGTCCTTGTTTGACAATGTAATACAATTAAAGAGCTTAGTGGAAGAACGTGCCAAGTGACATTTTTGAAAAAAATTAGATTACTAACTTCTCTTACGATGTCAAGTATATCTTATTTCATAAACTTTTTAAAGTTAGTACATTTTTTAACCATTAATTTACGTTTTCTACAGATCTGAGTGCAAACGAAAAACTTTAAAGTTCATTTTTTGCGTTTTAACCTTTTTGTCTCGTCAATTAAGCTCTTCAATTAAGTAAAGATCTAGGGAAGGCCATACTTTCTCAGGAAAATACATAATTAATCTAAATGGAGGGTACAGCTAGCATATCAGGGCCACAATCGACAGGGTACCAGCGTTTTTTTTTTTTAAAGAACATCACAGCTCGAGGGGCCACAATTGACGGCCAGGAGGATTGCCGAATAGCCTCAATTGACGGCTGGAGGGTGTACCAGTGGTTTTTAAAAAAAGAATATCACAGTCGAGAAGTTGCCAAATAGCATTATGGCCCCGATACTCTAGGTGTTCCAAATGGAGCTAATCCTGTTAATATTGTGAATCATAATAATTGTGGAAAAACAAAATAATCTGGCAAAATTACGAAGACTGTAAGTTAGAATTCTGTCATGAACACCAGTAGTTTATGATGTAAAACGACCAAGAAATACCCTGAGAGTAATACAAATGTATTACAAAATTATCAATCTTCTTTTAAGGCCTTTACAAAACATCACAAGCTCTAAATGAATGACTTCAGATATTCTTTGAAAAGGTTCTGTATTAGTAGCATTACGAATAAAATACTTACTATTATTACTTTTTTTTTTGCATTCTTAAATGTACTAAGGTTTAATAAAATAGATATCATTCTGCCCAATCGAATGTGGACCATACAATTATGGTAAAAATAAGTATGCATTCTTTGAAGTACCTACCACATTTTCTACTTGCATTAAAATCAAAAAGTGCAATAGTAAAATTCATTAGTTCAAATTTAATTTCAGTATATACTTATCAACTTTACCTCTTTGGCATGTGCCATTTTAGAAGAATATTTAACTGAATGCCAATGATAGGAACGTTAAAAATACAATTTTTTTTCGAATAACTTTTAAACAATACTATGAAGATAAAAAATTATGTTTGCTGAAATAGAATATTTTTCGTCAAAAAGGCCGGAGTAAATAACCACGGTCCACGTCCGTCAAAACTAAACTAAAACCAAATTGGTTGGTTGGTTGGTTAGTTGGTTTGACATATATTTTCAGGCTTGTGTGCTTGGTCGCAAGGACCCGCTTATAAGCCATCGTCAAGTAGGACAACACAAGACACACACATACACATATGACAGATGTTGCCATCTGTCGCCACCTCCACAATTTAGACATGTCCCTGAAGGGGAGGGAAATTTTCTCCAGGAACCTGTACCCATGGTGAACTGCGCAATGACCGACCACAGGACTTTCGGACCCAACAGATTTTACGAGCACGTACTCCGCATATACTCGGTAGGTCTTCAGTGGCGACCGGGTCTCGAACTCTCAACCTTCGGATCTCAAGCTGAGACCCTTTGACCACTAGGCTCCCTACAGCCCTATTAAAACCAAATTCAAGGGTCTGTAAACAAACAATTTTAAAATTGGCTAATGCTGTTAGTTGCGTCACGTTGCGTTAACGGCTGAGCATACACGAAGGGACATAACAAAATATCCTGGTCTTGTCCCTGCGCTGCGCGTACGTGTTTTTTCCATTAAAAAAATAAATAAATCATATTACTGCACTCAATCTCCCTAAAAGATAAGTGTTTTATGGGAATATTTCTTACGGTGTCACGCTCTCCATACAGCGATTTCATTGGATTTATTTTCCTTCCGCTCTACTTAAAACAAGCTCATTTTGGTCTCTCATTCATTAAAACGTGAAGTACTCCGAACTGCGGTTTCATTGGTTGTTTGTTTCCTTTAAAAATTAAAAGTACTACAGTCGCCCGTTGTGCATAACGAGCACCGTGACCTTTGTAAAAATTCGAGTTACAAGGATAACGACATTTATTTTTTTTCAACGGTCATCGGTATTGTAGTCGTTAAGATTGGTACGGCGCAAGGAGAAAGGATTGGCGCGACACAAGATTCGGGGTTGGCACGACACAAGATTCGGGGTTGGCACGACACAAGATTCGGGGTTGGTACGACACAAGATTCGGGGTTGGTACGACACAAGGTTCGGGGTTGGCACGACACAAGATTCGGGGTTGGCACGACTAAAGATTCTTGGTAAGATTCGGGGTTGGCACGACTCAAGATTCTTGGTAAGATTCGGGGTTGGCACGACACAAGATTCGGGGTTGGCACGACACAAGATTCGGGGTTGGCACGACACAAGATTTGGGGTTGGCACGACACAAGATTCGGGGTTGGCACGACACAAGTTTCGGGGTTGGCGCGACACAAGTTTCGGGGTTGGCGCGACACAAGATTCGGGGTTGGTGCGACACAAGATTCAAGGTTGGACGCGACATAAGTTTCAAGGTTGGACGCGACATAAGTTTCAAGGTTGGACGCGACACAAGATTCTTGGTAAGATTCGGGGTTGGCACGACTAAAGATTCTTGGTAAGATTCGGAGTTGGCACGACACAAGATTCGGGGTTGACACGACACAAGATTCTTGGTAAGATTCGGGGTTGACACGACACAAGATTCTTGGTAAGATTCGGGGTTATCCGCCATCTCGCATTTCCCTTCCCCCCTTTTTTTTCAACTCTACTCTGGACCACCCCCTAACTCTGGCTGCAATTCATATCAACCATTCGTACTCTGGGAGACAGGGTGGCGGAAGTGCTGTGAAATGCGTTTCACAGCTCTCGCCATAGACCCCATGCAGTCGCCCGATTTACACAACGAGCGCCGTCACCTTTCCAAAAAAACACGCTAAACGAAAAACGACCTATTTTCTTTCAATCATTGATCGGGCCATACCCTACGACACAGAAACCATTTTTGTTTTTAAATACATCTCTGGCGTCACGAACACCTTTCACAAAAAAAAAATGTATAACTTAATCCACCCACTTTTTTTTTAACTCTCAAACACCTAGAACTCTCACGCGAAACCAATACATCTGACGTCACGAACACCTTTCACAAATATGTATTACCGAATCCTACCACTCTCGATGCGGCGATGATTCAACTTTTCAAAATATTAAAAAAAAATTGTCCACTCACCCCGATTTTGCCAACACCTGGAGAAGATCTGGATCACACAGTCACTCGCTGTCCCAAAACAAACAATCGAAAAGGAAATTACCAACGCCAGCATGCTATGAATTTTACAAAAGCTAGCAGAAGGTAATTCACATTTCGCAACAACTCGCGCCGAGCAAGCGTCGCGCCGAAGAACTCTTAGTTTGTGGAGTGAAGATGCCCTACCAACTAGCAGTACACAACTAATTTAATTGGAAAAAAAAAAAAAAAAAAAATTTTTTTTTTTTTTTTTTTTTTTTTTTTGGTACATTAAGTGGTGTGTTGCCAGTTGGTAGGGCTTATTCTTTTTCATAAATGACTGGTTCAGCGCGATGCTTGCTCGGCGCGAGTTGTTGCGAAATATGAATTACCTCCTGCTAGCTTTTGAAAAATTCATAGCATGCTGGCGTTGGTAATTTCCTTTTCGAATTTTGGGACAGTGAGGGACGGCGAAGAGAAGAAGACGGGGGTAAGTTCACTCAGAAATTCTCAGCTTTTTTTTTCCCCTACAAGGTCGTACCTTCACCTGACCAGCACCGCCAGGGTCGTCAGGGACAGCATCACCAGGACTCCCATCACGTACCATGTCTTCTGCTGTAACAGGGAGGAGGGTTGGGGGGGAGACGACGGGTGGTGCGACGCGGGGACGGACAGGGACTTGAATCCACCGTCGTACGGAAACAAGTTGTCCTGATATCGCCTCGTTCCATTTTTGGAACTGGTCCTCGGATCTCTCGTCGCGCATTTCACCTTTGTCAGATAATCGTTTGCGAATCTCAACCAGGTCCCGGTCACTATCAACCTCACCAGCGTGTATTCGATATCGCTCTCGTGTAACGGGGGGACAGCAGATCGGATGGCGTACGGCTTATCGTTCACCCGCGGTATGATACAATAACGGTCGTGCGTCAAGGGATACCCCAAAGGGTAGTTGTGCGCGTCGCTCAGGGTATTCACGTGAAGGGTATATTCGTTATTGTAAGCGTCCAGGGGATACATGACTTTCCGAGTCGCCGTCTTGGCATATTGACTGCCTAGAATCACTTCCTGCGAGTGGCCGTTCAAATACTCGATTCTCGGGTAAATGTCATTCCTGTGCTTGTCTTTGGCGTACTTTTGAAGCATTTCCTGTCCGACGTACAGGTAGTCGCTTCCGTTGTGAGGCAAGTACATTTCGTTTCCCTCTTCATCGCGTTTAAATATCACTTGACCCTTTCTGGTCAAGGCATATTTCGGCGTACCGTCCGCGTTATAGGCATATTTGGCCGTGGGGGCAAGATCTCCCGGATAGTATTCGTCTAACGTGGATCTCCTCGCGTAGACGGAAGAGCCGTCCGCACACCTTGCCACCGATGAAGACGTGGCATCCGATGCCATTTTGTAGTACTCGTCGTTCGTGAGGGGATCCACCGGATACTTGGGTCTGCCGTTTTTGTCTCTGGGATACACGACTCCCACCTCGTCCTTGATGTAGGCATCGTCCACGAGTTGCTCCTCTCCGTCGTGATTTCTCGGATAGAAAAAGGAATCCCAGTTCAGTTCGTCGTACACTGTCGCGTATCTCATGTGGCCATTGGAATGCCTGAGAACGTAATCGTTATTCGACTCGTCTTTCGGATAGATTTCGTCGAGATTCTTTTTTCGTGCATAGACTGGAAAATTGTCGAGGTCTTTCAACGCGACGTCTCGTCCGTTTATTTTCGGATAATATTCATCTCCGCTATACGTTTTGGCGTAATACGGTAAATCATTACTCTTTTTGGCGAAAATATCATCGACATTGTCGGTCTGCCTGTACAAGTCGTCTCGAGTCGTGAGATCTTTAGGATAGATTTGATCTCCATTCTCATTTATTTCGTAGGCTTGCTCTAAAGAGGGGTGTGCCACCATCTTTATTCTTGGCAAATAGCGATTTTTTTTCCCCATTGAAATCCCACCCACCCCCTCATCACAGATAGTCGAGATACAAAAACGACATAAAAAAAATTTATTTAAAAAAAAACCCCACCTCCTACAGTCTCGGGTGATAACAGAGACGACGACACAGAGTCGCAGAAGAATACTCTGGCGAGAGAGTTCTCGAGTCAGGACGACGACGACGACGCGTCGTCGTAGAGGGTATCACCGCCGGCGAAGGAGTTCTGGTCGATGGCAGAGACATGGGCTCTTCGTCGGAATAAACATCTAACGTCGGAGACATGGGGGAGAATTCAATGTCATGAGTGTCGCACTCTGGGGAACTGGACTGGGGAGAGGAGGTTTCGAATAGGGAACGATCGTAGGCTTCATACACGTTGACACTCGAGAAGGGTAGTCGCGTTGTTGCCGTGGAAGTGGACGGAGCGCTGTCCTCTAGGCGATCGTCCAAAGGGTCGTAGGGTCGAACGACTCGGACAGGGATGACCCGCACAGAGTCATGCCTCCCGGCCAAGGGGTCTCGGACACCGGTGGCAGGGAGCCAAGGTCGCGTGGACGGTAAAGATGAGATGGGTTCGGAATCTTGTTCTTCTTCCTCCTCCTCCGATCCACGCGAGTCCTGGTGGTGGGGTGAATGGGATCGCGTGGACGGTAAAGAAAAGATGTATTCTGCTTCGGAATCTGTTTCGGATGCTTCCCCTTCACTGACAACGGGCACTGTGGGAGAACCGGGGATGAAATTTTCGAGTCCTTCATGAGCTACTACTTCGATTTCGCCAGCGTCATTGACCACACGGCGACGACTCGCGTTCCTGGGTCGATTGTACAGGTCAGCCAGAGGCTGCTGCGGTTGACCACTCCACGCACTCTCGATTGGCGGCATCGCGGAGGAACGTGTCCCGCTCATCTTGACAGAGACTTGGTTTAATGGAATCCTCTCATTTACCTTACTCTCTGAAAAAAAATGTATAATGGATCTATCAAGATTGAAAAAAAAAAAAAAAAAAAAAAAAAATTTTTTTTTTTTTAAGGATCACGTGACACACCATCTGCCACCAAAAACAAACATGAACTCCATATAGATAGAGATGCCCACCGAATACCAAGCTAGCAATCAAGGAACACAAGGTAACTATGCTCCATCTCACTCTATTTTTTTAATACCTCTAACATGTCAAATTAAAATTTTGATTACAATTACCACTAACACATAATATATCCCTACAGATGTGCACAATACTCTGCTGCGGGATATGTTTCTTAGTATTAGACAAAATTTACTGCGAAGACCATGAAGATATATGCTATGTGGAAAGAAAAAAAACGTTATGCAATCTACACAACGTAATAACGATTATTGATATAAACTGTAACATGTTAACAACATACGTATACACAATGCCCTATTTTTCTTTTACAGACACCAGAAAACAGAAAAGAAATCGAATACATATGCCCAAGAGATACGCCAGAACGATAAAACCAAAAAAAAAATATGGAAACCAATTCAACCCTCAATGTACGTATAAATGTTACCAATTCCAACCATGGGTCTTGCAAATTTTATACATGATTTAGGCATGATTGAACATGTGACACGACACATTTTCAATCTTGATAGATCCATTATACTACTTTGACACCGGGCGCATCTGTACATTGGATAGGAGTCAGTTGCAACTTTGACGTGACCCATTTGTAAATTTAGATAGTGGTTGACGTCAAAGCTCCTCCTCCCCCCCACGTCTCTATTAAAGGGAAAGGGGAAGTGGTTTGGCATTCAGACGATGGAAGCTTTCACAGCACCGAGTCGTGCCTTTGCCAGCAGCATTCGCGTTTGGGACGAGTTGATGTCGGCCGACAACATTCAAGAAATGTTCGGAGACTTGTTACATTCCGAGTTGGTCCTGCTCACTCAAAAAGATCTGGACACTTGGCTACCTGCGACTGAACCCTTTCCCTGGCGATGCCCGGCCCTCGCAACCAGCAGGTGAAGATCTCCCCCCCCCCTCGTGGATTGCTGCCCATTGCAAATTTTCCCATTACACTTACCCACTACAGCTAATTTTTTTTTCTTCCTCCAGTGCCCATTCACCGTGGATACCCTACACGAGCCATACCGGTTGGAAAAAATACCCCGATTCGGAGATGATGCGCGATTCACCTTCCGATTGGATCAGGAGGGCCATCACTATGTGGTTCCGAATGGATGCTTCCTCGAGAGACGGACGACAGCTGGCGGCCCCGACCCCCCCCACGAACCATGGAATCCCTCAATGAACCCTTGGACTTGCGAACGCATCACAGACACTTTTGATTGTTGAAGACATTTTTGAATGTTGAAGATGTACTTTTTTTGATGAAAAATAAAAATCAATGATCTAGTTGACAGAGTATGTCCTTTTTTTTTAGGGGGAAATTAGGGAGTTTTATTAGATTTGCATCCCAAATTGTGACAAAATGTGTGCATTACAGGACGAATTTGTTAAGAATTGTCCTCTTCCTACAAACTCCCAGAAGAATAGGATAAATATGGATAGCGTAGTCAAACTCGACATGATCCAAAAATGAAAGCTGGTCCAAAGCTGACTTTTCACCATAAAAACAGGCGATTAAAATAAGATCCTATAACTTTAAGGGTGAAAGTTGGGTAACGATATCTTAGGATGGTTGAAAGGGGGCTGACAGATGTGTTCTAGAAAATTTCTAAAAACTAAAAATATCAACAAACACATTGTTTACGATTAGATATAAAATTTTATTGACATCATTTATAATACACAAGCATGACATTTCAATCGAAAAGAAAACACATTCAATAAAGATCTTTTTTAAAAAAGAAAACCTTGCCAGTTCCATCACTGCTTTAAATTTCATTTTTGTATCACACAGAGATTTTACAATCTGTCTCGTGAAAGTTACCGGCACACAAGTTCCATTCGTTCTGGTGAATGGGTCGTTGGACGTTGTTCTTTGGGACTCAGCAGGTCTCACATCGTGAATTTTTTTCGCAAGTCCATGGGGGTCGCGTCCCTGCCGACATTCAGTTGCAGGAGACGCGCTCCTCCCCACAGGGCACTTTTAAGGGGTTCCTCACACTGTACACGATCATCCGTGAAAAGGTCGTAACGATGTGCGAAATAGTACGGGTGGGCCGGCCACGTATTCGGCGGCTGCTCCTTATCGGCTGCGTTTTGCCCTCTGGGGACAGGGAGCTCCATCGAAGACAGCATCGTCTGGATGCCTACGGAGACAGCTGGGACGATGCTCGGGTTCGGCGGCACCGTTTCGACGAGAGTGGGCGGCGTCACCTCAGCAGCAGCAGCAGCAGTAGTAGTAGTAGTTGGTATAACTCTTTCGAGGGGAGCTGTTGCTACAAGATAACATGAAACATGTTTTAGTCTACCCATTCTATTTTAAATGAATATTTTCAAAGATTTGATTTCCTCATAAAAAAAAGGAATACTTACACGGAAAGTATTCTCCCAAGAACGTCATCTCTCTTTCATCTGGAGTCGATGTCTCTGGATGAAGGGGTGTCGAAGGAGAGATGGGCGAGAAAAGGCCTGCGCTATACGAATTCTCGCCAAGATTCCCTAATTCGATGAGGGTCTGCTGATACACAGGACTCGGCGGAATGAAGCCCAACATGACTAGGGGAGGGAGGAAAAAAAAAAACACGAATGAGTCTCTCCACTGTTTTTTAAGTGTTTCATTTTTTTTTATAAAAAGAAAAAGAAAACTCACAATTTTCTAAATAGTCAAACTGCACCGGTGAGGGGTCCAGCTGGATGGGTGTCGCTTGGTCGTTTGCCAACGTCACACGTTCGTTGTTTTGCAGGGTACTGGTGGGATCGTTGTTTTGCAGGGCACTGGCGTGTTCGATGTTTTCCAGGACATCGACGCGTTCGATGTTTTCCAGAGCACTGGCGGGTTCGATGTTTTCCAGGACATCGACGCGTTCGTTGTTTCGCAGGACACTGGCGGGTTCGATGTTTCCCAGGGCCTCGACGCGTTCGTTGTTTCGCAGAGCACTGGCGGGGTCGTTGTTTCCCAAGGTCTCGACGCGGTCGTTGTTTCCCAGGGTCTCGACGCGTTCGTCATTTTCCAGGGCATCGGCTTGGTCGTCGTTCTCCAGGGCATCGGCGGGGCCGTCGTTCTCCAGGGCATCGGCGGAGTCGTGACGGGCCACTTTGTTCGGAGTTACAGACGCAGAAACTACCGAGAACGTAAAAAAAAAAATAGTCACTCTTTGTCGTCGTGAACAACCCATGCATTTTTTACGACACTCTCCCCATCCCCCATGAACAAAAAAAAAACGCAACTCACTGCGAGAGGTGGACGGTGCACAAATGTCCTCTTCCCGCAAGCGTCTTTTCAGGGCCGACACCCTTCGATCCGCCGCCTTCTTCTGCAGCCGGTCCTCGGGTCGCACAAGAGGGGCATTTGGAGTCGGTGGAGGGAGGTCGAACGACACGTAATCCGTGTGCGTTCGAAAGTCCAGGGCTCCATCCACCTGGACTTCCTCCAGCAGCCTATCAACGCTAAAATAACCCTTTTTCAGAGTTATAATGAGATAACGGGTCCCTGCTGGGAGGAAGTAAGTCGTGTCCGGCCGAAATACATACATTTCAAAATATGTATAATCGCGTGGACAAAATGTCCGCCGATGGAGGGTGGGCACATCCCTGCCCCTCTGTTGTCTAGTTTGGGGCATATTACAGCAGAGTACTGCTGAATTTGATTTATAGATATGTCTCTCACCCTCCTCCACGGTCATTAGTCCAAACGTAAAAAATTTTGGGACTAAAAAAATGTTATGGTCTAATTTGTATAACGTCCGGACGTCGGCGTTATGTCTATCTCCTTCAAGGGGTATTAGCAGCCTTTTGCCGATTTTTTTGAAATCTTCCGGAGTTAAATTAATGGCTTTGTATTCAGGTTTTTTAGCATCGATAATCATACGCCTAAAATGATCTATGTTTGTTGCATGCACGCGATGAAAAAAAACGCGGAGATCATCACGCCGCGGGGAAAAAGATATAAAGGTTTCTGGATGTAGATGTATCCATCTATCAATCTGTGATAGCGGGTCAATGTTACGTAAGGATTGAATGTCAAAAATGATTTCGGAGCGCTGCAACGGAAATAGTTCAGACTGCATGTTTTTAAGGTAAATGTACACGTTTTTACAATTTTTTTTTTAAATTTTCATTGGAAATTGTTTTTTTTTAAATTTATACCACAGATAAAGTACACATAGGCTAACTATTTTATACAAGTGAAGCAAATAATTACATTCTTCAGAAAATCAATTTCAAGTGACTAGAAGACCCTAAATTTGATTGCTTTTACAGAAAAAAAAATTACAAGTCAAAAACTAAGCTATGGATTTTAATAATATTGGTATCATCAGAAAGTTAATTAAACAAACCCTATTATAAAGAAATAAAGCAAAATTAAATAGTTATTTTTCACTTTCTGTAAAGTGTACATATACCTTAAAAAAAGGGGGGGAAAGAGTATTCAAAAAGGGTTATTTTATCGTTTTAGCATTTTATGGAATACCTGTTAAAGAGAAAAAAAAATCCAGCGTTACATCATGTATCCAAAAAGTATAACCAGAGAGCAATAAACATAGTTTTACATACATAACTAAAAAAAAAGTAGAGAAATAAGGAGTAAAAGGTAAGAGATGGCGAAGACTTACCCCGATCGACGACCAGACCAATAGAGGACCAGACGAGAAGTGACACTGTGTCACCGCCAGCATCTCCTTTTTATAGGAAATGGGGAAGAGCTGTTATGCAATCCTCTCTGCCTTCCACCACCATAGCAGCAACAGTCAAGATAAAAAAAAAGTCCCAATAGTCAACCTTTGCAACAGCATCGCCAAAGCCTCTGCAACATTGAAATAGCTAAACATTCAAAGTTGACATTAAATCTTTGCAACGTTGGAAAGAGAGGACAACCAGGAATGGTTTAACAGCTAGTCAACTTCGGGAACAGGCGGATCGAGGTTGGACTACAGCAAAAATCGAGATTGGATTCCAGCAAAATCGAGGTTGGATTTCAGCAAAATCGAGGTTGGATTCCAGCAAAATCGAGGTTGAGTTACAGCAAAAACGAGGTTGAGTTACAGCAAAAACGAGGTTGAGTTACAGCAAAAACGAGGTTGAGTTACAGCAAAACAAGGTTGGGTTAACATCAGATCAAAGTTGGGTTAACAGCAAATCGAGGTTGGGTTAACAGCAGATCGAGGTTGGGTTAACAGCAGATCGAGGTTGGGGTATAGCAAATCGAAGTTGGGAATAGCCGCCACGTTAATGGAAATAAGGAATGCAAGACCTGCTGAGTCGGTTCAATAACAACGTCCAACGACTATTCACCAGAACAGTGAAGTGGATTTGAAACAGTGAACTTATGATGGAAAAAAAAAAAAAAAAAAAAATTTTTTTTTTTTTTTTTTTTTTTTCTCACTAGGTAGTTTCAATCCACTGGTCGAGGTTGGATGTTAAATTAGGTGTTGGGTTGAGTTGAGTTGCGAATTAGAATTGCTGAGCATTTCTGAGCTGAGATTTTCTGAGTCCACTCACCCGTCTTCGCCAGCACCAGGAGTAGATTGTTGAGTTGAGTTGGGTTGGGTTGAGTTGAGTTGCGAATTAGAATTGCTGAGCATTTCTGAGCTGAGATTTTCTGAGTCCACTCACCCGTCTTCGCCAGCACCAGGAGTAGATTGAATCACACAGTACAATCGAAAAGAAAATTACCAACGCCAGCATGCTATGAATTTACAAAAGCTAGCAGGAGGTAATTCACATTTCGCAACAACTTCGCCGAGCAAGCGTCGAACTGAAGTAGTAGTTATATTGAAAGAATTTGTCCTACCACCTAGAAGTACACAACTGAGTTAGCAACTCTCAGCCCAGAAATATTCTCAACCCAGAAATATTCTCAGCCCAGAACTTTGACTGGATTCGGTTTCAATTTGGAACTTTGACTAGATTCGGGTTTCAATTTCTTTGACTGGATTCGGGTTTCAATTTAGAACTTTGACTAGATTCGGGTTTCAATTTCTTTGACTAGATTCGGGTTTCAATTTCCTTGACTGGATTCGGGTTTCAATTTAGAACTTTGACTGAATTCGGGTTTCAATTTAGAACTTTGACTGAATTCGGGTTTCAATTTAGAACTTTGACTGAATTCGGGTTTCAATTTAGAACTTTGACTGAATTCGGGTTTCAATTTAGAACTTTGACTGAATTCGGGTTTCAATTTAGAACTTTGACTGAATTCGGGTTTCAATTTAGAACTTTGACTGAATTCGGGTTTCAATTTAGAACTTTGACTGAATTCGGGTTTCAATTTAGAACTTTGACTGAATTCGGGTTTCAATTTAGAACTTTGACTGAATTCGGGTTTCAATTTAGAACTTTGACTGAATTCGGGTTTCAATTTAGAACTTTGACTGAATTCGGGTTTCAATTTAGAACTTTGACTGAATTCGGGTTTCAATTTAGAACTTTGACGGTTTCAATTTAGAACTTTGACTGGATTCGGGTTTCAATTTAGAACTTTGACTGGATTCGGGTTTCAATTTAGAACTTTGACTGGATTCGGGTTTCAATTTAGAACTTTGACTGGATTCGGGTTTCAATTTGGAACTTTGACTGGATTCGGGTTTCAATTTGGAACTTTGACTGGATTCGGGTTTCAATTTGAAACTTTGACTGGATTTGGATTGAATATTTGGAACTTTGACTGGATTCGGGTTTCAATTTAGAACTTTGACTGAATTCGGGTTTCAATTTAGAACTTTGACGGTTTCAATTTAGAACTTTGACTGGATTCGGGTTTCAATTTAGAACTTTGACTGAATTCGGGTTTCAATTTAGAACTTTGACTGGATTCGGGTTTCAATTTAGAACTTTGACTGGATTCGGGTTTCAATTTGGAACTTTGACTGGATTTGGATTGAATATTTGGAACTTTGACTGGATTTGGATTGAATATTTGGAACTTTGACTGGATTTGGATTGAATATTTCGGATTGAATATTGGCTGAGAATATTTCTGGGCCGAGAATATATCTGAGCTCAACCAACTCAACCCAACTCAGCCCAACTCAACTCAACAAAACTCAACTCAACCCAACTCAACTCAACCCAACTCAACCCAACTCAACTCAACCCAACTCAACTCAACTCAACTCAACTCAACTCAACTCAACTCAACTTCGCCAGCACCAGGAGTAGATTGAATCACACAGTACAATCGAAAAGAAAATTACCAACGCCAGCATGCTATGAATTTACAAAAGCTAGCAGGAGGTAATTCACATTTCGCAACAACTTCGCCGAGCAAGCGTCGAACTGAAGTAGTAGTTATATTGAAAGAATTTGTCCTACCACCTAGAAGTACACAACTGAGTTAGCAACTCTCAACCCAGAAATATTCTCAACCCAGAAATATTCTCAGCCCAGAACTTTGACTGGATTCGGTTTCAATTTGGAACTTTGACTAGATTCGGGTTTCAATTTCTTTGACTGGATTCGGGTTTCAATTTAGAACTTTGACTAGATTCGGGTTTCAATTTCTTTGACTAGATTCGGGTTTCAATTTCCTTGACTGGATTCGGGTTTCAATTTAGAACTTTGACTGAATTCGGGTTTCAATTTAGAACTTTGACTGAATTCGGGTTTCAATTTAGAACTTTGACTGAATTCGGGTTTCAATTTAGAACTTTGACTGAATTCGGGTTTCAATTTAGAACTTTGACTGAATTCGGGTTTCAATTTAGAACTTTGACTGAATTCGGGTTTCAATTTAGAACTTTGACTGAATTCGGGTTTCAATTTAGAACTTTGACTGAATTCGGGTTTCAATTTAGAACTTTGACTGAATTCGGGTTTCAATTTAGAACTTTGACTGAATTCGGGTTTCAATTTAGAACTTTGACTGAATTCGGGTTTCAATTTAGAACTTTGACTGAATTCGGGTTTCAATTTAGAACTTTGACTGAATTCGGGTTTCAATTTAGAACTTTGACTGAATTCGGGTTTCAATTTAGAACTTTGACGGTTTCAATTTAGAACTTTGACTGGATTCGGGTTTCAATTTAGAACTTTGACTGGATTCGGGTTTCAATTTAGAACTTTGACTGGATTCGGGTTTCAATTTAGAACTTTGACTGGATTCGGGTTTCAATTTGGAACTTTGACTGGATTCGGGTTTCAATTTGGAACTTTGACTGGATTCGGGTTTCAATTTGAAACTTTGACTGGATTTGGATTGAATATTTGGAACTTTGACTGGATTCGGGTTTCAATTTAGAACTTTGACTGAATTCGGGTTTCAATTTAGAACTTTGACGGTTTCAATTTAGAACTTTGACTGGATTCGGGTTTCAATTTAGAACTTTGACTGAATTCGGGTTTCAATTTAGAACTTTGACTGGATTCGGGTTTCAATTTAGAACTTTGACTGGATTCGGGTTTCAATTTGGAACTTTGACTGGATTTGGATTGAATATTTGGAACTTTGACTGGATTTGGATTGAATATTTGGAACTTTGACTGGATTTGGATTGAATATTTCGGATTGAATATTGGCTGAGAATATTTCTGGGCCGAGAATATATCTGAGCTCAACCAACTCAACCCAACTCAGCCCAACTCAACTCAACAAAACTCAACTCAACCCAACTCAACTCAACCCAACTCAACCCAACTCAACTCAACCCAACTCAACTCAACTCAACTCAACTCAACTCAACTCAACTCAACTCAACCCAACCCAACTCAACCCAACTCAACCCAACCCAACTCAACCCAACCCAACTCAACCCAACCCAACTCAACCCAACTCAACCCAACTCAACTCAACCCAACTCAACCCAACTCAACTCAACCCAACTCAACTCAACCCAACTCAACTCAACCCAACTCAACTCAACCCAACTCAACTCAACCCAACTCAACTCAACCCAACTCAACTCAACCCAACTCAACTCAACCCAACTCAACTCAACCCAACTCAACTCAACCCAACTCAACTCAACTCAACTCAACCCAACTCAACTCAACTAAACCCAACTCAACTCAACTCAACCCAACTCAACTCAACCCAACCCAACTTAACTTAACTTAACTTAACTCAATTCAATTCAACTCAACTAAACTATTTAAAAAAAAAAAAAAAAAAAAAAAAAAAAAATTTTTTTTTTTTTTTTGGGTTGGGTTGGGTTGAGTTGAGTTGAATTGAATTGAGTTAAGTTAGTTACGTTTGGTTGAATTGAGTTAAGTTAAGTTGGATTGAGTTGAGTTGGGTTGAGTTGAGTTGGATTGAGTTGAGTTGGGTTGAGTTGAGTTGAATTGAGTTGAGTTGAGTTGAATTGAGTTAAGTTAAGTTGGATTGAGTTGAGTTGGGTTGAGTTGAGTTGAGTTGAATTGAGTTGAGTTGAGTTGAATTGAGTTAAGTTAAGTTGGATTGAGTTGAGTTGGGTTGAGTTGAGTTGGGTTGAGTTGAGTTGAATTGAGTTAAGTTAAGTTGGATTGAGTTGAGTTGGGTTGAGTTGAGTTGAATTGAGTTAAGTTAAGTTGGATTGAGTTGAGTTGGGTTGAGTTGAGTTGAATTGAGTTAAGTTAAGTTGGATTGAGTTGAGTTGGGTTGAGTTGAGTTGAATTGAGTTAAGTTAAGTTGGATTGAGTTGAGTTGAGTTGCGAATTAGAATTTCTGAGCTGAGATTTTCTGAGTCCACTCACCCGTCTTCGCCAGCACCTTTCTTTCGAGCCAGTTAGGTTTCATTTTTTCCCTCGAGCCAGTAAGGTTTCATTTTTTTCCCTCGAGCCAGTAAGGTTTCATTTTTTCCCTCGAGCCAGAGAGATTTCCTTTTTTCTCTCGAGCATGATCGTGAGAGCTCGTCATGTACCTGGGGTTTTTCCTCTTTTTTTCCTTTGACACACGCCTTTGGAGACTTGTCAACATTCTCTTACAAAATCATCAAGGCAAGTTGGTCTGGAATTAAATGAAGGAGGCTGGTAAGTATCTGACTTTATAGCTTTTTAATAATTTGTGTGTTGTGTCTACTTCTTAAAAAACCACATTGTGTTTTAAGAAATAGTCCCGCCACCACCCACAACACCGCCATTTTTTTTGAATCGCCCTTTGGAATTTTTTTTGAATCGCCCTTTGGAATTTTTTTTTGAATCGCCCTTTGGAATTTTTTTTTGAATCGCCCTTTGGAATTTTTTTTTGAATCGCCCTTTGGAATTTTTTTTTGAATCGCCCTTTGGAATTTTTTTTTGAATCGCCCTTTGGAATTTTTTTTTGAATCGCCCTTTGGAATTTTTTTTTGAATCGCCCTTTGGAATTTTTTTTTGAATCGCCCCGTTGGAATTTTTTTTTAAATCGCCCTTTGGAATTTTTTTTGAATCGCCCTTTGGAATTTTTTTTTGAATCGCCCTTTGGAATTTTTTTTTGAATCGCCCTTTGGAATTTTTTTTTGAATCGCCCCGTTGGAATTTTTTTTGAATCGCCCTTTGGAATTTTTTTTTGAATCGCCCTTTGGAATTTTTTTTTGAATCGCCCTTTGGAATTTTTTTTTGAATCGCCCCGTTGGAATTTTTTTTTGAATCGCCCTTTGGAATTTTTTTTTGAATCGCCCTTTGGAATTTTTTTTTGAATCGCCCTTTGGAATTTTTTTTTGAATCGCCCTTTGGAATTTTTTTTTGAATCGCCCTTTGGATTTTTTTTTGAATCGCCCTTTGGAATTTTTTTTTGAATCGCCCTTTGGAATTTTTTTTTGAATCGCCCTTTGGAATTTTTTTTTGAATCGCCCTTTGGATTTTTTTTTGAATCGCCCTTTGGATTTTTTTTTAATCGCCCTTTGGAATTTTTTTGAATCGCCCTTTGGAATTTTTTTTGAATCACCCTTTGGAATTTTTTTTGAATCACCCTTTGGAATTTTTTTTGAATCACCCTTTGGAATTTTTTTTGAATCACCCTTTGGAATTTTTTTTGAATCGCCCTTTGGAATTTTTTTTGACCACACCATTTATCAATCCATCACCTGTTCATGCGCAACTGTTTCAAGTTTTAAAACAAAATATAGAAGGATTCAACAATTGTTTTCCCCTTTGATACACATCAAGAAATTTATCAAATCATTTTAAAAATATTATACGCAGATAGATGAAAATACAATAGATATAGCGACAGGTAAAAAGAAATTCACAAGTCGTGGTAAAAAATAGTACTTTTCCCCCCGTTTACTCATCATCATTCGAGATAAAAGAAAAATGAAAGTTTCAACACAATGCTTTCCCACATTTTTTTTGAATTTTTTTTCAATCGCCCTTTGGAATTTATTTTCAATCGCCCTTTGGAATTTTTTTTTCAATCGCCCTTTGGAATTTTTTTTCAATCGCCCTTTGGAATTTTTTTTCAATCGCCCTTTGGAATTTTTTTTCAATCGCCCTTTGGAATTTTTTTTTCAAAACAATTGTTTTCCCCTTTGATACACATCAAGAAATTTATCAAATCATTTTTAAAATATTATACGCAGATAGATGAATACAATAGATATAGCGACAAGTAAAAAGAAATTCACAAGTCGTGGTAAAAATAGTACTTTTCCCCCCGTTTACTCATCATCATTCGAGATAAAAGAAAAATAAAAGTTTCAACACAATAATTCCCCACATTTTTTTTGAATCGCCCTTTGGAATTTTTTTTCAATCGCCCTTTGGAATTTTTTTTCAATCGCCCTTTGGAATTTTTTTTCAATCGCCCTTTGGAATTTTTTTTCAATCGCCCTTTGGAATTTTTTTTCAATCGCCCTTTGGAATTTTTTTTCAATCGCCCTTTGGAATTTTTTTTCAATCGCCCTTTGGAATTTTTTTTCAATCGCCCTTTGGAATTTTTTTTCAATCGCCCTTTGTAATTTTTTTTCAATCGCCCTTTGGAATTTTTTTTTCAATCGCCCTTTGGAATTTTTTTTTTTCAATCGCCCTTTGGAATTTTTTTTTTTCAATCGCCCTTTGGAATTTTTTTTTCAATCGCCCTTTGGAATTTTTTTTCAATCACCCTTTGGAATTTTTTTTCAATCGCCCTTTGGAATTTTTTTTTTGAATCGCCATTTGGAATTTATATTCAATCGCAATTTGGAATTTTTTTTCAATCGCCCTTTGGAATTTTTTTTCAATCGCCCTTTGGAATTTTTTTTTCAATCGCCCTTTGGAATTTTTTTTCAATCGCCCTTTGGAATTTTTTTTTTCAATCGCCCTTTGGAATTTTTTTTCAATCGCCCTTTGGAATTTTTTTTCAATCGCCCTTTGGAATTTTTTTTCAATCGCCCTTTGGAATTTTTTTTCAATCGCCCTTTGGAATTTTTTTTCAATCGCCCTTTGATACACATCAAGAAATTTATCAAATCATTTTTAAAATATTATACGCAGATAGATGAAAATACAATAGATATAGCGACAGGTAAAAAGAAATTCACAAGTCGTGGTAAAAATAGTACTTTTCCCCCCGTTTACTCATCATCATTCGAGATAAAAGAAAAATGAAAGTTTCAACACAAATACTTCCCCACATTTAACGTATATACATCACCAGTGTGACTTTATGCATATAAATTCAATTTGAAATATTTACGCAGATAGATTAAAATATATACATACTGGAGAAAAAAAGGAGGTAATAGGTACGGCAACATGTAAAATAAAAATAGTATTTCCCCACCCCGTTCACGCATCATCAGTCGAGATATAAAAAAAATGAAGACATTAACAACTCAACTCATCCAGACACCACCAAGTAAAAAAATAGTATTTCCCCCCCGTTCAGAGATATAAAAAAAATGAAGACCATTCATGGTTTCACAGATGCATGAGTCATCCCATCCATCATAACTCATCCAGACAAAATAGTATCGTGACTGTTATCAACAAACACGTCAAAATAGACATGAGAAATTTTTTCCCCGTTATAAACAACCCATTCAAAATGAATATTTGTTACGAATGTGTCATAAAATAACGAACATACACGTTTAAAAGCAAATTCAATTTGTTACGAATGTGTCATAAAATAATGCTTTATGAACATACAAGTTTATAAACAACACATTCAAAAGGGATATTTGTTACGAATGTGTCATAAAATAACGCTTTATGAATATACACGTTTAAAAGCAAATTCAAAATAGATATTTGTTACGATTGTGTCATAAAATAACGCTTTATGAACATACAAGTTTATAAACAACCCATTCAAAATGGATATTTGTTACGATTGTGTCATAAAATAACGCTTTATGAACATACAAGTTTATAAACAACCCATTCAAAATGGATATTTGTTACGATTGTAAACACAAATAACACCGATTCAAGTTACGAATACGTCACATCAACATGGATTCAAGTAAAAACACTTATAATATAAATTGATATTTTTTACGATTGTGTCATTAAACACTTTAACACATATTCAAGTAATAAACAAATGTATCATGTCAATAAATCAGTGTAACGAATGCGTCATCCGTGAAACACAAATGCATTTAAAAATTTACCATGTGAAATAAAGACACTACACCGAGATTATATACAATTTTATTTAAAAAAAAAATAAAATGACTCACCCTTTTGTTGTCGAATCCTTCTGGAAACCTGAAACACATATCGGCTAGGGTGTACACTATACGAACCATAGAATTAGGAAGGAAAAATAGAGCAACAGTTCAAAAAAAGTATCGCTGTAGCAGATTTTGAACGACTGCTCCTCTTCTCCTAATTCTATGATCCGAACCGACCTTCCAAGACTCACACATCAGCCGGGTTATTCACGAGCTGACATTCCTCCTACTATTGCAATTTATTAAAAAATCTACACCAACTTAATTTGGAATCAAACATCGGCCAAGACCAGATTCGAAAAGCATCTGATATTTCTATCCCAGTCACCCGCAGAATCGAGAAGCGATTGAAACTCCTACCCAGGAATTCGGGAGCATTTAACACTTCTTACCCTTCCGCAAGCATCATCGGAAATATTACGGTCTTTTGCACAACCGGTCTTCAGCTATCCCAGTTCTCCAAAGGTTAAAGTTGGTGGTATCTAGCATTCTCCGATGGAACGACACTCGATTTTTTTTAGAAACTGCAACAAATTTTGGTTAGTCACGACTTGTCAGGTCCAACTTGCTAAAGGTCAGCACAACCGACAACTTTAATTGCGCTCTTGATTGGTCAAGCAGGAGGGATACCAAGAAATGGGTGAATTGTTGCGCTTCGCCCCCTTTCCTAGCAGAGCGTACAGTGCCGGACCAACAGATACGCGGGCACAAAATGCCTGTTTCTCCCCAGCCGGCTGTGAACAAGTCGTTGAACTGCTAACGTATCAGGCCAAACACACGCGAAACAATTTTGAACTAGCGTTCCACCGCCGCACGCGTCCGAACACTTCAGAAGTTTGAAGAGAAGTGAGAAGTGGGCGGTGAAACAGCCTATACCTGAAAAAAAAAAAAAAAAAAAAAAAAATTTTTTTTTTTTTTTTTTTTTTTTTACCTGGGGCTAAGGGGCCCAATGGTGTTGTTTTCATATAGGGAAAAATGATGTCCCTGATATTCGCATAATAAAGATAATGCAAAATAGCAAAAATAACTCTCCTGCCGAGGGCTCATCTAGGCAGAGGAGGTTGGAAAAGGCAAGATGTAGGCAACGACAAGCTCTCTCCAATCCTGAATCGCGTGCTAAGCATAATGAGCGAGTCAAGAAGACTCGAGCTCTAAAACGCAAAATTACTGATCAAAATAAGTCTGATGTTACTGTTTCTTCAGAACAGAATGAACTGAAGAAGGCCAAAGAACGGGAAAAGAAACGACGGGCCCGTTCAACTCCTGAAGCTCGAGCTCGTAACAATGAAAAACAACGAGAGGCTCGAGCTCGTAAACGCAAACTTACTGATCAAAAAGAATCTGCCGCCACAGATTCCATTGAACAGCAAGTACCCACTAAGCGCCTGAAGCTAGATGTATCAAGCGATAGTACACCACTCAATTTGACAAGTAATGACTCTCTTTATTCTGACCCATCATCTTCACTGAATTTAAATGACTATACAAATCATACAAAATGGTTGAAAGTGGAAGAAAGGTTTCATAAAGCCGTTGCGGATGGTCCAACACATCGTTGTAATTGTTGTGATCGATTGTGGATCCAAAAAAAATTGACTCGTCGTTCTAAATCTGATTTGCGTGCAATTGGATTTACAGATGATCAGATCCAAATCATCTTTTCCAGTGACATAGAGGTTGGGTATTTTTGTCAAACATGCTCATCCAATCTAAGGAACAAATACATACCACAACTTGCCGCGAATTATGGGTTTCGCTATCCTAAACAACCAAACTGTTTGGCTAATTTGAACGATTTAGAAGAGCGTTTGGTTGCATTGCGCATCCCTTTTATGCAAATACGTCCGTTAGGTAGAGATCGGCAGTTGGGCATTCACGGATCGGTGACCAACGTGCCAATTGAAATGCAAAAATCAGTGGGTTTTCTTCCCCGCGCCTTGAATGATTCTGAAACAATTTTCGTGAAATTAAAAAAGCGATTATCCATGAAGAGTTACTTCATGTATCAGGCTGTGGACCCCAATCGTGTGTTCGAAGCTGCCAAATATCTGTTAAATACTAATCTATATCAGTCGCAGAATGTAAACATCGATGGGACTTGGCTTGAAAAGTTTCGGAACAAGAGTTTTCCTAAGGGATCCAATCATACGGTAGATATGACTCAAACCAACTGGAATCCTGATGATGATTCGGATTCCGACGATGAAGAGATTAAATCCGCACCAGTTGAAACAGTTATTCAGAAAAATAATACCAACGTAGAAAGTGGGTTGGCTTTGGCTCCTGGGGAAGACAAAATGCCATTGTCTTTACTATTTGATGATTTGGCCGAAGAGTTGTCTTATCCAAAGATTTATTGTGGTCAAGTTCGTAGTTTCAATAGACCTAAACCTCCAAGTTATTTAGAAATTGTCAAGTCAGAGCTGAGGCGCTATGATCGGCGTGGCGCCACACCACAAAAAGTGTTATACAATCACCAAAAGAAATTACATCAGGATTTGTTGAGTTGTATACAAATTCAATTAAGAAATAGGGTACCTACAACTACTGAGTTAACTGCTGAAAATATTCAAGATCCAACTTTCTTACGTCATTTGGTTCAAACACGAAATGCATACAAGTTCATGAAACCGATAAAATGCAGTCCAGCTCATTGGAGTAATGAAAAAACGCGTGTGTGCGCTCAAATTCGGCAGTTTGGTTTCCCAACTCTCTTCTTAACATTGTCAGCCAACGAAAATCATTGGTACGATTTGGTCAAACATTTGATTAAAATTCATAAAAACCATGACTTGACTTTAGAGGAATTTAAAACCATGAAATCGGTAGAGCGGAACAGCTTAATAGTTAACGACCCGGTCATTTGTAGCATTTACTTCAAACACAAAGTCGACGAGTTATTCAAAACATTAAAAAATAATTGTAACGAAGGACCATTAGCAGGATATAAGATTACACACTTTTATCAGCGTACCGAATTTCAACAACGTAGAAGTCCGCATTTCCACATTCTGTTATGGCTAGAAGGCGCTCCCGTGTATGGAACGTCCAGTACTGAAGAAATGTGTGAATTTATTCAAAAGGTTATGACGTGTTCGAAAAACAACCAGTACGTGCACTTACAGCGACATAAACACACCTTCACATGTACCAAAAATGCCAAAAAAGACCAAGACACTTATTGTAGATTCAATATTCCGTTTTTTCCCTCAGACAAAACCCGTTTACTAGAACCGATATTAGATCAGGAAAAGACACATTTCAATCGCATCCGGGAATACTTGACGGTCTTACAAGAAATGCCATCTACCATGACCTTTACGGAATTTCTAGATACATTGCATATGTCTTCAAACGAATATTTTACTGCTATCCAAACGGGAATCACTAGGCCTACTATCTTGCTGAAAAGAAACGTAGACGAAATCATGATTAACAGTTACAACCCGAAAATTTTAAACATGATGGGTTCCAATATGGATCTGCAAATAATTTTAGATGGTTATGCTGTAGTAACATATCTGGTGGATTATATCAGTAAACCCGCACGAGGCCTGACTAAACAGATGCGTAAGTGTGTGAAAAATACGCAATCCGGAAACACCAGTTTAAAAGACCGACTCACGCTAATATCCAATGTTTTTGTCAATGCATCAGAAATTTCGGCACAAGAAGCGGCTTGGTCGTTACTTGAATTACCTATGAGTTATTTGTCGGAAGACACTATATTTATCATGACGTTTCCATTCGAGGAAAGATCTCGTATGATTAAGTCTCAAAAAGAATTAAAAGAATTGAATCCAGATTCCACAGATATCTTTGAGACAAATTTATTGGACCGGTACATTGTACGCCCTTATTGCTATGAGAATTCGAGTCTTGCTGAATTTGCAGCCTGGACAGAATCATCATTCCAAGGGATTCCTTTAATAAATGGGCAAGGGCATGTTAGGGAACGCAAAAAACCTAAAATTATTCAGTATCGGAAATACAGAGAACAAATTGAACCAGAGCAATATTACCGTGAGCAAATCATGCTTTTCCTCCCTTGGCGTGACGAACAACAGGATATCCTAAATCATGCATTTAAACCGTGGTACGAAGCTCATCTTAATCAAATCAAATTGGTTCGCAAAAATTATGTGTTTAATGACGAGTTTGATATTGATATGGAAGTCAATAAATTAGAGATGGCCCAAGATTTAATCGAGGATGATGAGGAGGAAGAGGGAGATCCAGCTGCCCTTTTAGAAAATGAATTGGATTATGACGAGAACGAATTGAAAGTGGATCTAGCGTTGGATATGAATAACTCACACGGTAAGGACTTTAGGGTCTTTCAGGCTCCAGAAAGAGTTTCGATAAAGGAATTCCAAGACATCATGCGTCATCTCAACATTAAGCAACGAGATTTGGTTTTAGAAATGAAATATAGATTAACCAGATGTGATGAACAAATTCATATGTTCGTACAAGGAGCAGCTGGAACAGGAAAATCATTCTTAATCAAAGCCTTACATCAAATGATGGTACACGAATTTCAAAATCGTGATCAAGATCCTACTCTCAAAACAGTGCTGTTACTGGCTCCGACTGGAAAAGCTGCATCCAATATCGGAGGAGAAACTTTGCATTCAGCATTCGGATTACCCTTATCGCTTACAGACGTTTTACCATTGAGTTCAAAAACCTTAGCTGATTATGCTAGCAAATTTTATTACGTTAAGTGCATTATCATTGATGAAATATCTATGGTGGGTAGCGCTATGTATTCTAACATTGATCAGCGTTTACGAGAAATAAAAGGTTTGGATAAACCGTTTGGAGGTGTCCATTGTATGCAATTTGGTGATTTGAGGCAATTGCCTCCTGTAAAAGATTCAGCAATATACAAAATTCCAAAGTCAGCTGGTTTGGGAGTCTTCAGTGAAAACTTGTGGCACCGTGTTGAGTTTTTTAAATTGACCGAGATTATGCGTCAAAAAGATGACCAACCGTATGCCAATTTGCTGAATAATATGGCATCGGGTAAAATGACGGATGAGGAAGTAAGGTTCATGCATTCTAAGCAAGTGCAGTGGAAAGAAGTACCAAACGAAGCAACATTACTGTATTTTAGTAACAAAGAAGTAGACCTTGCCAATAATATACGTCTAAACGAAATACCATCTGAAGTTGTACAATGTTATGCCATTGACTCCGTGACAGGCGTGGGAAGTATAAAAGCCAAGAGTCAACTCATGAATCGCTGTAAGACTTTATCACGTAACGCCACCGGCAATTTAAGTTACGTAGTTAACCTAAAATTAGGTGCCAAATATATGTTGACGTACAATTTAAACACCGGTGACAAGTTAGTTAACGGATCCGTGGGTTACTTACGACACATAGAAACATGTAGTTTAAAAAAATCAGATGGTATTGGTATTAAACGTATTTGGTTCGAATTCGTGGACGGACCCAAAGTGGGCTTTGACACTCGTTCTGCTGTACACCGTTATATGATTAATAACAAAATTAATCATAAGTGGACACCTATTGAACGTCAAGCAAAAATAATTCATGAGAAAAAAACCAAGAGCTTGAGTGTAACAAGAAGGCAATTCCCGGTGATTGTGGCAGAAGCCATGACTATTCACAAATCGCAAGGATGTACTTTTGATACTGTAGCTATTGGTATGAGAAAAGGTATGAGTCAGAGTTTGCAATACGTGGCATGTTCTCGAGTTACCAAAGCAAGTGGTTTATACATTTTGAACGAATACAAAAAACCAGCTCCACTCAACGCAAACGATCCAATAGTAGTGGAGTTGCAAAGACTGGAATCCATTGCAAAAGAACCAATGTTTTCCTTTTTGCACAGCCACGATAATTGCGGTTATCAGTTCATCTACCACAATGTCCAATCCTTGAATGCTCACCATAAGGACATTTTAGCTGACGGAAGCTTTATGAGTAGCGATTTTTTGTTGTTTGCAGAAACGTGGTCTCTTCCAGAGGATGATTACAATTTTCCAGACTTTCAACTTGGTGTAGAAACATTTTCCAGCCCAAATCGGACACGTCAGCACAACGGCGTTGCAATATACGTCAAAAAACATATTCCTATAGTAAAACAAAAGGCATACCCTGATTACGAAAAGGGAATCCACGTGGCAGTGTTGTATCTTCAGAACAAGGTCCGCCTGATCGTGCTCTACTCCAAACCCGGTAATAGTTTCGATGACATTGTGGATGCCCTGAACATACCAATTGGGGAAGAATATCAGGAGTATACAACCATATTAGCCGGCGATTTTAATGTCAATATGAACACCGAAGACGGGAAAGAGTTCTGCGAAATTCTCCGAGAAGTGTACTGGCTTGACTTAAAAAGCAACCCAGCACATTGGACTACAAGGGGAAGGACAACCATAGATGCAGTATTCGCCAGTCAAGATTTGAAATGCTGTGGTGTGTATGAGAGCACTTTCAGTTATCATATACCTCTGTACGGTCGTCTATAGTATTTAAAAAAAAAAAAAAAAAAAAAAAAAAAAAAAAAAAAAGTCTGCGTCACAAAGGCCCCTAGCCCCAGGTCTGTGTATCGCACCATCAAAGGCGAACACAGACACTTTTTTTTTTTTTTTTTTTTTTTTTTTTTTTCACAAGAGAAACTTGTGCTGATCCATTGCAAGTAGATGCCCGGGAGTCAGTGGTGCCTATCTCATTGTTTTTTTTTTTTTTTTTTTTTTTTTTTTTTTTTTTTAATAGTTTAGTTGAGTTGAATTGAATTGAGTTAAGTTAAGTTAAGTTAAGTTGGGTTGGGTTGAGTTGAGTTGGGTTGAGTTGAGTTGAGTTGGGTTGAGTTGAGTTGAGTTGGGTTGAGTTGAGTTGAGTTGGGTTGAGTTGAGTTGAGTTGAGTTGGGTTGAGTTGAGTTGGGTTGAGTTGAGTTGGGTTGAGTTGAGTTGGGTTGAGTTGGGTTGAGTTGAGTTGGGTTGAGTTGAGTTGAGTTGAGTTGGGTTGAGTTGAGTTGGGTTGAGTTGAGTTGGGTTGAGTTGAGTTGGGTTGAGTTGGGTTGAGTTGAGTTGGGTTGAGTTGAGTTGGGTTGAGTTGAGTTGGGTTGAGTTGGGTTGAGTTGAGTTGGGTTGAGTTGGGTTGAGTTGGGTTGGGTTGAGTTGGGTTGAGTTGGGTTGAGTTGGGTTGGGTTGAGTTGGGTTGAGTTTTTTTTTTTTTTTTTTTTTTTTTTTTTTTTTTTCGGATATAACTACCTTACATCGTCGTAAGCCATTCTACAAGATTGCAAGATTGAACACAAGCTCAAAGGCCGTTTTGACTGGGATACCGGGGAGTTTTCCCTACACGCTTCAACGTAATGTTAAAAAATGTTGGAATTTAAGGAATGTTGCCATTATTTTAATGGTAGCCCCCCCAAATTTTATATATAGGTTCATGAGGGTCCCAAACGAACATACGTGGTCCGTGACCTTGAAATTCGAAAATTGGGACTAAGCATAATAAACACGTGATTTTCACCCTTTCAGTTCGTGCTTTCTCCGATTCTCTGCCATTGAAGCAAACTCCCATGCCGTTTTGACTGGGATGCCGGGGAGTTTTCCCTACACGCTTCAACGTAATGTTAAAAAATGATGGAATTTAAGGAATGTTGCCATTTTTTTAATGGTAGCCCCCTCAAATTTACAATATAGATTCATGAGGGTCCCAAACGAACATACGTGGTCCGTGACCTTGAAAATCAAAAAGTGAGACTTACCAGCCGCACACGTCCGAACACTTCAAGAGTTGGAAGGCAAGTGGCAGCCTTAGTGCTTTCCGAAAAAAAAAAAAAAAAAAAAAAAAAAAAAAAAAACTTGGGACTGAAAGGAAGACAGCCACTTGCCTCCTTCAAGCTTGGAATGTGTCTCCGGATGAGTGCGGCTGGTAAACCAGTTATATATGAAAAAAAAAAAAAAAAAAAAACTGCCTGTGCTTAGTGACTATTGCGCATTTGGTGGTTGACTCTCGACGATAGCAGACGTGTGTGTGACCTGTGCCGACTCCCTGTGCTCTGTGACTATAGCGCATTTGGTGGTTGACTCTCGACGATAGCAGACGTGTCTGCCTATGCTCCGTGACTATAGCGTGTTTTTCCATTTTCGAAACCTTCTTCAGTACGCTGATTTCAGCGATTTTCGGCTACTCTTGAATCTTGGAAAAAAAGGGTGAGTTGTGCTTTAACTACTTCCTCATTGGATGGGACGACGGGTGGTTAGGCTCTGGTTATTCCATTTTAGCTAAAGTTGATGCTATAATTGAACGTGTCAAGTTTTTAATTATTTGAAACAGAGTTTGTCAAAACTGGTAGCTAGTGATAAATGGTTTTAACTTGTGTAAACTCTTTTATCATTTATCATTATCCTGCGGAGGTAATAATTATATATTCTGAAAATACTTGAAGGGACCCTTACCAAAAATCCAGAAAAATTTGTTGAAATGAATGAGGGAATTGTCATGAATGCAAAAAAAAAAATCCCGCTGACTGAATACAATGGTACGGTGCAGATCGATAAACCAGTTTTCGATGGAATTGGTTTTATCTCCCCCTGTTCTCTTTTTTTTTGCAGTGAGATGAGTTCTCCGGAGGATAACAACTTCAACCCTCTAATCATTGATCTGGCAGATGACTCTGATGAAAATTCCGAAGACCCCCCACTCGTCATCGATCTCGAAGGAGACTCTGGGGAAAATCCCAGGGTCCCCACGTTCTATACATGTCGGTTTTGCGAGCGAGAATTCCGATATAAAAATAAACTAAATCGTCATCTAACTCGTATACACTCTATCTGGATGCATAGCTGCATGTTTTGTAAAAAGTCCTTTAAGAGGAGGACAAACTTGAAGGATCACCTCCGTGTACACAGTGAAGAAAAACAGTTTGTCTGCACAGTGTGCAAGCGTACTTTCAAGCAAAAAGTACGCTTGCAAAAACATTTTAATCTGTCGCATCGATCCATTCGAACTTGAATTGTAAATAGTGTCAATGTAAATAGTGATTATTTTTAAATGGTTATTATAAATACTGATTATTTAATAATTATATTATAGCAATTAAGTCATGATTGTAAACATAGATCATTTGTAAAAAAAAATTGTATGTAGCTTGTTGTAGTTATGCCCATAAATTGTACAGAGCCTTGTAAATATTGTAAATTGTGTGAACATTTTTTGCAACGGGTCCATGATCATGTCAGTGGAGATTAGGGAAGAGGGTTGGCACCAGAGAGACCAAATAAACCCCTAATTGAGGATACTGACATAGGAAGACCCTCTGGTGTCAGGCCGTGTTGGCCGGTAAAAACTCGTTTCTATTTTCTGTAAAACCTGTGTCTCGAGAATATCTCTCGAGAATATCGATCAACGGCCAGTGTCCCCATTGAGATGTTGATTACCGTAATGTCCCTTCCTGATGGACTTATTCTACCACCTAGTAACTTTCACGAAAACTGAAATTGACTTTACATTTTTACTTATACCGCCTAGTAATTGATGAAATCTGTACCGCCTTTGACGAAATCTGAAACTGACTTTACATTTTTACTTATACCGTCTAGTAACTTTCACGAAATCTAAAACTGACTGTGTATTTTTACTTATACCGTCTAGTAACTTTCACGAAATCTGAAACTGACTTTACATTATTACTTATACCACCTAGTAACTTTCACGAAATGTGAAACTGATTGTGCATTTTTACTTATACCGCTTAGTAACTTTCACGAAATGTGAAACTGATTGTGCATTTTTACTTATACCGCTTAGTAACTTTCACGAAATGTGAAACTGATTGTGCATTTTTACTTATACCACCTAGTAACTTTCACGAAATGTGAAACTGATTGTGCATTTTTACTTATACCACAAAGTAACTTTCACGAAATGTGAAACTGACTGGGCATTTTTACTTATACCGCTTAGTAACTTTCACGAAATCTGAAACTGTACACTTTTACTTATACCGCTTAGTAACTTTCACGAAATCTGAAACTGTACACTTTTACTTATACCACCCAGACACTTTCACGAAATCTGAAAGTGACTGTACATTTTTACTTATACCGCTTAGTAACTTTCACGAAATCTGAAACTGATTGTGCATTTTTACTTATACCGCTTAGTAACTTTCACGAAATGTGAAACTGATTGTGCATTTTTACTTATACCACCTAGTAACTTTCACGAAATGTGAAGCTGACTGGGCATTTTTACTTATACCGCTTAGTAACTTTCACGAAATGTGAAACTGATTGTGCATTTTTACTTATACCACCTAGTAACTTTCACGAAATCTGAAACTGTACACTTTTACTTATACCACCCAGACACTTTCACGAAATCTGAAAGTGACTGTACATTTTTACTTATACCGCTTAGTAACTTTCACGAAATGTGAAACTGATTGTGCATTTTTACTTATACCACCTAGTAACTTTCACGAAATCTGAAACTGTACACTTTTACTTATACCACCCAGACACTTTCACGAAATCTGAAAGTGACTGTACATTTTTACTTATACCGCTTAGTAACTTTCACGAAATGTGAAACTGATTGTGCATTTTTACTTATACCACCTAGTAACTTTCATGAAATCTGAAACTGTGATCAGGGGCCTAAGAAAAGCATGGGTAGTTCACAGTTGGGTGTAGTAGACGAATTCGATAGAGTTCCCTCCTGCCCGCTTTCCAGGAAGCAGTATCGTAAGCGCTGCATGGTGGGCACAACGTGTCGTGAGTGTCAACCTTGGTTCGACACGTTCGGCGGTCAGCAAGAGTCGAGTCGTCATCGCATCTCGGCTCCTCGCCGACCGCCCACACCACCCGGTTTCTGGGACTTGGAATTTCCGGACGATACCATTCCCACTGAAAAGGGTTCCTCCTTACCCCAGAAGCCAAATAATAAATACGATATACCTGTCGTCCAGAAGCTTCCGAGCCGTCTCACGCCCAGTAGTAAGCAAGGTTGGAAGCGAGCCGTCAAACCTGTGAAGGATGACTTTTATTAGGATCTTCCCCCTCATTTTATCGTGGACAAGGATGCGTTTGATTTCTAAACCGATATTGGATTGCAACAGCCTGATATTGAATTCACTTCATTACTAAAAACTGACAAAACAGTGATTTCTATCCACATGATACATGAGTTATTTCTCAAATTTCTCAAATTATGACAAAAGCAGCGTTGAACAACATAATAAAAATTTAATTTCTAAATAACATGACAATAACATGACAAGAGGAAAAAAAAAATAATAAACACTAAGACGTTGGAAGTTTGTCATTCAACAGTCTGTCCAGGAGCAAATCCCCCTTTCTCACTAACTCGTTCACCAATTGGCATTGCGCCTTCAGCCGTTGGGTGGTCTTTTCGAGTTGTTCCTCGACGATAGCCAGCCGATAATTGCTCGCGCAGACGGCTCGGCGTCGAATTTCGTTCAAGTGCCCCAGATACTTGAGTTTCGCTTCCAACACTGGAATCGATGATTCGTGCGACACCCGCTGCGTTTCTTCTCCAATCATGTCGACCTCGTCGAAAGATCGACACGACAAGGGTATAAAGTTGGTCGTGCGCGGCGACTCTCCGAACCATGACGTTCTGTTCCGAAAGAGACACCCGTGTAAAGAGTCCGCAATGTCTGGCAACAGGTCCCCTTCTGCGTGAAACCCTTCACGCAAAACCAGGCGGTAGAAGCACTGATGGCGATGGCGGAGCAAGGACAGGGTCGCCTCGACCTCGTCTTCCACTGCTGCCCGAAAGCGACCGTAGCAGTAGGCGCAAGAGTCCCTCGTATCGAGACCGTGTCGCTCGGCCAGGTGGACCGACAAATGGCACACTCTGACGCGCTGTCCGTTGGGAAAGGGACACATTTCGCAGCGAACTGACAGCGTGCAATGCATCTGGAATATTTGTTGCACCCATTCGTGGCGCTGAATCTCGGCAGCTGCCGCCGACGTGCGAGGAGACTCCATCCTCATCAATGGGTTGGGGAAGCGAGAGAAGCGTCCTGCCACAACAACAGTCTGGCAATCGAATGGTTCACCTACACTAGAACTGAATTGCATCGGAAAAAAAAAAAAAAAAAAATTTTTTTTTTTTTTTTTTTTTCATATATATTTGTGAAATACAGAAATTGTGTTCAGAAGTAGAGCTTCGTTTCCCTATTTCAAAACGCGATACCCGTCCGTGCGCGGGTGTCGCAGAGTGAATATTCCAAATGGCTAGTATGATTTTATTAGACGAGTACTGGCGTTTAGAATGTGCACTTTGCATTATTTCCTGAAGGTGGTTTACTGACATCAGCTGACATCAACTTTTCTCTCCACGGGAAGAATTTGAAGAGAATGCTGCAAAGATCACGCGATACCCGTCCGTGCGCGGGTGTCGCAAGGTGAACATTTCAAATGGCTGGTACAGTTTTATGAGACGAGTACTAGCGTTTAGAATGTGCACTTTGCCCGAGTGTTTCCTGAAAGTGGTTTACTGACATCCTTTTTCCCTCCCCAAAGTAAGTGTGTGTTTGATTCAATATATTTAAAAAAGAAAAATTTACAAAAGTCCCATCTCTAGGTGTCGGTGGTAGATGCGCCTGGCCCATGTCACGGTCCGTCGGCACAGGTCGTCTCGCAACACACTCGTCTCGAGGAGGCCCAGTTGTCGTAGCAATGATTCGTTCTTTGTGTCCCAAGTGCCCAGGGAACCGACAACGAGGGCTTCCACGCGCGTGCGGACACCCCGTGCCGACAGCGCGTGAGCCATCGAGCGGTATTTCAAGATTTTGGTTCGTCTCGCCTGATCAAAGGCCGCCCGCGTCCTCTTTGCGTCGTGCACGTGTTCGACGGGCACAGTGACGTCTACGAGAAGTCGCGATCCGTCTCGCAGGTCGATCACAATGTCGGGACGCAGCGGAGAGCCACCGACGTCGGGCAATCTCTGGTTGACCGACACCACCACACTCGACGTGGTGGTACCGGCGATCGCTTGTATCAGCCGATTCTGTATGTCATCGTGACGCAATTGCCACAAACGCGCGTGACATCTGCAATTGTTGAGAACGTGACCGACCGTCTCGGAACTGTGTCTGCAAAGTCGACACGCTTGTACGAGATCGGTCCACTTTTTTTTGGGAGAGTGCAAACGAAGCACTCCTTCTCGGACTGCGCGCAGAAACGCACGCCCGTCTCGTTCTTCTCGGGTCAATGGTCGTGTGGTCATGTTTTGTTCTTTTTTCTCTCTCTCTACCGGAATAAGGGATTCACACAAACTGAACTCGAACTGTGTTAGAGGTGTTGGTGGTCGTTTCGACTTTGAAATGGGTTTCAAAGTGATTCCAACTCCCAAGTGTGAAACTAGTATTTGTAAAAAAAATGGTTCCAACTCCCAAGTGTGAAACTAGTATTTGTAAAAAACAATGATTCCAACTTTTTTGAACGTGAAACTGGTATTTGTAAAAAAAAATGATTCCAACTTTGAACGTGAAACTGGTATTTGTAAAAAAAATGATTCCAACTTTTGAACGTGAAATGGGTTTCAAAGTGATTCCAACTTTTGAACGTGAAATGGGTTTCAAAGTGATTCCAACTTTTGAACGTGAAATGGGTTTCAAAGTGATTCCAACTTTTGAACGTGAAATGGGTTTCAAAGTGATTCCAACTTTTGGACGTGAAATGGGTTTCAAAGTGATTCCAACTTTTGAACGTGAAATGGGTTTCAAAGTGATTCCAACTTTTGAACGTGAAATGGGTTTCAAAGTGATTCCAACTTTTGAACGTGAAATGGGTTTCAAAGTGATTCCAACTTTTGAACGTGAAATGGGTTTCAAAGTGATTCCAACTTTTGAACGTGAAATGGGTTTCAAAGTGATCCCAGCTCCCCATGTGAAACTAGAACTTAAAAATGGTTCCAGCTCCCCATGTGAAACTAGAACTTAAAAAATGATTCCAGCTCCCCATGTGAAACTAGAACTTAAAAAATGATTCCAGCTCCCCATGTGAAACTAGAACTTAAAAAATGATTCCAGCTTCCCATGTGAAACTAGAATTTAGAAACAATTCCAGCTCCCTATGTGAAACTAGAATTTAAAAATGATTCCAGATCCCAATGAGAAACTGGAATTTAAAAATGATTCCGGGTCCCAAATGTGAAACTAGAATTTAAAAATGATTCCAGATCCCAATGTAAAACTAGAAATTAAAAACGATTCCAGATGGAATGTGAAACTAGAAATTAAAAACGATTCCAGATCCCCATGTGAAACTAGAAATTAAAAACGATTCCAGATCCCAATTTGAAACTAGAATTTAGAAACAATTCCAACTTCCAATTTGAAATTAGAAATTAAAAACGATTCCAGATCCCAATGTGAAACTAGAATTTAGAAACGATTCCAGATCCCAATGTGAAACTAGAATTTAGAAACGATTCCAGATCCCAATTTGAAATTGGAATTTAAAAATGATTCCAGATCCCAATTTGAAATTAGAATTTAGAAACGATTCCAGATCCCAATGTGAAGCTAGAATTTAGAAACGATTCCAGATCCCAATGTGATTCCAACTTTACATGTGAAACTAGAATTTAAAAATGATTCCAACTTTACATTTGAAACTAAAATTTAAAAATGATTCCAACTTTACATTTGAAACTAGAATTTAAAAATGATTCCAACTCCCAATGTGAAACTAGAATTTAGAAACGATTCCAACTCCCAATTTGAAATTAGAATTTAGAAACACTTCCAACTTTACATTTGAAACTAGAATTTAAAAACGATTCCAACTCCCTGTGAAACTAGAATTTAGAAACGATTCCAACTCCCAATTTGAAATTAGAATTTAGAAACACTTCCAACTTTACATTTGAAACTAGAAATTAAAAACGATTCCAACTCCCAATGTGAAACTAGAATTTAGAAACGATTCCAACTCCCAATTTGAAATTAGAATTTAGAAACACTTCCAACTTTACATTTGAAACTAGAAATTAAAAACGATTCCAACTCCCAATGTGAAACTAGAATTTAAAAAAAAAAGGATTTCAGTTCCCAATTTGAAACTAGAATTTAATTCCAGCTCCCAATGTATACAGCTCAGAAAGTCAACATACCACAGGAACATGACGAGGGCTCCCACCTTTTTAACTTCCTTGCTGCAGAATGAAATGGCAAAATGCCAGTGATCTGCACCAACATTTTTCAGATCGGCACAATGCTAGCGACAGAACACTGACACCTTGCGACACCCCACCAACAGGCCTCAGCTCAGAAATCCTCAGCGCGTAAATTCTCAGCTCAAAAAAAAAAAAAAAAAAAAAAAAAAAAAAAATTTTTTTTTTTTTTTTTTTTTTTTAAAGGGTTAGTGTCGTTATGGGTATTGTAGTGGTCGTGATCGTGATAGTTGTCTTCATCCTCTCCTATCTCGTACAACTTTGAATGTGAAATGGGTTTCAAAGTGATTCCAACTTTAATTTGAAATTGGACTTTTAAAAATGATTCCAGCTCCCCATTTTTTTTATTTATTTAGGGTATGTCTCATTTTATGTATTTTTAGACCACGTTTCGTTGAAAATGACCTATGGCAATAGTCACAGGTATAGGGTTTGATATTAGCATGTACAACTCTTATATGTTGGTCTAAAGAATTTTTTATTTTAAACGCGGTTGAGCAAAAACAGCAGACGTGAGGCTTTTCTTCGTTATGCACTAGATCGTGCTTTTTCAGTGCACCTTTGGTGTTGAAAGAAGAATTGCACACTTCGCATTTAAACATTTTTTGGTCGTGAGAAACCCGAACTTGTTCAAGACAAGTCAGACTGTGGCATTTCAGTTCGTATTTGATCACAAACTTTTTTTTACAAACTTCACACTCGTACGGTTTTAAATCAGTATGCAGTCTAACTATGTGAAGATTTAAACCATATTTGAATTTAAACGATTTCGAACAAAAACAACAGCAGTGTGGTCTGTCTGCGTTATGACATTTTTTATGATTATTCAAGCAACTTGATGTAGAAAAAGCTTTCTTGCAAACGTTACATTCGAAGGGTTTTTCGCCAGTATGAATTCTGTTATGCTGAACCAAGTTACTAGATTGAGAAAAAGTTTTCTTGCAAACGTTACATTCGAAGGGTTTTTCGCCAGTATGAATTCTGTTATGCAGAATCAAGATATTAGATCGAGAAAAAGTTTTCTTGCAAACGTTACATTCAAAGGGTTTTTCGCCAGTATGAATTCTGTTATGCAGAACCAAGTAACTAGATTGAGAAAAAGTTTTCTTGCAAACGTTACATTCGAAGGGTTTTTCGCCAGTATGAATTCTCTTATGCTGAACCAAGTGACTAGATTGAGCAAAAGTTTTCTTGCAAACGTTACATTCGTAGAGTTTTTCGCCAGTATGAATTCTGTTATGCTGAACCAAGGTACTAGATTGAGAAAAAGTTTTCTTGCAAACGTTACATTCGAAGGGTTTTTCGCCAGTATGAATTCTGTTATGCTGAACCAAGTTACTAGATTGAGAAAAAGTTTTCTTGCAAACGTTACATTCGAAGGGTTTTTCACCAGTATGAATTCTGTTATGCATAACCAAGTGACTAGATGTAGAAAAAGTTTTCTTGCAAACATTACATTCGAAGGGTTTTTCACCAGTATGAATTCTCTTATGTCGAAAAAAACAACTAAATCTAGAAAAAGTTTTCTTGCAAACGTTACATTCGAAGGGTTTTTCGCCAGTATGAATTCTGTTATGCAGAACCAAGTAACTAGATATAGAAAAAGTTTTCTTGCAAACTTTACATTCGAAGGGTTTTTCACCAGTATGAATTCTCTTATGTCGAACCAAACAACTAAATCTAGAAAAAGTTTTCTTGCAAACGTTACATTTGAAGGGTTTTTCACCAGTATGAATTCTCTTATGTCGAACCAAACAACTAAATCTAGAAAAAGTTTTCTTGCAAACGTTACATTCGAAGGGTTTTTCACCAGTATGAATTCTGTTATGCTGAACCAAGTGACTAGATGTAGAAAAAGTTTTCTTGCAAACGGTACATTCGAAGGTGTTTTCGCCAGTATGAATTCGTAAGTGAATTTTCAATTGACTTGGGCTAGAACATGTTGTTTCGCATTCAGTGCAGCTGTATTGGCTGCCATGAGGTTTCATTCTACCTAAACTAACAAAATGAAACGCTCACACCCGTTACGCTAACGGCGTACCGTTAATCCCTTTATTTTTCGTATGATCGAACGTTTGCAGGCGTTCCTTCGTTCCTTTCACAGCTCTCGTCATAAAACACCCACCTTACAGTTGAAGCAAAAAAATGGACGCAAAAGTTGTGGGAAATTGCGATGGGCTGCTGACCATATTCACGGTCAGAAGATCAGACATGCCCTCAGGGAAGACGTGAATTAAAAAAAAAAAAAAAAAAAAAAAAAAATTTTTTTTTTTTTTTTTTTTGATCAGGGGCTAATTCTGTCCGAGTTGCTGTTGTCGCAGCGCGATGGATCACGGCAATAAGAAAAACATGGGTAGTCCACAGTTGGGTGTAGTACACGATTTCGATAGAGTTCCCTCCTGCCCGCTTTCCAGGAAGCAGTATCGTAAGCGCTGCATGGTGGGCACAACGTGTCGTGAGTGTCAACCTTGGTTCGACACGTTCGGCGGTCAGCAAGAGTCGAGTCGTCATCGCATCTCGGCTCCTCGCCGACCGCCCACACCACCCGATTTCTGGGACTTGGAATTTCCGGACGATACCATTCCCACTGAAAAGGGTTCCTCCTTACCCCAGAAGCCAAATAATAAATACGATATACCTGTCGTCCAGAAGCTTCCGAGCCGTCTCACGCCCAGTAGTAAACAAGGTTGGAAGCGAGCCGTCAAACCTGAGAAGGATGACTTTTATTAGGATCTCCCTCTCTATTGTGGACAAGGATGCGTTTGATTTCTAAACCGATATTGGATGCGTTTCAACAGCCTGATATTGAATTCACTTCATTACTAAAAAGACGTGAATATATATACTTGACGTGAAAAAAAAAAAAAAAAATTTTTTTTTTTTTTTTTTTTTCAATTATTAGATATTGATGCAAGTCGGGGAACATTCAAGAAGTGCTACACGACCGAGTTGGCCATGCAGATTTTCGTCAAGACGCTCACGGGAAAGACTATTACTCTCGAGGTTGAGTCGAGCGACACCGTCGAGTTGATCAAGAATAAAATTCAAGACAAGGAAGGTATTCCTCCCGATCAGCAGCGCCTCATCTTTGCCGGGAAGCAACTGGAGGACGGTCGAACGATGGCGGATTACAACATTCAAAAGGAATCTACGTTACACCTGGTCCTCAGACTTCGAGGGGGTCGCTGCTAAAATCGCCCTGAAAACATGGCCACCCACGCGTGGGACAAGAGCATCCCGTTGTATTTTTCTTTCCACATTCCCACTGGCCACGTGATCGACATGTGCATACCCATGGCCAAGGATCAGTTTGATCCCTTTTGGTTCGATCTCGTCCATCGCCGTTACGCTGGCACGTTTCTCGACATCTGGGGCACGTGGCATGATCGTTGGCAGAGAGGAGATTCGCAGGTGGCCACATCGATTCGCATCCATCTGGAAAACGATCACGTGTCCGCTCCTCTGTTTGACGTGGACGGTATGGTGAACGCTTACGACGGGGATCTGTACCGCTTGGTTCGATCTCAACTCGATTTCGGAAAACCCTACCTCTTCACGTTGACCAAAGAGAGAAGAGGGAACACGTATCGTATCGTTCCAGGAGGAGAGAGACGATGCTCACGATTCCTGGGTCACGATCAACCATTCGGTCAGCCCAACCCCTTCTACGTGGAACGCGTCCAAGGTCCCTTGCCGCCGCACACGGTATGGTTCGGTCAACCCCACTGGTTGGCACTGGTCAGCGGACTGAGCCTTCGACGCAACGAATTAAAGTACTGTCCACTCGATAGATTGAGCAATTGCCTGCTGGACATGTTTGTGCTGCGACCTCGCACCATTGACTTTGCGCGCATGTACTGCCCTCTGTTGTGACACAAGGGTTTGCTTCTCTGAAAGTGTGCGCGCTCGACCACTGAGAAACTGAAATCGCCTCAGTCCACCTCTGAACCCTGAACTTGTCTCAGTCCACCCCCCCCCCCCCTGAATTTGAAATTGTCTCATTCCACCCTGAACCTAGAAATTGTCTCAGTCCACCCCCCTGAAAACCTAGAAATTGTCTCAGTCCACCCTGAACCCGAAATTGTCTCAAAAAAAAAAAAAAAAAAAAAAAAAAAAAAAAAAAAAACCGGAGCTTATATAAGGAGGTGCTGAGGCACTCTGCATTTCGCTTCCAAACATTTTCCACAGCAGTTGGGCGACACTCCTTGCCAGCGACTCGAATCTCCTGATGCTATCAACGAACCAGTCATGTTACAGCCTTATCGAGACTACGGTGACGATATCCCAGCGTCTTTGGAAGAAGACGTCTCTCCCGACCACCGAAACGCGTGTCGAGACTCTGGAAACTCTGACACACGTGTAGACAAGTCCCGAGGCTCTTTCGCCAGTTGGGGTATCTTCGGCCACCCTTCCTCTGGAAACACATCTCAAGACTCTGGAAACTTTGCCCGTCTCGACTGGATGTACTGTATGCAAAATACACAGATAAACTTTGGCAATGGACCCCCTACTGGCACCTGCAGCATGATGAAGGCTGCCGGGACGATCCTGAAAACTGGCAATGGACCCCCTACTGGCACCTGCAGCATGATGAAGGCTGCCGGGACGATTCTGAAAACAGGCGGAAGCCCTCCTCCTCGAGAATATGCAGCAGCCACCGACGATCAAATGGAGGTCGAGACTGCTCAACCCATCTTTAGCGAGCAAGAGTACCAATTGTGGCTGGCACATCCTCTAAGAAGCCCAGATGAAATGTTGAACCGCATCCGACATTCACACAATGATGTGTCAAGACAGAACCATGGACAAACCACCGAGTCTCTATCTGCAATGCAATTATTGCGGGCGGACTGTCAAGACAAACTGCTGACTTGATGGGAGTCGAAGCTTTTTTTTTGTCAGATTGGACTTGAATTTAGCAGGGCAAAGACGTGTATCTTTTAAAGGCCCTTTGAAATGTAAAGAGATGTAAAATTTGAACTTTGAATATATTGACGTGATTGTTTGAAAAGTGGCGTATTTATTTATAGTCTCAAATTTCTTCATCTAAATGGACAGGACATTTGTATGGTAAAGATGTTAACTGTTTGAAAAAAAAAAAAAAAAAAAAAAAATTTTTTTTTTTTTTTTTTTTCAATGTTGCTGAGTCGATTTCATTTTCTCAATTGTGTTGAGTCGATTTCATTTTCTCAATTGTGTTGAGTCGATTTCATTTTCTCAATTGTGTTGAGTCGATTTCATTTTCTCAATTGTGTTGAGTCGATTTCATTTTCTCAATTGTGTTGAGTCGATTTCATTTTCTCAATTGTGTTGAGTCGATTTCATTTTCTCAATTGTGTTGAGTCGATTTCATTTTCTCAATTGTGTTGAGTCGATTTCATTTTCTCAATTGTGTTGAGTCGATTTCATTTTCTCAATTGTGTTGAGTCGATTTCATTTTCTCAATTGTGTTGAGTCGATTTCATTTTCTCAATTGTGTTGAGTCGATTTCATTTTCTCAATTGTGTTGAGTCGATTTCATTTTCTCAATTGTGTTGAGTCGATTTCATTTTCTCAATTGTGTTGAGTCGATTTCATTTTCTCAATTGTGTTGAGTCGATTTCATTTTCTCAATTGTGTTGAGTCGATTTCATTTTCTCAATTGTGTTGAGTCGATTTCATTTTCTCAATTGTGTTGAGTCGATTTCATTTTCTCAATTGTGTTGAGTCGATTTCATTTTCTCAATTGTGTTGAGTCGATTTCATTTTCTCAATTGTGTTGAGTCGATTTCATTTCAGTTACCACCTCGAGAAGCATAAGGTCGATAGTGTGATAAGCAATCCTACAAGACGCTATTTGCTGTCTATGAGCAGGGAGTCGCGAAGAGAGAGCACCACATACCTTGTACAGTCGATGCAACAAGAGTACTGGTGTGGGAAGGTGCTCTCCCTTTGCCATTTTTCTTCAGAGGTGTCCTTTCTACTTGGGAAAGGAGATTCGTGAAGGTGAGTTCATTTTGCTTTACTTTTCCCCCCCCTTCCCTATACACCTGAAGGGTATTTTACCGTGAGTCGACTTGCAAGTTCCGGTGTAGTCGTTGCAACTGTCAGGGTATGGCAGTTGCAAAGAGTGTGTGTTTACCCCCCTTCAACGGTATCGTCTCCGAGAGACAATATTCCAGACCCCTCTGGAATGGAATAATTTGAAGATGGAATTTTTTGAAGAAAGTGTTCCATCCTCATGGTAAATGCCCCTCATGAAAAAATACAAATGTAACTATTTCAAATAAAAAAAAATAGGGTAACGACGTAAGGGAGGAGGGTCTCATTCTTTTACATCCCCCCCATGAAAAAATACAAATGTAACGTGATCTGGTTTTCCTCTCAAAATGATAATGAAAAAAAGTTTCAAATCCCAAGACAAGTAGATGGTTCATTTCGGATTTCTGCGCTTAATTAAAGATGGTAGTGACAAAAATCTCCTTTACACACGACGAAGAGGAGGATGACCTATACATACCTGAAGTGCACAGTTTACAAGGTTACGATAGCATCCATCTCAAATATCTCGGGAAGAGACCGCTCACCCTACAACCTGGGCAGAGAACTCACATCAGAACACGAGCCACATGTTGTCTCCCCTACGGAAAAGTAGCGTACGTGTTCGCGGATCACCTGCTACAGAGTCAGGGTATTCATGTCGAAACGCCCATGCACATGGGTCGATTGCATCTCATCCATCACGGCGAGTCTCCCTACACGTTCGAACCGGGGAGCATGGTAGCCCACTTGGTAGTCGTGACAGTAGACTCTCTTCGGGTGCAAAAAACCCGAGATCCGAGTCTTTGGAGGAGATGTGTCTCTTCCACGAAAACACGTGCCGGTTGCCTGGGCCTACTCGCCTCCCTCGTGGCGATAAAGGTGTACGAGAGATGTGTTCTGTATTGAAATGTACATGGTTACAGTAACACCGAGAATCAATGTCACTTCTCGATGTCACTTCTCGATACCCAGAAATAATTCTCAGCTCAGAAATAATTCTCAGCTCAGAAATAATTCTCATCAGCTCGCAGTAGTGGAAAAAAAAAAAAAAAAAAAAATTTTTTTTTTTTTTTTTTTTTTTTAAATACTAGTGAAGGGGAAGGTTCGCTGCGGGGTGTCGCAAGGTCTCGATAGATTGTGCTAGCACTGTGTGTTACTGTTTTCGGTGCTGGCTCTTTTCGATCGAGTCTTTGCTCTGTTCGTTTTACCGTTGGCACGAGCTGGGCTGAGCTCACACAGGGACCTGACGACATCTGATGAGATGCACATCTGGGTCAGCATTTTCTCAGTTGGGTCGACCTTGTGCGTCTCCTCTGTTGTTGTGTTTCTCTCAACGACAATGACAGGGAGTTTCACAATGTCGACTTTCCTGCGTCATCGTGTGGACCTCATTTATTGTGTTGTTTTTTTAAATGGACATCATGATGAAAGATAGTCACTTTACACCATCCACTCGAGAATTTGTTCCTGACATAAGGGGGTGAGTTAATACTTTCCTTTCTGACTTTTTTTTTTTGAAAATCTCATGAAACGTTTTCTCTGAACAATAAAATGACACCATTTTAAATATACATTATTTATTTTATTCCATATTTCAATAGTAAGGACATGTTTCAAAGAAAGTTTACATTATGCTGGTGACATTGTTTTTTTTTTCAAAGTGTTTCGTAAAACGTGAGAGTTTTTTTTCAAAGTGTACGTGAGAGTTTTTCTTTTTCAAAGTGTCCCATACTACGCGAGAGGTTTTCTTGTTCAAAGTGTACCATAACTACGCGAGAGTTTTTCTTTTTACAATTCCTTGTGTCAACAACCCACGACCCGTCCTTGTTGTCCCAAATAGGTCGTGGTTTGTGGAATCAGCTCGTCCTTTCTTCCAGAGTTCCACACACATTCTCCGAGTCTCACTCACACAGTACCACATTCCAAACGTTACGCCAGAAAAGAACGTCAACAGGCGAACGGGTGTTTCACGATGAGCCCGTCATACGTGTCATCCGAAAAGTCATCAGCGTCAAGCATGGGGTTTCGTGCATAGTCTTTCAAATAGTCGCCTTGCGTGCAGGTCGACTCACTAAATATGCTAAAGAGGGGAGTGGTCACACAATTCGAACACCAATTCCAAGTGTCTTGTATGAAAGCGGAAATGAGAATGACTCTGACTTCGTGTGTCCTTTCCAACAGGAACGCAGCATGACGGTAGCATCTGTCTCGAAGGAAGCACGACTCGCACAGATGGAGCAGGGGACAGTCGGGACACGCCTTGACATAACAGCGTCGTATGAAATGATACGAGATGTCCGAAAAAATGTCGTAAAAGGGTATCACTGGCAAATGCATGATAAAGGCGTATATATCCCGGGGCACAGGTCCACCACTCGCGTTGGCCCAATCGTACTGGGTCACGTAGAGGGCTCGCGCACGCTGGCGTTCAGGGGTGTCGGGCACAAGCGTCTCGGCAAATTGATGCTTTCGGGAACGATTGAAAAACGTGACGCAACGCTCTTGCAGCAGGAGCGGTAACGGTAACGCGTAAATGCAACTCAGTTCTGGTAGGAGGTTACAAATGTTCTCCAGACATTGATAGGAGAGCGTCGCCGGGGAACTCATGATGATATGCGCCGCTCACGCTGAACGGGTAGGACAAACACAACACCTCTCGACACTCTGAGAGTCACCAGGGTAATGATGACTTAGTCCATCAGTCCGTGCACAATTCAATGCTTGAAAAAAAAAAAAAAAAAAAAAAAAAAAAAATCTCAGCCCAGAAATAATCTCAGCATCAGTTTAGATTTTTGACTGGATTCGGATTTCAATTTGGAACTTTGACTGGATTCGGATTTCAATTTGGAACTTTGACTGGATTCGGATTTCAATTTGGAACTTTGACTGGATTCGGATTTCAATTTGGAACTTTGACTGGATTCGAATTTCAATTTGGAACTTTGACTGGATTCGAATTTCAATTTGGAACTTTAACTGGATTCGGATTTCAATTTGGAACTTTAACTGGATTCGGATTTCAATTTGGAACTTTAACTGGATTCGGATTTCAATTTGGAACTTTAACTGGATTCGGATTTCAATTTGGAACTTTAACTGGATTCGGATTTGAATTTGGAACTTTCACTGGATTCGGATTTGAATTTGGAACTTTCACTGGATTCGGATTTCAATTTGGAACTTTAACTGGATTCGGATTTCAATTTGGAACTTTAACTGGATTCGGATTTCAATTTGGAACTTTAACAACTGGATTCGAATTTCAATTTGGAACTTTAACTGGATTCGGATTTCAATTTGGAACTTTAACTGGATTCGGATTTCAATTTGGAACTTTAACTGGATTCGGATTTCAATTTGGAACTTTAACTGGATTCGGATTTCAATTTGGAACTTTAACTGGATTCGGATTTCAATTTGGAACTTTAACTGGATTCGGATTGAATATTTCGGATTGAATATTGGCTGAGAATATTTCTGGGCTGAGAATATTTCTCCGCTCAGAAATATTCTCAGCTCAGCTCAGCTCAGAAATATTCTCAGCTCAGCTCAGTAATAATAATAATAATTATAATTAATAATTATAATATTAAAAAAAAAAAAAAAAAAAAAAAATTTTTTTTTTTTTTTTAATTGATTAATATTATAATTATTAATTACAATTATTATTTCTGGGCTGAGAATATTTCTGGGCTGAAAATATTTCTGGGCTGAGAATATTTCTGGGCTCAGAAGAGTTGAGTTGAGTTGAGTTGAGTTGAATTGAGTTGAGTTGAATTGAGTTGAGTTGAATTGAGTTGAGTTGAATTGAGTTGAGTTGAATTGAATTGAGTTAAATTGAATTGAGTTAAGTTAAGTTATGTTGGGTTGAGTTGAGTTGTGTTGAGTTGAGTTGGGTTGAGTTGAGTTGAGTTGAGTTGGGTTGAGTTGAGTTGAGTTGAGTTGGGTTGAGTTGAGTTGAGTTGAGTTGGGTTGAGTTGAGTTGAGTTGAGTTGTGTTGAGTTGAGTTGAATTGAGTTGAGTTGAATTGAGTTGAGTTGAATTGAGTTGAGTTGAATTGAGTTGAGTTGAATTGAGTTGAGTTGAATTGAGTTGAGTTGAATTGAATTGAGTTAAATTGAATTGAGTTAAGTTAAGTTAAGTTGGGTTGAGTTGGAACTTTAACTGGATTCGGGTTTCAATTTAGAACTTTGACTGGATTCGGGTTTCAATTTAGAACTTTGACTGGATTCGGATTTCAATTTGGAACTTTGACTGGATTCGGATTTCAATTTGGAACTTTAACTGGATTCGGATTTCAATTTGGAACTTTAACTGGATTCGGATTTCAATTTGGAACTTTAACTGGATTCGGATTTCAATTTGGAACTTTAACTGGATTCGGATTTGAATTTGGAACTTTAACTGGATTCGAATTTCAATTTGGAACTTTAACTGGATTCGAATTTCAATTTGGAACTTTAACTGGATTCGGATTTCAATTTGGAACTTTAACTGGATTCGGATTTCAATTTGGAACTTTAACTGGATTCGGATTTCAATTTGGAACTTTAACTGGATTCGAATTTCAATTTGGAACTTTAACTGGATTCGAATTTCAATTTGGAACTTTAACTGGATTCGGATTTCAATTTGGAACTTTAACTGGATTCGAATTTCAATTTGGAACTTTAACTGGATTCGGATTTCAATTTGGAACTTTAACTGGATTCGGATTTCAATTTGGAACTGGATTCGGATTTCAATTTGGAACTTTAACTGGATTCGGATTTCAATTTGGAACTTTAACTGGATTCGGATTTCAATTTGGAACTTTAACTGGATTCGAATTTCAATTTGGAACTTTAACTGGATTCGAATTTCAATTTGGAACTTTAACTGGATTCGAATTTCAATTTGGAACTTTAACTGGATTCGGATTTCAATTTGGAACTTTAACTGGATTCGGATTTCAATTTGGAACTTTAACTGGATTCGGATTTCAATTTGGAACTTTAACTGGATTCGGATTGAATATTTCGGATTGAATATTGGCTGAGAATATTTCTGGGCTGAGAATATTTCTCCGCTCAGAAATATTCTCAGCTCAGCTCAGCTCAGAAATTTTCTCAGCTCAGCTCAGTAATAATAATAATAATTATAATTAATAATTATAATAAAAAAAAAAAAAAAAAAAATTTTTTTTTTTTTTTTTTTCATTGATTAATATTATAATTATTAATTACAATTATTATTTCTGGGCTGAGAATATTTCTGGGCTGAAAATATTTCTGGGCTGAGAATATTTCTGGGCTCAGAAGAGTTGAGTTGAGTTGAGTTGAGTTGAATTGAGTTGAGTTGAGTTGAGTTGAGTTGAATTGAGTTGAGTTGAATTGAGTTGAGTTGAATTGAGTTGAGTTGAATTGAGTTGAGTTGAATTGAATTGAGTTAAATTGAATTGAGTTAAGTTAAGTTAAGTTGGGTTGAGTTGAGTTGAGTTGAGTTGAGTTGGGTTGAGTTGAGTTGAGTTGAGTTGAGTTGGGTTGAGTTGAGTTGAGTTGAGTTGGGTTGAGTTGAGTTGAGTTGAGTTGGGTTGAGTTGAGTTGAATTGAGTTGAGTTGAATTGAGTTGAGTTGAATTGAGTTGAGTTGAATTGAGTTGAGTTGAATTGAATTGAGTTAAGTTAAGTTAAGTTGGGTTGAGTTGGAACTTTAACTGGATTCGGATTTCAATTTGGAACTTTAACTGGATTCGGATTTCAATTTGGAACTTTAACTGGATTCGAATTTCAATTTGGAACTTTAACTGGATTCGGATTTCAATTTGGAACTTTAACTGGATTCGGATTTCAATTTGGAACTTTAACTGGATTCGGATTTCAATTTGGAACTGGATTCGGATTTCAATTTGGAACTTTAACTGGATTCGGATTTCAATTTGGAACTTCAACTGGATTCGGATTTCAATTTGGAACTTTAACTGGATTCGAATTTCAATTTGGAACTTTAACTGGATTCGAATTTCAATTTGGAACTTTAACTGGATTCGGATTTCAATTTGGAACTTTAACTGGATTCGGATTTCAATTTGGAACTGGATTCGGATTTCAATTTGGAACTTTAACTGGATTCGGATTTCAATTTGGAACTTTAACTGGATTCGAATTTCAATTTGGAACTTTAACTGGATTCGAATTTCAATTTGGAACTTTAACTGGATTCGAATTTCAATTTGGAACTTTAACTGGATTCGAATTTCAATTTGGAACTTTAACTGGATTCGGATTTCAATTTGGAACTTTAACTGGATTCGGATTTCAATTTGGAACTTTAACTGGATTCGGATTTCAATTTGGAACTTTAACTGGATTCGGATTGAATATTTCGGATTGAATATTGGCTGAGAATATTTCTGGGCTGAGAATATTTCTCCGCTCAGAAATATTCTCAGCTCAGCTCAGCTCAGAAATATTCTCAGCTCAGCTCAGTAATAATAATAATAATTATAATTAATAATAATAATAAAAAAAAAAAAAAAAAAATTTTTTTTTTTTTTTTTTTTTCATTGATTAATATTATAATTATTAATTACAATTATTATTTCTGGGCTGAGAATATTTCTGGGCTGAAAATATTTCTGGGCTGAGAATATTTCTGGGCTCAGAAGAGTTGAGTTGAGTTGAGTTGAGTTGAGTTGAATTGAGTTGAGTTGAGTTGAGTTGAGTTGAATTGAGTTGAGTTGAATTGAGTTGAGTTGAATTGAGTTGAGTTGAATTGAGTTGAGTTGAATTGAATTGAGTTAAATTGAATTGAGTTAAGTTAAGTTAAGTTGGGTTGAGTTGAGTTGAGTTGAGTTGAGTTGGGTTGAGTTGAGTTGAGTTGAGTTGAGTTGAGTTGAGTTGAGTTGAGTTGGGTTGAGTTGAGTTGAGTTGAGTTGGGTTGAGTTGAGTTGAATTGAGTTGAGTTGAATTGAGTTGAGTTGAATTGAGTTGAGTTGAATTGAGTTGAGTTGAATTGAATTGAGTTAAGTTAAGTTAAGTTGGGTTGAGTTGGAACTTTAACTGGATTCGGATTTCAATTTGGAACTTTAACTGGATTCGGATTTCAATTTGGAACTTTAACTGGATTCGAATTTCAATTTGGAACTTTAACTGGATTCGGATTTCAATTTGGAACTTTAACTGGATTCGGATTTCAATTTGGAACTTTAACTGGATTCGGATTTCAATTTGGAACTGGATTCGGATTTCAATTTGGAACTTTAACTGGATTCGGATTTCAATTTGGAACTTCAACTGGATTCGGATTTCAATTTGGAACTTTAACTGGATTCGAATTTCAATTTGGAACTTTAACTGGATTCGAATTTCAATTTGGAACTTTAACTGGATTCGGATTTCAATTTGGAACTTTAACTGGATTCGGATTTCAATTTGGAACTGGATTCGGATTTCAATTTGGAACTTTAACTGGATTCGGATTTCAATTTGGAACTTTAACTGGATTCGAATTTCAATTTGGAACTTTAACTGGATTCGAATTTCAATTTGGAACTTTAACTGGATTCGAATTTCAATTTGGAACTTTAACTGGATTCGGATTGAATATTTCGGATTGAATATTGGCTGAGAATATTTCTGGGCTGAGAATATTTCTCCGCTCAGAAATATTCTCAGCTCAGCTCAGCTCAGAAATATTCTCAGCTCAGCTCAGCTCAGAAATATTCTCAGCTCAGCTCAGTAATAATAATAATAATAATTATAATTAATAATTATAATATTTAAAAAAAAATAAAAAAAAAAAAAAAAAAAAAAAATTTTTTTTTTTTTTTTTTTTTTCATTGATTAATATTATAATAATATTTCTGGGCTGAAAATATTTCTGGGCTGAGAATATTTCTGGGCTCAGAAGAGTTGAGTTGAGTTGAGTTGAATTGAGTTGAGTTGAATTGGGTTGAGTTATTAAGTTAAGTTGGGTTGAGTTGAGTTGAATTGGGTTGAGTTATTAAGTTAAGTTGGGTTGAGTTGAGTTGAGTTGAGTTGAGTTGGGTTGAGTTGAGTTGGGTTGAGTTGAGTTGAATTGAGTTGAGTTGAATTGAGTTGAGTTGAATTGAGTTGAGTTGAATTGAGTTGAGTTGAATTGAGTTGAGTTGAATTGAGTTGAGTTGAATTGAGTTGAGTTGAATTGAGTTGAGTTGAATTGAGTTGAGTTGAATTGAGTTGAGTTGAATTGAGTTGAGTTGAATTGAGTTGAGTTGAATTGAGTTGAGTTGAATTGAGTTGAGTTGAATTGAGTTGAGTTGAATTGAGTTGAGTTGAATTGAGTTGAGTTGAATTGAGTTGAGTTGAATTGAGTTGAGTTGAATTGAGTTGAGTTGAATTGAGTTGAGTTGAATTGAGTTGAGTTGAATTGAGTTGAGTTGAATTGAGTTGAGTTGAATTGAGTTGAGTTGAATTGAGTTGAGTTGAATTGAGTTGAGTTGAATTGAGTTGAGTTGAATTGAGTTGAGTTGAATTGAGTTGAGTTGAATTGAGTTGAGTTGAATTGAGTTGAGTTGAATTGAGTTGAGTTGAATTGAGTTGAGTTGAATTGAGTTGAGTTGAATTGAGTTGAGTTGAATTGAGTTGAGTTGAATTGAGTTGAGTTGAATTGAGTTGAGTTGAATTGAGTTGAATTGAGTTGAGTTGAATTGAGTTGAGTTGAATTGAGTTGAATTGAGTTGAGTTGAATTGAGTTGAGTTGAATTGAATTGAGTTAAATTGAATTGAGTTAAGTTAAGTTAAGTTGGGTTGAGTTGGAACTTTAACTGGATTCGGATTTCAATTTGGAACTTTAACTGGATTCGGATTTCAATTTGGAACTTTGACTGGATTCGGATTTCAATTTGGAACTTTGACTGGATTCGGATTTCAATTTGGAACTTTGACTGGATTCGGATTTCAATTTGGAACTTTGACTGGATTCGGGTTTCAATTTGGAACTTTGACTGGATTCGGGTTTCAATTTAGAACTTTGACTGGATTCGGGTTTCAATTTAGAACTTTGACTGGATTCGGGTTTCAATTTGGAACTTTGAGCACGCTGTCCGAGACACTCTCCTCGAGCACGCTGTCCGAGACACTCTCCTCGAGCACGCTGTCCGAGACACTCTCCTCGAGCACGCTGTCCGAGACACTCTCCTCGAGCACGCTGTCCGAGACTCTCTCTTCGAGCACGCCTGTTTCCGAGTCCGAGACACTCTCCTCGAGCTCGCTGTCCGAGACACTCTCCTCGAGCACGCTAGTGTCCGAGACACTCTCCTCGAGCACGCTAGTGTCCGAGACACTCTCCTCGAGCACGCCAGTGTCCGAGACACTCTCCTCGAGCATGCCCGAGACATCCGTCTTTTGCACCTCACGCATCACCTGTCGTCTGACCCACAACATGTCGTTCACCGATTTACGCTGCCGTTCGCCCAACACGTATTTTTCGTCGTGGATCGCATTCAGGAAGCAATTGCTCCGATTCAGCTGGTGCACATACCACTCGTGGAATGGCAACGCGCAGAGAGCCGGGTTCGAACGCAGCACCATCACCTGGTCCGGCTGGTACATCCATACAAACGGAACATCATCGGGGGGTGGTGGTAGCCCATCGGAAGCCACCCACATCAAGTGGAAAGGTTCCAGGTGGGTGGCGAACGGTAACGCGCACCCTTCCAAGGGAATGCCGAGTTTCCCGACCGAAATGGAACGATTCAGGCCCTTTCCGCGGACTTCTTGATACCAAAGACGAGCCGAGCGCAGCTTTCCACGCGTAGCGACATAGCTCTGCAGTCCCCCTCGACACAACATGTACATGGCCAGTTTGGCATGGGGGTACATCCGGCGGTTCAGGTAATAGTGCGACTTGCCCTCTTCGTCGCACAGCGTTTCCATGTGTCCGTCGCATTGCGCGTGAGGGTTGCTCACGTAGAATAGCGCGTGGATCAGGTGATCGATCGTGTCGATGCGCAGTTTCACTTTGGCTATCCGGTTGGGAATTTTCATGAGGGTGCGCCACTCGCGACCCATGCCCACGCCCTTCTCCAACACCAGGATCATGTGGCGGTGGTGACGGATGGACGCGGGCACGGGACGACTCGGTCGCTCCTTGAGTCCGTCGCACAAGCACCAGTAGGGAAGCACGTACACGCCTCGCTTTTGCAAAATGTGAGTTTCAAAATCTTTCCAGACGGCGACGCGCACGATCACGTGAAACCAGGTATTCGAGCATTGCCGAAACTGATGCACGATGGGCCAGATCGCGTCACCGAGTCCGCTCTCTTCGCTGAACGACACGTGTGCGGCAGGAAAGGGACCTCCCAGAAAAGGGGGTTCTACACCCGCTTCTCGGTAGAAGGAACCCCATTGTTTGACTCGAGCCCTGCCAGAAAACCTGTCGGCCGTCGATTCTCGAGACGGATGCAACGCGGACATGCATCCAGCACATGGACCCGACACAGTGTCGCGCAGGGTGGGCATTTCCGGGAGATGGTGCGGACTCTTGAAGCCGGGAAACAGTTCGGGAAAGCATTCTTTGGCGCACTCCATCCGATGGCGGTTGACCGTGTCCGACGTGAGATCCTTGCGCATCCAATGAAATTTTCCCTGACAAAAGGGACATTCGAACAAGGTCTTTATCTTGTGGGCGTCTCTCGCGTGTTCCTTCAAATACTGGCTGAAAGTCATCTCGCCGGCCAGACAGTGGGGGAAGGGACACGTCACCTTTCGCATTTTCTTGCGATTGCACATGGTTTGGTAGGCGTTGTACTGCTTACTGGAAACCATCTTTTGGCTCTCTTGTCTTGAACAATCGTACACATTGAATCATTTTTTTTACACTTTCCCGTTGATATGATGGGGGGTCGAGGGATATGATTTCAATGTCCCAACGCCATAAAAACCACGTCATTTTGGATCCGCTTCTCGAGTCCACGTCACGTTGGATCAGCTTCTCGAGTCCAAGCGTCCAAGTCACTTTTCCACGTCACTTTGGATCAGCTTCTCGAGCCCATGTCACTTTTCCACGTCACTTTGGATCCGCTTCTCGAGTCCAAGTCACTTTCCCACGTCACTTTTGAAAACGATTCCTCCACCGGGGAAAGGTGTTTATTTCCGTTTCGAATGTGAATTCGGTTTTGTTGGGCCATGAAATGGGTTCAGCAAAAGGGTGACGTTATTTTTTGATAAATTCCTTCATTCTTCGCTATTTTCGTAAAATGTCATCTTTCAAAAAGTGTACCTTGTTCAGGATGGATTTACTTTTTTCTGAAAATAATGAAATTGGAATCCAAGTGCTCCAATTTCCAACTCGTTTGCTCAGAAATTCCCTTGTTTCTTTTATTTTAGTGCTTAAAACACTACATTTTACCAGTATTTACCGTTATTTTACCATGACGATGATTTTGGCGTGAACCCAATTAACATTAAGTGAGCAAAAATGATTGAGCAAAAAATCTAAACCCCATAACAAGTGATAAAGTAAAGAAAGATGTTAAAAAAAGAACAACTGTACTGTTCTTTTGACCTCTCATCACTGCCAAGAGTCGTGATTTTGAGTATTTGGAAGCCAAGGACCCCATGACCCTTTCTCCGTAGACCTGTCAACAGGGTCGTTTCAAAAAAATGGATAGTACAAGAAGGAGTCCAACGGCCACCTCGAAAGGTCAAAATCACTGCCAAGAGTGGCGTTTTTCAGGAATTGGAACCTCGGAAACACTTTGCGTACCACCTAAATATATCTGCCGGATTATTTCAATAAAAGTGGGCGTAATAAGTGCAATTGTACAAGACAAGAGATCCCAAAGATGATTTCCAGTCCACTCTACAGCACGTATCTGAGCATGTGCAACCGCAAGAAAACGCGAAAGGTGACGTGTCCCCACTGTCAGGTCGGTGGCGAAGAGATGACCTTCAGCCACTATTTTAAGGAACACGTGAAAGAGGTTCACAAGCTGAAGACCTTGCTCGAATGTTCGTTTTGTCTGGGAAAATTTCGATGGACGCGCAGAGATCTCACGTCGGACATGGTCAACCGCCATCGCATGGAGTGCGCCAAAAAGAACTTTCCCGAGTTGTTTCCCGGCTTCAAGAGTCCCCACACGTTGCCGGAAATGCCCACCCAGTACGAGACGGTGTCGGGTCCCTGTGCGACCTGTATGTCTGCGCTGAGTCCCTCGCGCGGATCGACGTCCGACGTGTTGTCGGGCCGATCTCGAGTCAAGCAGTGGGGATCCTTCTACCGAGACGTGGGTCAGGAGCCGCCTTTCCTGAAGGGTCCGTTTCCGGCGACGCACGTGTCGTTCAGCCAGGAGAGTGGACTCGGCGATGCGATGTGGCCGATCGTGCACCAGTTCCTGCAGCACACGCACAACTGGTACCACGTGATCGTGCGGGTCGCCGTATGGAAAGAGTTTGACATTCACGTTTTGCGTAAAAAAGGCGTGTACGTTCTGCCGTACTGGTGCTTGTGCGACGGCCTGAAGGAGCGACCGGGTCGCCCCGTGCTTGCCTCTACCCGTCACCACCGCCACATGATCCTGGTGTTGGAGCGAGGCGCGGACATGGATCGCGAGTGGCGTACCCTCATGAAAATGCCCAATAAAGCCGCCAAGTTGAAGCTGCGCATCGACACGATCGACCACCTGATCAACGCGCTGTTCTACGTGAGCAACCCTCACGCGCGATGCGACGGACACGTGGAAACGCTGTGCGACGAGGAGGGCAAGTCGCACTACTATCTGCACCGCCGACTGTACCCTCACGCGAAGCTGGCCATGCACATGTTGTACAGGGGAGGGCTGCAGCAATACGTGGATGCGCGTGGAAAGCCGCGATCGGCTCGGGGTTGGTTTGACGAGGTGCGGGGCAAAGGCGCCGATCGTTCCATTCCGGTCGGGTTGCTGCGCATTCCTGTGGAAGGGTGCGCCTTGCCGTTCGCCGCCCACCTGGAGCCGTCCCATTGGATGTGGGTGAAGACGCCTCCCGACGACGTTCCCTTCCTGTGGATGTATCAACTGGACCAGGTGATGGTATTACGCAGTAACCCGGCCCTCGGCGACATTCCCCCCTACGATTGGTACTTGCACCAGCTGAATCGGCGCAACTGTTTTCTGAACGCGATCCACGACGAAAAATACGTGCTGGGTCTGCGGCATCGCAAATCGGTGAACGACCTGCAATGGTTGAGACAAGAGATGACGGCTCGGTTCGAAGAAGCCAAGAAACAGATGCGTCTGTTCCAAGCGGGCAACGAGGCGAACGTCGTGACCGAGATGTACGAGGAGTTGGACGCGATGCGCGAGCGTTTGCAGCGATCCGAAACCGAGACGGCCATGGCCGTGGATCGGGAGCGTCGTCGCTTGGCGGAAGAGAATGATCGGTTGCGACGCGATCTGGAGAGCAAAGGTCGGTGGACCGATTCTGTCCAGAAGGCGCAGTACGAGGAGCGAATCCGTCAGCAGGAGAGGGACCACAACGACCTGTCGTCCGAGATCGTGGACTTGAAGAAGCGGCTGCACGCGGCCGAGCACGCGCGCCTCCAAGTGTACGAGCGGGAACGCGATCAGCTGTTGGGCGCGCTGAAGGAGGCGAAGACGCAGGTGCGAGAGGCGCAAACGGCTCGCATTGCGCATTACGAGTCGCGGCTCGAGGAGCTGAGGGGGCGCTTGGCCGAGCAGAAGGACCGCTTGGCGGAGCAGAAGGGCGAGTTTGAGATGCGTTTCACTGAGCAGAAGGCCGAGTACGAGTCGCGTTTCACTGAGCAGAAGGGCGAGTTTGAGATGCGTTTCACTGAGCAGAAGGGCGAGTACGAGTCGCGTTTCTCTGAGCAGAAGGCAGAGTACGAGTCGCGTTTCACTGAGCAGAAGGCCGAGTACGAGTCGCGTTTCACTGAGCAGAAGGCAGAGTACGAGTCGCGTTTAACTGAGCAGAAGGACCAGTTTGAGATGCGTTTCACTGAGCAGAAGGACGAGTGGGGTAAACGAATCGCCGAGCAGAAGGACGACCTGCAGGGGGAAAGACAGTGGAGAACAGTGAAGCGAAGTTGACTGAGCTGAAGAAGTGACATCCATTTCCGGAATCCTGAATGCTGTGAGCCAATCCAAATGACGAGTGTCCACGGGAAGAATGTGAAGAGAATGCTGCAAAGCCATGGATCGGTATTGCTTGCACCGACGCATAGTGTAACATGCTAGCAATACCGATCCATGCCTCGCAACACCCGAGAGGTCCGAGTGTCGCGACCCTCGAATGGTATGGGCCACTGGATGACTGTAACGGAACCTCCAACCTCAACTGTCTAATCATGAAAGAAAAAAAAAAAAAAAAAAAAAAAAAAAAAAAAAAAAAAAACGTGACTTCCTATGCAGAGAGCTGTAAAACGCGTTTCACAGCTCTCTACATAGGACCCAACGCAATTTCCCCACAATTTTTTTCTTACATTTTTTTTTTTTTGTACTTCAACTTTAACGTGGGTTAAATAAGTATGTGGTTTCAGCTGTCAAAAAAATTATCCAAGGCACTTGGGAGCAACCGATGGTGTCGTCTGAGGCAACACAGATCAAGCGACTCCTGGCCAACTACGCCAGTCAATTGTGTTTTCACAGGGAAAAACTGATATATTGTTTTTTCCCTGTGAAAATACAATTGACTGGTGGGTAGCTTTCCCGAATCATTTGAAGCAATGACACGCTCTGGATTGCGCAACAGCCTGTCCATTTTGCTACGCCAAGTTCAAATGGCAAAAGGGGGGACTTGAGCACCGTAAACAGTGCCTGCCAGACGTTTCTCAAGACTCACCGTCGGGCTCCACGAATCGTATCGCCTTCCAAAACGTGGCGACCTCACCCGTCTACGAAGGGGGTGAAACGTTTCTATCAACGATGCCAGCCACTTGATGTACGTGATGGTGTACACCAGTCGTCCGCGGGCCACGTGCGACGGCTACGGAAACAAGAGCGAGACAGCTTCGGGGTCTCATTACTGGATCTTTCGCGAGCAAAGTCCTTGTGCCAAATTGTCCCTGGCAGCTTTATGGGAACACGGGCACGCTACCCTGGTGTCCAAGAGACACCAGGGAGTCGAACCTCTATGAGTACTACGAGCACGTGGAGCGAGGCGGCAACAACAACAAGTGGCAAGTTCGACTCGCCTACCTGACCATGAAAGAGGACACATGCGTGCTCCCGTTCGCCAGGGGGAGATTCGAGTTGTTGCGACGAGTGGGCTGCCCCCGACCGACCCGTGGTCTACTTGTACGGTCGCGCCAAGTACTTGAGACGCGTACCCTAAAACTGAGGCCGACTGGGGTACGACGCGTGGCTTCGACATCAGATCGCGACGGGTAACACCTTTTGGCGCTGCTTGGGTGACGAGTACTACGTTCTCGTAGCAATACCAGACGAGGTGCATGAACGCGATGAATCAAGTGGTGGAAGGAATGAAAAATGCTTTCGACCGCGAGGAAGTTCGCATGCAGTGCACGATAGGACAGTTGAAACGCGAAGTGAATCACCATTCGGCCTCCTGCGCGGACGTCTTGCGTCAGTTGGGTGCGGCTCAGGGGGATTTGCAGTACACCCAGAGGGAATTGACCGAAGCCCAGAAACGCATCGTAGAGTATCAGGAACGGGAAAAGAGGTATCTGGTCCGCATCCGTCAGTTGGAGGCTGAACTGAAACGCGTGCGAGAAAACTGCCTAGTTCAATTCGAAGAGCGCCTCAAGAGTGCGGAGGAACGTTACCGTCATTCCGAAGCGCGCTGTAAATTAGCAGAGGAGCGTCTCCGCGAGTGTGAGGAACGCAACGCGGAATACCGCAGTACGATTCAAAGGTTGGAGGCTGAACTGAGGAACGTGAGCGATGCCAGTCACCTGGACAGGATTCGTGAGTTGGAACGAGCTCTGATGGTCCTGACGCTCCTGTACCAGAATGTGACCGGCCAGGGAGCGAAATAGCGCGCACCTCTCTCACCGGATTCGTGAATTTCCGGAATCATGAATCCGAAATGAGCCAATCCCAAAATGACGCGCGCGACGAAACGAGTGTTGCTCGATCCAAATTGCCAAAGACTTGAAAATCAAACTTTTCTCTCCACTGGAAGAATTTGAAGAGAATGCTGCAAAGCCATGGATCGGTATTAGCTTGCACCGACGCATAGTGTAAACATGCTAGCAATACCGATCCATGCCTCGCAACACCCGACGAGAGGCTCGAGTGTCGCGTCCCCGGAATAATAGAACATGACATTGGATTCCAGAACCTCGAACCTCAACTGTATTATCATTGAAAAAAAAAAAAAAAAAAAAAATTTTTTTTTTTTTTTTTTTTTTTTTTTAAATATTATTATTGATTGTAATTACTATTATTAATTCATATTATTATTAATTATAATTAAGCTGAGCTGAGAATATTTCTGAGCTGAGCTGAGCTGAGCGGAGAATATTTCTGAGCTGAGCTGAGCGGAGAATATTTCTGAGCTGAGCTGAGCTGAGAATATTTCTGAGCTGAGCTGAGCTGAGAATATTTCTTTTTACAATGTTGGCATTGGAAAGTTTTGTCGCCAGTTTGTATTCGAAAGCGATTTTGCAAGGCCTGATTGAGAAAAGGCTATCTTGCAGACTGAATCTAGTCAAACAGCCACATTGAAACCCGAATCTAGTCAAACAGCCACATTGAAACCCGAATCGAGTCAAATGACCAAATTGAAACCCGAATCGAGTCAAATGACCAAATTGAAACCTGAATCGAGTCAAATGACCAAATTGAAACCTGAATCGAGTCAAACGACCAAATTGAAACCCGAATCGAGTCAAATGACCAAATTGAAACCTGAATCGAGTCAAATGACCAAATTGAAACCTGAATCGAGTCAAACGACCAAATTGAAACCCGAATCGAGTCAAATGATCAAATTGAAACCCGAATCGAGTCAAATGACCAAATTGAAACCCGAATCGAGTCAAATGACCAAATTGAAACCCGAATCTAGTCAAATGACCAAATTGAAACCCGAATCTAGTCAAATGACCAAATTGAAACCCGAATCTAGTCAAATGACCAAATTGAAACCCGAATCTAGTCAAGTGACCAAATTGAAACCCGAATCTAGTCAAACGACCAAATTGAAACCCGAATCTAGTCAAACGACCAAATTGAAACCCGAATCGAATCAAATGACCAAATTGAAACCCGAATCTAGTCAAACGACCAAATTGAAACCCGAATCTAGTCAAACGACCAAATTGAAACCCGAATCTAGTCAAACGACCAAATTGAAACCCGAATCTAGTCAAACAGCCACATTGAAACCCGAATCTAGTCAAACAGCCACATTGAAACCCGAATCTAGTCAAACAGCCACATTGAAACCCGAATCTAGTCAATCGACCAAATTGAAACCCGAATCTAGTCAAACAGCCACATTGAAACCCGAATCTAGTCAATCGACCAAATTGAAACCCGAATCTAGTCAAACAGCCACATTGAAACCCGAATCTAGTCAAACAGCCACATTGAAACCCGAATCTAGTCAAACAGCCACATTGAAACCCGAATCTAGTCAAACAGCCACATTGAAACCCGAATCTAGTCAAACAGCCACATTGAAACCCGAATCTAGTCAAACAGCCACATTGAAACCCGAATCTAGTCAATCGACCAAATTGAAACCCGAATTTAGTCAGAAATATTCTCGGCTCAGCTCAGCTCAGAAATATTCTTGGCTCAGCTCAGCTCAGAAATATTCTCGGCTCAGCTCAGCTCAGAAATATTCTCGGCTCAGCTTAGCTCAGAAATAATAATTATTATTAATAATAATTTATAATAATTAATAATAATATTTAAAAAAAAAAAAAAAAAAAAAATTTTTTTTTTTTTTTTTTTTTTTTTTTCTGCAGTTCAGAGTGATTTCAGTTCTAGATTTCATTTTTTCAGCTCGGAGTAATTTCAGTTCTCAGCTCAGAAAATTCAACTGAGAGGGATTTCATTTCTTCAGTTCTCGATTTCATTACTTCCAGCTCAGAGGGAATCCATGTAGCCATATTAGGTTTTCGGTGGTAGCAGGGGGGCTCCTCCCTCATCTTCGTCCGAAAATGAGTCATCAGTAAAGTCTTTGTCCGATCCGCATGGCACGAATCCGCAACGTTGACATAGATAGCTAGAATTTTTGCTGCTGCTGTTGTTGTCGAGGAGACCCATCGCGAGAATGTCTTCGTCGCGTCCCGCTCGTTTTTTGCCGTTGCAATTCGGTCTGTAGTTCCGAGAGACGCGTCTTGTAATACTGGTCGTGCTCCTGTCGAGCCGTCTGCAGTTGTAGCCTCAGGGATGTCAGTTCGGTCATCATATTGGTGCGCCACACGTGTTCCGTCTCGATGCGCTCCTCGTACTGGCGGAGACGGGCATCGTATTGCCGGAGGAGTGCCTCTTGCGCGTCTTTGAGTTGCGCCTTCAGAGCAGCCACTTCTGCTGCTGCTGCTGCCGTGAGGGCGGCTGTTACCGTGATGGCGGTGGGTCTTTCGTTCGACTCTGCCATCTGCTCTGTGTGTGAGTTGCGTGTCTCTTGTGTCTTGTTACTGGAAAAAAGAGTTTGTCTCGGTTTCGAGGTGCAAGTGACCACCCTTTTTTCGAGGTGCACAGATGCCTGGGGTCAATGACCTTTGCTTGGGGTCAATGACCTCATCAGTACATTCATTTCATGACTACATCCCATTGAAAAAAAGACTCGAGTTGTAGTGACCCCTTTTTCGAGGTGCACAGATGCCTGGGGTCAATGACCTCATCAGTACATTCATTTCATGACTACATCCCATTGAAAAAAAGACTCGAGTTGTAGTGATCCCTTTTTCGAGTTGCACAGATGACTGGGGTCAATGACCTTTGCTTGGGGTCAATGACCTCATCAGTACATTCATTTCATGACTACATCCCATTGAAAAAAAGACTCGAGTTGTAGTGATCCCTTTTTCGAGTTGCACAGATGACTGGGGTCAATGACCTTTGCTTGGGGTCAATGACCTCATCAGTACATTCATTTCATGACTACATCCCATTGAAAAAAAGACTCGAGTTGTAGTGACCCCTTTTTCGAGGTGCACAGATGCCTGGGGTCAATGACCTCATGAGCTGGTATTAAACTCAATTGTCAAAGAATCGAAAAAGCAAACTTACCTCTTTTTCTCCACACACCTCCAAAGGAGAAGAATTTGAATGCAAAAGCAATGGAACGGTAAATAGCTAGCACCGATCCAAACTTTCGCAACTTGAAAATCTGTTTTCACTGATATCAGTTAAATCAGTTCACTCTAGGAAAAAGGCAAAGTACACATTCTAAAACGCCAGTACTCGTATAACAAAATAGCATACTAGCCATTCGGAATGTAAAATTCGTTTGGAATGTAAAACGCGTTTTACAGCTTTCTGCATAGGACCCAACGCAATTTCCCACAATATTTTCTTACATTTTTTTGTGCTTCAACTTTAACGTGGGTTTAATTCTCAGCCCAGAAATTCTCAGCTCAGAAATATTCTCGGAAATATTCTCAGCTCAGGCTCAAAAAAAAAACTAAAAAAAAAAAAAAAAAAAAAAAAAAAATTTTTTTTTTTTTTTTTTTTTCATATAAATATTTTGGGTGTACATCAACGGTGATTGAACATCCCATATACAAGCAACAGGAGATGCGATGCTCGGGAGCTCCCTCGGGTGTCGCAAAAGTCTTGCTCGATGTGACCAAAGCTGTGTGGCGTTCATTTCAGTCTTGGCATCATCGATCAAGACTTTTGCATTTATCCTCCACCAAGGAGAAAGAATTCGTTTCCCGCTTTTATTTTCCCCTTTTTTCCCCCTCCGGTGGTGGGTAAGTTTTTTCTCCTCATTTCTCATGTGTCGATTGGGGGGGGGGGAAAGGGATGTCAACCCTTGACCGAGATAGGGTTGGCGGGGGGTTTGCCGCCGCCACGGGTCGTCGGGGTCCGACACGGATCGCCGTTACCCGATGATGGACTGACTGCTGAGATGATAGGGTTTGTTTCCGTCATTTTCCTGTACATCTTGGCCAGGAGCACGGCGTCTTTGAGAGCTCCGTGAAGTGTCCTGCCCGACGTGTCGATGTGAAATCGTTGGCAGAGCGCGTCCAGGTTATTGGGGACCCTCGGGAACCTCTGCCTTGCCATGACAAGCGTGTCGACGACGTGGTTTCGGAGCGGCGGTTCCCTTTTCGACAACGCGAGTTCGTGGTTCAGAAACTTGAGGTCAAACGGAGCGTTGTGGATGACCATGGGGCTGTTTCCGACAAATGCCAAAAAGTCGTCCGCGATGGTCCCGAAGAGCGGTTTGTGTTTCAGGAAATCCCTCGAGATGCCATGGACTCGATAAGCTTGGGGTGAGATGTCTCTCTGTGGGTTGAGATACACGTGAAACGTTTTCCCAGTGATTCGCTTGTCAATCATTTCGATGGCACCTATTTCGATGATCCGGTGACCCTGTTTCGGGTCGATTCCTGTCGTTTCGGTGTCCAGGATTACTTCTCGCAAAGGTGCCATGTTTACCTCTTGATTGTGTGTTTTTCCAGAGGGGGGGTGGGGGGGGGTAAAGGAAACGGGATAGCTCAACATTTTTTTTCCTTCACCTGTATCCCAATGCTGTTGTCCGTGAAAATTGTGTATAGTTTATATGACATGCGAGAAGTGTTTCGCCCGTATTGTTCAAAAAGCATGTTGAATTGGTGAATAGCTAGTGAATGTTCAAAGCACTTTGGCTTGCTGAGAATTGAAATCCCTCTTGAGCTTGAGAATTTCAATTGAGAATTGAAATCCCTCTTGAGCTTGAGAATTTTCTAAACTGAGAATTGAAATCCCTCTTGAGCTTGAGAATTTTCTAAACTGAGAATTGAAATCCCTCTTGAGCTTGAGAATTTTCTAAACTGAGAATTGAAATCCCTCTTGAGCTTGAGAATTTTCTAAACTGAGAATTGAAATCCCTCTTGAGCTTGAGAATTTTCTAAACTGAGAATTGAAATCCCTCTTGAGCATGAGAATTTTCTAAACTGAGAAATTTCAACTGAGAAATGAAATCCCCCTGAGCTGAGAAATTTCAACCGAGAAATTTCAACCGAAAAATTTCAACCGAGAAAATTCAACCGAGAAAATTCAACGGAGAAATGAAATCCCCCTGAGCTGAGACATTTCAACCGAGACATTTCAACCGAGACATTTCAACTGAGAAATTTCAACCGAGAAATTTCAACGGAGAAATGAAATCCCCCTGAGCTGAGAAATTTCAACCGAGACATTTCAACCGAGATATTCTCTGCTCCTATTTCAACCGAGACATTTCAACCGAGACATTTCAACTGAGACATTTTAAAAGAGAAATTTCAACCGAGATATTCTCTGCTCCGAAATTATCTGCTCCTATTTCAACCGAGACATTTCAACCGAGACATTTCAACTGAGACATTTTAAAAGAGAAATTTCAACCGAGACATTCTCTGCTCCGAAATTATCTGCTCCTATTTCAACCGAGACATTTCAACCGAGACATTTCAACTGAGACATTTTAAAAGAGAAATTTCAACCGAGATATTCTCTGCTCCGAAATTATCTGCTCCTATTTCAACCGAGACATTTCAACCGAGACATTTCAACTGAGACATTTTAAAAGAGAAATTTCAACCGAGATATTCTCTGCTCCGAAATTATCTGCTCCTATTTCAACCGAGACATTTCAACCGAGAAATTTCAACCGAGACATTTCAACCGAGACATTTCAACTGAGACATTTTAACCGAGAAATTTCAACCGAGAAATTTCAACTGAGAAATTTCAACCGAGACATTTCAACCGAGACATTTCAACTGAGACATTTTAACCGAGAAATTTCAACCGAGAAATTTCAACTGAGACATTTTAACCGAGAAATTTCAACCGAGAAATTTCAACTGAGACATTTTAACCGAGACATTTCAACCGAGAAATTTCAACTGAGACATTTTAACCGAGACATTTCAACCGAGAAATTTCAACTGAGACATTTTAACCGAGAAATTTCAACTGAGACATTTTAACCGAGAAATTTCAACCGAGAAATTATCTGCTCCTGGAAAAAAAAAAAAAAAAAAAAAAAAAAATTTTTTTTTTTTTTTTTTTTTCTCCTCCATAATGCTTAGAGGTAGAATCACTACCCAGTCTGTCTGTTCGCTCCGACTCGGAACGCGGCTCCATTGAATAATTGAAACAACGCGACACTTGTTCCTCTTGGTGCAAGTCTTGCGAAATGGGGATTGTTACCTGCAAGCAAGAACTGTTTCTATTTTGCTTGCGGTCATTATTTCCTTTTCGCTGTATCAAATGAGATGTTTAAAATTTCAAGAGTACCATTGAGATTTCAAGACCACCACGAAATTTCCCGTGTCGTCGCGAAAGAAGATACCAGTCTGGTAAGTGTTATTTCCGTTGGATATCCATCTGTGTCCGCTTTCACGTTTAACAAGTTTATGGTAAAAAAAGAGGTTAAGCGTTTTGAATCGCGATGAGGGCTTTTTTTTTTCGAATTCATTTGCCACTACTACCCCAGATGGATTCGAAAAGTCAGGTGTCTTGCGTCATTTTGAATTGAGAAATGAAAAGAAGCGAGCTTAAACTCAGAGGCTGTAACACCCTGTGATAGAGTCCGACGCCATTTCCCACAATTTTTTCGTACATTTATTGTTGGCTTCAACTTTAACGTGACTTCCTATGTAGAGAGCTGTAAAACGCGTTTCACAGCTCTCTGCATAGGACCCAACGCAATTTCCCACAATTTTTTCTTACATTTTTTTTGCTTCAACTTTAACGTGGTTTTTTTATGCCGGCCGAATTGAAAAATGAACCACCAGACCATACCCCGGCTGAATTGAAAAAAATGAACCACCAGACCAGAACCTCTGTTACAATATTGGAATTGTGTCACGTCATTTCATTAATAACTCAACATTGTCCAAAAAAAAAAAAAAAAAAAAAAATTTTTTTTTTTTTTTTTTTTTTTCGATTCTATTTATAAAAGGATGGGTGTTTGGTGACTGAGTCATTTTGCAAACAAGAGTCGTTGCCAGAGGTTCTTCTCTTTCAATTCGAGAGTTGTTGTTCGGCTCCTCTCTTCCGTGTCATCATGAGTGTCTCATCCCTGAACGGTGGTTTCGTGCCCACGCCCGGACCGTACCATTTCGTCGACTATGTTGTCAAGATGTATTTCAAGCGCATCCTGGATACGGACGGCACGTTAGTGGCCACAGAACCTCTCCTGTTTCATGCCATGTGTACGAACGACACCATGCGATCGCTCGTCGTCGTCACCCAAAGAGAGACTCTTTTCTTGCAAGAGAATCAGCGGGCCTTCGAAATTCCGAAAGACGCGTACGTCGTTCCTCTTTCTGGAGGACTCGTTTCCTTCTTTGTCAATTTCTTTCGCCCATTCGTGCTTGGATCGGCGACGCGTTTAGGCACCAATTGTCGCTCGACGTACGGCTACTTGAGTGGCCCCTTGAAATTTTCGCGTCACGCCGTGCTCATGGATGTCGGATGGACGCCCCACCTTTCTAGTCACCTACAACTGCTACAGTTATATTGCGTGGTGAGAAAAGATCGCGAGGTGAACGCAGCTTTCCAGTGTCTGCCGAAAGACTCGAGGAACGGTAAGGTGGTCAACGCCATTCGTGCCTCAACGTCCCTGAGCAACAACGTCGATTGGAAGAACAAGCAACGCGTCCAGCCTGCAGCAGCGAACGATAATGGAAAAATCCCTGATGAGGACAAGGACGCGGACTCGACTGACGTGCCAACCGAGGTGAACCTTTGAACTGTATGTGTGCAATAGACTAGCTTTTAGTGAATCTAAAGTTGTAACCCTTTTTTTCTCGAGTATTTTATTAAAGATTATGGTGAAATGGTATGTGTTTGTGTTTCTTGTGTCTTTTGGTCAGGAGGGTCAAATGGGATTGAAACTCTGCTGATTTAAAATGTGAAATGTAGGGTTAAAAAAAAGCTGTGAAAGGAACGACGGAACGCCTGCAAACGTTCGATCATACGGAAAATAAAGTTATTAACGGTACGCCGTTAGCGTAACTGGTGTGAGCGTTTCATTTTGTTAGTTTAGGTAGAATGAAACCTCATGGCAGCCAATACAGCTGTACTGAATGCGAAACAACATGTTCTAGCCCAAGTCAATTGAAAATTCACTTACGCATTCATACTGGCGAAAAACCCTTCGAATGTAACGTTTGCAAGAAAACTTTTTCTCAATCTAGTCATTTGGTTCGACATAAGAGAATTCATACTGGCGAAAAACCCTTCGAATGTAACGTTTGCGAGAAAACTTTTTCTCAATCTAGTCACTTGGTTCGGCATAACAGAATTCATACTGGCGAAAAACCCTTCGAATGTAACGTTTGCGAGAAAACTTTTTCTAGATTTAGTTGTTCGGTTCGACATAAGAGAATTCATACTGTCGAAAAACCCTTCGAATGTAACGTTTGCGAGAAAACTTTTTCTCAATCTAGTAACTTGGTTCGGCATAAGAGAATTCATACTGTCGAAAAACCCTTCGAATGTAACGTTTGCGAGAAAACTTTTTCTCAATCTAGTAACTTGGTTCGGCATAAGAGAATTCATACTGGCGAAAAACCCTTCGAATGTAACGTTTGCGAGAAAACTTTTTCTCAATCTAGTAACTTGGTTCGGCATAACAGAATTCATACTGGCGAAAAACCCTTCGAATGTGTTTGCGAGAAAACTTTTTCTCAATCTAGTCACTTGGTTCGGCATAACAGAATTCATACTGGCGAAAAACTCTTCGAATGTACCGTTTGCGAGAAAACTTTTTCTACATCTAGTCACTTGGTTCGGCATAACAGAATTCATACTGGCGAAAAACCCTTCGATTGTACCGTTTGCAAGAAAGCTTTTTCTACATCAAGTTACTTGGTTCGGCATAAAATATGTCATAACGCAGACAGACCACACTGCTGTTGTTTTTGTTCGAAATCGTTTAAATTCAAAGATGTTTTAAATCTTCACATAGTTAGACTGCATACCGATTTAAAACCGTACGAGTGTGAAGTTTGTAAAAAAAAGTTTGTGACCAAATACGAACTTAAATGCCACAGTCTGACTTGTCTTGAACAAGTTCGGGTTTCTCACGACCAAAAAATGTTTAAATGCGAAGTGTGCAATTCTTCTTTCAACACCAAAGGTGCACTGAGAAATCACGATCTAGTGCATAACGAAGAAAAGCCTCACGTCTGCTGTTTTTGCTCAACCGCATTTAAAAAAAAAGATCATTTAGACCGACATATAAGAGCTGTACATGCTAATATCAAACCCTATACCTGTGACACTTGTCATTGGTCATTTTCAGATAAATCTGATCTAAAACGACATAATATGACACACATCCTCCAGATCGAGAAATGAAATAAATATTTGCAAAAAAATAAGGTCGGGTTTTTATCGGCAAACAAATGCCTGACACCTGGGGGTCTCTCGTGCCAGTATCCTCGACCAGGGGTTTATTTCTCGTGACCCAGGTGCCAACCCTCTTCCCTGGTCTCCGCTGGCACAGTCATGGACCTGATGCATACACAACAAAACATTTAAGAGGGGAAAAGAAAAAGATATCTCACCTCATTGCTCGAGAAGCAAGGCCAAGGGATTACGTATGTGTCCGGGTCCTCGGCCGAGATGCGCGATCACCGTGTGGACTTCTGGATCAAAATCTTGATTATCCCAATCGGTGAGCACAATCCGATTATCAAATCCATCACGAGAAATTGTCACCAAGCTACTTTTCTCTTGCAGCAAGATTCCGTAGAGTTGGAAATCCTGCCACAAAAAGCTCTCTACCTCGTCGCGTTGAGCCCGATTCGACACGAGATTGTTTTTCACCATGTAATAGTGTAAGAAATCATAATCGTCACAGCTTGTGATGGCAAACAGGGACGGGTTCTTTTGAACGAGGCGAAATTCGATCTCGGTCAGTTGGTCGACTCCATACTCTGTGTCGCCGGCTATCACCCACAGCTTTGTAAAGAAATCCAGATGGGGTAAGATAAAGTCCCGCACTACCGACGGGTAGAGTTCACGAGAAGGGGAAATGTGGATTTCAGAGTCGTCTCGATATATGCTGATAGGATATGTCATGCTGGAGGAACGGATACTCCGAGACTGTCGCTTGTAACAACTTTTTTCTTTAATTGCAAGTGACAAAAAAAAAAAAAAAAAAAAAAATTTTTTTTTTTTTTTTTTTTTCACAAGAGAAACTTGTGCTGATCCATTGCAAGTAGATGCCCGGGAGTCAGTGGTGCCTATCTCATTGCCCGACCCGGATACTTATTGAAAAAAAAAAAAAAAAAATTTTTTTTTTTTTTTTTTTTTTCAATAAGTATCCGGGTCGGGCAATGAGATAGGCACCACTGACTCCCGGGCATCTACTTGCAATGGATCAGCACAAGTTTCTCTTGCCATCTTCCCTTCTTTGCTGTTTGATTGTTGCGTCTGCCGTCATAGCCACCGGCCAGGCCGTTCCAACCTCAGAGACTGAAGCATTTTATGGAGTTTGGCCTACCGTTTCGCCAGAGGAGCAAGCGCGGATACGAGCATCTGAAGAAGAATGGAACGAGTTTAAGGCCGAGGTGGAACGCCTTGAAAGAGAGCGAAAGGAAGCAGCGAACAAAGCTAGGAGGATAGAGATTGATCTAGAAGTTGCCGAACATGCTGCCAAGATTGCCCTGAAAGACTGTGATGCACTGTTTCAACACGCCGAAAGAGAAGCTGAAAACAGAGCTGAAGATGCTAGAAGCAAGGAATATCTACGACTGATGGCGAGCGTTATTGAAGATAAAAGCACGTGCAAGGAGCCAGCTTGGAAAATTTTAGAAGAAGTCCAACGAAATTCGACATTCCTGGCAGCAGTTACCCCAAGATTGTCATGCTAATACATTGAAGCAAAACTTCAAAAAAACTTCAAAGTGAAGGTTGGAAAAAAAAAAAAAAAATTTTTTTTTTTTTTTCCAACCTTCACTTTGAAGTTTTTTTTTTTTTTTTTTTTTTTTTTTTAAATTATATAGCTTCACATCCGTCCATTTTTTAGCGTGGCTTATTTTATGACGATAGCTGTGGAAGGAACACCTGCAAACGTTCGAAAAATAAAGGGATTAACGGTACGCCGTTAGCGTAACGGGTGTGAGTTTTTCTGTTGTTAGTTTAGGTAGAATGAAACCTCATGGAAGCCAATACAGCTGTACTGAATGCGAAATAACATGTTCTTGCCCAAGTCACTTGAAAGTTCACTTTCGAACTCATACTGGTGAACGACCATTTGAATGTAACGTTTGCAAGAAAACTTTTTCTTACTCAGGTTCATTGAACATTCACTTACGAATTCATACTGGCGAACAGCCATTTGAATGTAACGTTTGCAAGAAAACCTTTTCTCAATCAGGACATTTGAAAAATCACTTACGAATTCATACTGGCGAACGACCCTTTGAATGTAACGTTTGCAAGAAGACTTTTTCTCAATCAGGTACATTGAAAAATCACTTACGAATACATACTGACGAACGACCCTTTGAATGTAACGTTTGCAAGAAGACTTTTTTGACATCAAGTTACTTTTGCAAACATAAGAGAATTCATAACGCAGACAAACCATTCTGCTGTTGCTTTTGTTCGAAATCGTTTAAATTCAAAGAACATTTAGATCGTCACATAGTAAGAATGCATACCGATTTAAAACCGTACGAGTGTGAAGTTTGTAAAAAAAAGTTTGTGACCAAATACGAACTAAAAAGCCACAGTCTGACTTGTCTTGAACAAGTTCGGGTTCCTCATGACCAAAAAATGTTTAAATGCGAAGTGTGCAATTCTTCTTTCAATACCAAAATTTTACTGAGAAAGCACAATCTAGTGGTGCATAGAAAAGAAAAGTCTCACGTCTGCTGTTTCTGCTCAACCGCATTTAAACAAAAATGGGGTTTAAACCAACATATAAGAGCTGTACACGCTAATTTAAAACCCTATACCTGTGACTCTTGCCATAGGTCATTTTCCACTAAATGTCTTTTAAAACGACATAATATGACACACAACCGCCAGGTCGAAAAATGAAATAAATATACGTTGTTAAAAAAAAAAAAAAAAAAAAAAATTTTTTTTTTTTTTTTTTTTTTTCAACAGTACATTTTCAGTCAATTTCAATTGTCAAGTTTCAAGGTGCAATGACGTTGAAAGGTTCAGGAGACAGTTAGAAGAGTTGGGATGATGATGCATTCCCTTTAGAGGGCACATTTGATTTCCGTTTGCGTGGGGTCGACTTGGGGGTGGGTGGTGCACGACAACCAAACAGGGTGGGTAATGAACCCCCTGCACTAAAGGAGAAAGTGGGTGGGTCGCCCGTTGGGGTGGGTGGTACATCTGGTGGCGAACGAGGTTCTAACTGCTCGTCATCGTCTTCGATGAGCAGTAACGTCTTGGGGCGTTTCGCCTCTCCGTGGTGGTGGTGGTGGTGGTGGGTCTCTTCTTCCCCGTCTTGCTTTCCCCTCTTCTTGGCGTGGCGAGTCGTCACCACCACTTCGTCGTCGTCCTCTTCTTCCTCGTCTGCCTTTCCCCTCTTCTTGGGGTGGCGAGTCTTCACCTCTCCTCCGTCCATGTTTTCTCCTCCTGCGTCCTCTTTCAGATGTCGCTTGGAGGAGCGGTCGTCCCCCCCTCCCCCGCTGCTCCTCTTTCTCTTATCCTTCTGCTGCTCGTTTCGCCATTCGCCAATCTGTCTCACGACGTCGAGTCCCCCGACCGTTCTCACGTACTCGTCCCTCGCTGCGTTGCTCAGTAGTCCACTTCCTCCTCCCCCTTCCTTTTTCTCAGGGGTGAAAATACTCTCGAGGGCATCGTGAACCATGTAGGGATGGTCCAGATACCGATACAGGACGCGGACCGCGATCACGTGCTTCCCTCGCCATGTGTCGACGGAATACCGGAGGTTTTCTACGTATCGCTTCGGGTCGTCGCCCAGATATCCGTCCACCGCGAAAAACGTCCACACGCGTTTCGGTTCGGCGACCCGGGCCAGCGTCCCCGCCAATTTCAGGAGGTCGCTGTGGCGCACGTGATCGCGCCCCATGACGCGCTCGTAGCAGTTTTGATCGTCCAGCGACACGCTTTGTGTGAGGCGCGTCTCCCAGATGTCGGCCAACAGGGTATGCAATCTCGCGTCCATCACGCAACACCCCATGCGAATCGTCTCGAGGATCGAGTTCCACGACACCCGGAACGCTTCGCACGCGCGACGAATGAGGCGGATGACGTACGTCTCGTAGAGGGTGAGGGCGTTTCTGGGACTGCCGTCTTCCTCTTCTTCGAAAATGATGCGCTCCAACAGCATGCGAGCGAGCGACTCGAAGGTGGGCGGAGGAGGATTAGGGGCCGAAGAGGGACACGGGCCGGCGGGCACCTCGACGAGATAGAGACGAGGGACCTCCGCCTGGGGCTGCTGAGCGCCACTACCGCTTGCCATTTCCATGTGTGCGAGAGCTGTGTGCGTGAATGCCAGACTGTATGTTTATTTGGGGAAAAAAAAAAAAAAAAAAAAAAGCAGGTCTTGCATTCCTTATTTCCATTATCGTGGCGGCTATACCCAACTTCGCTCTGCTGTTATCCCAACCTCGATTTGCTGTTAACCCAACTTTGATCTGATGTTAACCCAACTTTGATCATTGCTGTAACTCAACCTCGTTTTTGCTGTAACTCAACCTCGTTTTTGCTGTAACTCAACCTCGTTTTTGCTGTAACTCAACCTCGTTTTTGCTGTAACTCAACCTCGTTTTTGCTGTAACTCAACCTCGTTTTTGCTGTAACTCAACCTCGTTTTTGCTGTAACTCAACCTCGTTTTTGCTGTAACTCAACCTCGTTTTTGCTGTAACTCAACCTCGATTTTGCTGGAATCCAACCTCAATCTACCTGTTCCCGAAGTTGACTAGCTGTCAAACCATTCCTGGTTGTCCGCTCTTTCCAACGTTGCAAAGATTTAATGTCAACTTTGAATGTTTAGCTATTTTAATGTTGCAGAGGCTTTGGCGATGCTGTTGCAAAGGTTGACTATTGGGACTTTTTTTTTATCTTGACTGCTGCTGCTATGGTGGTGGAACGCAGAGAGGATTGCATAATAGCTCTTCCCCATTTCCTATAAAAAGGAGATGCTGGCGGTAACACAGTGTCACTTCTCGTCTGGTCCTCTATTGGCTTGGTCGTCGATCGGGGTAAGTCTTTGCCATCTCTTACCTTTTACTCCTTATTTCTCTACTTTTTTTTAGTTATGTATGTAAAACTATGTTCTTTACATGGAATTATTGCTCTCTGGTTATACTTTTTGGATACATGATGTAACGCTGGATTTTTTTTTTCTCTTTAACAGGTATTCCATAAAATGCTAAAACGATAAAATAACCCTTTTTGAATACTCTTCCCCCCCTTTTTTTTTAAGGTATATGTACACTTTACAGAAAGTGAAAAATAACTATTTAATTTTGCTTTATTTCTTTATAATAGGGTTTGTTTAATTAACTTTCTGATGATACCAATATTATTAAAATCCATAGCTTAGTTTTTGATTTGTAATTTTTTTCTATAAAAGTAATCAAATTTAGGGTCTTCTAGTCACTTGAAATTGATTTTTTGAAGAATGTAATTATTTGCTTCATTTGTATAAAATAGTTAGCCTATGTGTACTTTATCTGTGGTATAAATTTAAAAAAATGTTACTTGTAACAAAACTTAAGAAATTTTTCATTTGATTTTTTTTAGAAAATGTTTGCTGTACTTATGGCCATCTGGTGGGAATTCCGCCAAACATCAATTCAATGCCCAATTTGCCCCTCCACAAACAAAAAAATAAAACTAAATAGAATTTCTTATCACCTAACACATAAACATCCTGAAATTGACACTTACCATGTATGTGCATACTGCGTCTTCAGAAACATTCGAAAACCAAAGCAAATCAATAGCACTAATTTTATAAATTTCACGAATTGCACACATTACGTTTTATGTTTAAGGCAATTGTTAATCAATAACGAAATAGATCCGGACACAAAATGTTTACTTAGTTTAAATCACACAGGTACCAGTTGTTTCTTCAACTGTATACGTAAATATATGAATAAAGAGACCTGGGATATGCACTGCACATACATGCAAGTGTTCAACCATATATTTTTCCCAAACAACTGGAAACAATATCCTGACGTTCTACTACCCACCAGACAAACGATTACAAAAACAACTGAAGGTAAATAACATTTAAAATAATTCTTCAATCAAAACAAAAAAATAAAACAATACGCATTACTTAATATATTTTCCCTTTGCAGAAATACAAGCAAATCATGACCTGCAAAAGCAAAAGAAAAGATGTCATCAAATAGACTTTGATTACGTACAACTTCACTACCTCAATGAATAATTCCAAGCATATTCCCTGGAGAAGTCACTAAAATCAACGCAGACATTATGAAGATACTGGACACCTGAAATTGTATACATATATGTAAAATCACGACTGAAAATAAAAGTCATATCACAAACTAATATAATTGTATTTATTGTCACATGAGGTACACTTTTTATTTCAAGTTATAATATTGAATTTCCAATAGAATTGACATAATTAAAGTTACAACTCTGTCAACAGAACAAAAGATTCAGCATGAGATACCAAAAGCGAGATGAACAAGGTAATCAAACTTCCATTTCAGATGTTAGAAAATAAATCTTTTAATGATCAAATAAAGAAATAAACATTTGAAATATGAGCGACCCGAGGGAAAACACCTACAACTTTGAGGAAGAGCTTGTAATTGATACATTCTCGTAAAAAAAAAATCCTTGATTTGCCAATTCAACATTGATCGGTTTCAATCTTGTTTCGTTTCAAGATTGAAACCTACAAAACGGTCTCCTGAAACGGTGGGCATCACGTCGAACCGGTAGCCAGTCCCCTCGTTAAACTGCTCGCCGAAAAAAATCTTGTCGGCCGACGTCTGGACCGGAAACGTCTGCTCGGGCGCCGTGCACATGCGAGCATAATTCTTTTTGGGCGCCTCGAAACTCAGGATTTCGAGAGGGGATCGCTGCTCGTTCTTCACCAGGCCGTCGCGCGTCAGGGGCAGCGGCTGGCCCGTGATGCACTGGTACTTGACCACATTCAGCACATCGCTCGCGTATACTGAAGTCGTGTCGTGCAGCAGCAGCTGCCTCTCCACGACGCGCACCATGTTAAAGTAGAAACTCGAAAGACCGCATTTCTGGAAGACGTAGCGCACGTCGCTGAAGGCCACCACGTTCTCGACGTCCAGGCGCTGCAGCAGCGTCTGCAGATTCTTGAACGACTTGTACAGCACCCGGTCGGTGACGATCACAAAGGGGAAATCCTTCAGGTACTTGTACTCGCCTCGCAAGTTCCTGCCCTTGTTGAGCGGGTTCCCCTTCTCCAGGAGGCAGCCTTCCGGGACGCACTCCATCAGTTCGCGCACGCTATAATTTATCGTAAACACGCTGGCGTACCCGTGCGTGTTGGCCAGCTCAAAGACTTGCGTGTGGTTGGTGAAGAGGTCGAGCTCGTAGCGCAGGTCTTTGCTCACGTTGTAGCGTCGCGACTCGCCACCGCCGCCGCGGTCGTCCGCCGAGAGCAAGTGCTTGCTGTCCAGCGTGCATTGCGTGTCTGACTTTGTGATGCGACACGTCAGTTGGATGCCGAACGCGTCGCCGGGCGATGGGAACTGACGGCGGATCGCCTGCACGAATCGCAGACAAAATTCCGGAATTTTTTCCGGCCGGTCGTTGAACACGCGCAGGTCCGGCACGCTCTGACGCAGGTGTTGCTGCAAGAAACGCGCGATGCCTGCCAGCGAATGGGGTCGAATCGCGTTCAAAATGTCCCTGTACGTGTCGGGCCGGGTCGTCTCCACGTGACGCAACAGAGTCTCGGCCGCATTCATTCTGCGACAGCACAAGTCTTTTTTTTATCTCAATGTTGGCAAAGACCTCGCGACACCCGCATTAAACGTGAGCTGAGAATATTAAATATGAACCGGAAAAAAAAAAAAAAAAAAAAAAAAAAAAAAAAAAAAACCTGAGAATTTCTGAGCTAAAAGTTTCTGAGCCTTCAACTTTAACGTGTTTTTTTTTATGACGAGAGCTGTGGAAGGAACAAAGGAATGCCTGCAGACGTTCGATCATACGAAAGATAAAGGGATTAACGGTACGCCGTTAGCGTAACGGGTGTGAGCGTTTCATTTTTTTAGTTTAGGTAGAATGAACTCGCATGGCAACCAATACAGCTGTACTGAATGCGAAACAACATGTTCTAAACCAAGTCAATTGAAAATTCACTTACGCATTCATACTGGCGAACAGCCATTTGAATGTAAAGTCTGCAAAAAAGCTTTTTCTCGATCAGGTACTTTGAAAATTCACTTACGAATTCATACTGGTGAAAAACCCTTCGAATGTAACGTTTGCAAGAAAACTTTTTCTGCATCTAGTAGCTTGGTTCAGCATAACAGAATTCATACTGGCGAAAAACCTTTCGAATGTAACGTTTGCAAGAAAACTTTTTCTCGATCTAATCACTTGGTTCAGCATAACAGAATTCATACTGGTGAAAAACCCTTCGAATGTAATGTTTGCAAGAAAACTTTTTCTGCATCTAGTAGCTTGGTTCAGCATAACAGAATTCATACTGGCGAAAAACCTTTCGAATGTAACGTTTGCAAGAAAACTTTTTCTCGATCTTATCACTTGGTTCGGCATAACAGAATTCATACTGGCGAAAAACCCTTCGAATGTAACGTTTGCAAGAAGACTTTTTCTACGTCTAGTAACTTGGTTCAGCATAACAGAATTCATACTGGCGAACAGCCCTTCGAATGTAACGTTTGCAAGAAGACTTTTTCTATATCTAGTCACTTGTATCGACATAAGAGAATTCATACTGGCGAAAAACCCTTCGAATGTAACGTTTGCAAGAAAACTTTTTCTACATCCAGTTGCTTGGTCCAGCATAAGAGAATTCATAACGCAGACAGACCACACAGCTGTTGTTTTTGTTCGAAATCGTTTAAATTCAAAAATGTTTTAAATCTTCACATAGTAAGAATGCATACCGATTTAAAACCGTACGAGTGTGAAGTTTGTAAAAAAAAGTTTATGACCAAATACGAACTAAAAAGCCACAGTCTGACTTGTCTTGAACAAGTTCGGGTTTCTCACGACCAAAAAATGTTTAAATGCGAAGTGTGCAATTCTTCTTTCAACACCAAAGGTGCACTGAGAAAGCACGATCTAGTGCATAACGAAGAAAAGCCTCACGTCTGCTGTTTTTGCTCAACCGCATTTAAAAGAAAAAGTAATTTAGACCGACATATAATAGCTGTACATGCTAATATCAAACCCTATCCCTGTGACTATTGCCATAGGTCATTTTCAAATAAATCTGTTCTCAAACGACATAATATGACACATAATAGAAATACATGAAAAAAAAAAAAAAAAAAAAAAAAAAGTATCAAGAATGGGTTTTGAAAGTCAATAGTATCAACCCTTTTCCAAGGTTGGTTTTCAACGAGTGACCAAAAAAAAAGAGGGGAAGAGAAGTCGAGAAAAGCAAAGGATTCTTTTCATCGAATCGTTTGCTTTTCTCAACCACTCTTCCCCTCTTTTTTTTTGGGAGGTAGTCGAAAAGCACCAATCACTCTGTGCCCCTATCGAGATCCCAATAGATGACACCTCTACAAAAGGGACACGAGTTCACTTGCTCCAACCACCTCATGACACACTCGTGGCAGCCCCAGTGTCCGCACACCATTCCATGCTTTGTCGTGATGCACAAACTTCTGCATATCATGCACACTTCGGCCGAATCAAAGTATGAATCCGGCCAAGTGTGGCGATAGAGGGCCTCTTTCAATTCAGAGGCCACAGAAGTCATTCGTTCGGCTGTCAGGCGGGTGTCGGGCCAAGACAACCGCAACAAATTGTACAGTTTGGGAAGTATGAAATCCTTCCAAAGCCAATGGATGACGGGGACCCTGGAGCTGGTGGCGTATTTTTGAGCAAAAACCTCGATCAGGTCGACTGCGAGGTCTTGAAATGGGTTCCAGATCAGGCTTTGGCGTGCAAATACATTTTCTGAGCTTAAGCCGAAATCCCAGAAAATTTCGAAAAAATCGACGACAGTTTGCGGTTCCCTCATTTCGGAACCGTCGTCAATGTCGACTGCTTGTAAAATTTCCGAACACATTATCATGTAATCCGTAAATCCAAACAAGTCAGCAGACGATTGAAATTGATAAGCCATGAGAGCCTGGTCCCGCAAAGGATCGCAAACGAGTGTGTGCGCATTCATTGTTCTTCAAAGAGAAACAACGAACTAATATGTTCGGGACTCTGAGACTCTTCCTTTTATACGATGCATTGGGGGGTGGGAAAGGGCGGGGAAACCTTTGTGATTGGAGGATGGCTGTGTGACAACAGGATGCGTGGCAAGTCAATGTTGAAAGTGTGCACTCTACCAAACACGAATAGGTGCCATGTCAATGTTGAAAATGGACTCTACCAAAGTGGAAGGTGGGTCATTTCAAAGTCGAATGTGGACTCTACCAAACTTGAATGGATGCCATGTCAATGTTGAAAATGGACTCTACCAAAGTGGAAGGTGGGTCATTTCAAACTTGAAAGTGTATTCATCCAACTGGAATGCCTACTCTATCAAACTTGAATACCTACTCTATCAAATTTGATTGTGTGTTCTTTTACCATATGAATGGCATGTTGACCACATCAAAGTTGGGAAAGTGTGTGTGTGGGATAAAAGCGAGAAACACCAACAACATTCATTTTCTCACCATGTATCCTAGAGATCGGTATAGAGACGCGGCTATTGCATTGCAACCTCACGCTACTCACTTATTGAACGCGGCATTCCAAATGACATTGAAAAATTCAGAAGGGGTGGGGGTGTACACATCACCATACCACCAGTTGAAAGAAAAAAAATAGGTGTTCCACTCTCGGGCTTTTTAACGAATAAAGGAGGAATGACTCTCGAAAGAAATCGTGAGGCAAGTAAACCCAATTCATTTGAAATGATAACATAAACTTACTTTTTGTCCCGCTTTACACGATGGTGTAGTCGGGGGGAAGGGGAAAGATTATCTCTCTCGTTATCCGATTTAAACGAATGTTAAGCAAAAAGAGCAAGACCTCCGCCAACACATTTCACATTCCACATGCTCGCAGGAGGACACCTTACTCATTTTGCAATAACCCGCGTAGCAGCACGGGCCTTGCGTTGTTCAGTCAATGACTGTGCAAAAGAATTGTGTTTGAGATGTGATCTAAACATGGAATAATATTTAAAAAAAAAAAAAAAAAAAAAAAAAAAATTTTTTTTTTTTTTTTTTTTTTTTCAATGGGTTATGTAGTGTAAGCAGGCTAAGTATGTAGTGCTTATGTAGTGTAAGAAGACCCTCCCCCAGTGGTGATGGAGACAACGTGATGGAGGCAAACGTGAGTGACGTGTCACCCTACTGGGAGAGTGACGACGAGGAAAAGTCGAACGGCTCATTGCCACTCCTCGCTCCATCATCTCCGCCACCTCCTCTTCCAGATTGTGTGGTGGTGCAGTCACCGCCCGAGTCTGTCATCTCATCTCCCTCTGAGGTTGCGACACCCTCGCCTCGATCTGTGGTGGTGCCGCCGCCGCCGCCGCCGCCGCCCAAGGTGACAGAGTGTGCGCAAGAGGGGACAGATGCCTCCTCCTCTCCCCTGCCAGTCAAGGATGTTGTTCGACAGGTTTCCTCCTCACGCAGCAGTAGTAGTCGTGATCCGCCGTCTTCTGTCGACTCGGGTCACTGTTCCTCCCACCATCATGACAGTCGCCACAGGGGACGTCGTTCTCCGTACGTCTCGACGAACGAAGATGCGTCGCGTTCTCTACAACAACAACAACAGCCATGGTCATCTCGTCCATCGTCGTCGTCGGGTGGCAATTTTCGTTCGCGGCGTCCGTACCAGTGGCATCGTGAACCAGTGTCTCGGCAAACTCCTCCGTTGGAGTGGACGACGCCAAGATCGGAGACGGTCGACGACACAAAGAGAGGAGAGTCCAGACGTTCCAAAACCTTCGGTGGTGGGACGACGAGACCCCTTACTCTGCTACAGCGTCGCACCATCAGGGTCGACGAGCAGCAGCAGTTGGGTTTACTGACTCTGTCGACCCGATGTTTGTTCATACTGTGTGTTCGTGAACAAGGTTTCACGCTGACCAACGGATTCGCGCATTACAGCAGAGACTTTTGTGCGGACATTCACAAGAGACTTAAATACGTGCTGCTCTCCTTGGATGTGGGGAAGGTGATTTGTACCGACAAGCACACGTATCAAGTGTTGAAATCGGCTATTCAAACGACGACGCTCAGTCACGTGCTGCACGATATAGAATGTTTGATCCTCAACGACTTTGACTTGGACATTGGCGTGTGTCACGAGTGCGACCGGGAATGTCACAGATATCGAGCCATTTTGGCCACATCGAAACATATGAAGCATCGTTTTAAATGTATCCCTCATCCCTGAAAAAAAAAAAGGGGACATTTTATTTTTCGGAGGAGAAGAGAATGACGTCACTCATGGGAAGGGAAGGGAGGGAGAGGGGAAAGGTCGTTTTCGATTTATGGAAATTTTTCACAGGGGTCACGGTGCTCGATTTATAAATCGATGGACTGTACGTGAAGCAAGCCTGAACAAGCACATTGTAACCAAAGTGGCTTTTCATGAAGTACTTTGAATTCGAAAAAAAATTCCTCCGACTTGGAAGTCGGCGTTTAAAAACTAGGATCAGTGATCGGTTCTGAACTAAAAAAAAGTCCGGTTTTTACCAGTTACCTCAGAATATTTTTACACAGCTCACCTAGAATCTGATTTTTGTCAGTTTAATCGAAACCTAAAATACCAAAACTGGTTATCAGTTTTCCTATCTCCTCCCTGTTCCTATCCCCACATAGATTAAGAAAGTAATTTATGCATCCCCAGCGCGATAGATGACAGCATCTGTCATGTAAATGTGTGTTCTGCCTGTCTTACTTGACGAAGGTTTCTGATCTCTGACCAAGCACCCAAGGCCCAAGCCTGAAAATATATGTCTACCAACCAAACATCTCTGTATTTGTATTTATTTTCGCTGCTCTTTGTTTTCGCTTTGCTGTCTCCTCTCCTTTCTGTTTTTTATTAGCAGAAGGAGAAAAGTAAGATATATTTTTTTTAACCAATATCCCCCCCTCTGTAAACTTGTGAAATTTCTTTTTTTATTCTTCTCAATATCGGCTTTATAACTTAAGGTAATTTTAGGCATTACTTTTTTTCTGATTTTTGACATAACTTTTAACGATAACAATGTCTTTGTTGGTAAAAAATATATTTATAAGTATTTTTCTCTCGATGATGCATGTCTTATTCCGTTCCGGACATTGTAGCATTTAAATAAGATACTATAACTTGTATAACAATCTTGAAATTCGAAGAAAGATGTATATGAATTACGAAATCGTATAGACTGAACTTGATTCTTGTATATAAAAGCTTTTTATAACCAGATATATTGTGAATAAGTATGATTTCTTTCTGTTTACTAGTTAAAAATAGAATATCTAGCATTAATGTTATCTATTTTCCTAAATCTTTCTTTAGTTTGCAATAACGTAATCTAGATCGGGTTTGTTGACATATTTTCAATCTGTTTGCATCTTATTCAAAATTGGTTATTTTATGTTTCATTTCAGCATAAATCGTTTTTGTACTTCAGGTAATAAATTATTTTCTAAAATTTCCAAATTTTATTTGAAAATTACCATTTTATTGGTGTATATGAAATGTCCTACTTTTTATTGTATATTTTCATCAATTTTATGGTACCGAATCCACTTCGTAAAGTATATTTATTCGAATGATCTCATAATTAGATATAAAATTGAAAAAGAACCTGTCAAGTTATAGATGTGACATATGGTAGTGTTTGTTTTTCATGGCATTTTCAACATCACAAACAATTTGTCAAAATAACAGTAAGTGGATTTAAAAATGTAATTTCTTTACTGATGAATTGATCATATTGGAGAAATAGTTTTAAGTGGGTGGCGGTTTCACATCTATACAGAACTTAGGGTTACTGGAATATCTGCGTATGAGGGTTGCGACATGATGCTCTCACCTGATTGGCTGGAGCATAGCCATGCTCCAGAGATACGGCGCTGTTATTTTTTCCCCGTAGACATTACACGGTGACTCAGCGAAGCTCTAATAAATCGCATCTAAACGATATAATCAAAGGAACGTAACCACTATTTGTTATTGATTTTGTTTTTAATGATCTATATTCTTCAATATTTAGGTTAATGTGAACATTAGCGCCCGGGTTTGGCGACTTTCCAAAAATCGTCGCCAAGCCGAAATGGCGCCAACACCCGGTGTTTACCGAGAGGGCGCCAAGTCAAAATGACGTCAACACCCGGGGTTTCCCAAAACCCGAGACGGCTGAAATATGAAAATGACAAAAAACAGGACACTTTTATCGCAAAATGACGAAAAATGTGCAATTTTAACAACGATCTGAAAATGAGCAAAAAACATGAATTCTTAAAAACGGAAAAAATGAACAAAAACGTAGCTAAAAAGATTTTTCAAACAGTATTTAAAAAAAGGACTAAAAAAGCGTTAAAAAACGATTCATTTTAAAGACATTTTTAAAATACGATCGCAAAATGACGAAAAACATGCAATTTTTACAACGATCTGAAAATGACCATAAACATGAAATTCTTGAGATAGGTAAAAATGAACAAAACGTAGCCAAAAAAATTATTCTAAAACGATTTTTCAAACAGTATTTAACGGACTAAAAAAGCGTTAAAAACGATTTCTTTTAAATATAAAACATTGAAGAAACATTAATTACATACCAGGAAAAAAGGCAAATCCTACAATGATTTTATAAAAAAACGTAGATCCTAACACTGCAAGTGCCAAAAATAAAATAATGAAAATAATCATTTTAAATAGTTAAACATCAAATTAAAAATCGATCTGCACGAAAAATATTTACTTTTAAATAAAAACAAATAACCTAACACTGCAAGTGCCGAAAATAAAATAATGAAAATAATCATTTTAAATAGTTAAACATCAAATTAAAAATCGATCTGCACGAAAAATATTTACTTTTAAATAAAAACAAATAAGATTTAAATGGATTAAAAAATTAAGTTTTAGAATCACGTGCAACATACCACCGCGAGATGGAATGGGGGGGAAAAAAATGTAACCTTCAACATGCATGGTTGCCAAACTTTGGATTTCAGGTTTTTGGCGAAAAAACAATAGGAAAGGTTGCTAAAATTGGCGAATTTCACAATTTTGCGATTTCGCCAAATTTTCGTCGTCAAGGGTTGCCGTAAAACGGAATCCGGCGGGTTTGCCAACTTGGCAACTTAATTGCCGGGCGCTAATGTTCACATCAGCCAATATTTATTCTTTTTTGGATTAAAATTCTTAACGGTAAAGCTGTAATCCATGTTTTAATACCGGCGTGTGTCATTGCTATGGAATAAAAAAGCTGTTTAAACTCGGAAAAAAGGTATAAAGCTTTACTTTTTAATCTTTGTATTGTAAATTAAACATCATGTGGACTATTACATTTCTAAAAATAGTATTTTTTATCATTATACTACCAGAAAATGCCATTTTTAATGTCGAAGCTAACAGACGGTATTTGGCATGTCTTTGGCATGCGTTGGCGGAACAATAGTTGGCGGGGTAACGTAAACAAACCGCAAATCAAAGTCATTGCTTACTTGAAAGTTGAAAACATTCTTATTTCTTCCAAACTAAGCAACAACATAATGTTTATATGTGTAAAACTGGAAAAATAACTAGTTTTGTTTTATTGGCGAGTTTGGCTGAGCGATAATGATTCTAGCATGGCTTACCTGCTAAGCTCCTTGTCGTTACCCTGAACAGCACACAGTGTATTGAAGGTACCCTAACAGAACTTGATGACTTGGTATGTTTTAAAATTTAAAATGTATACTGACTAAATGCATTGAGTTAATAGTTTGGCCACTAGAACCTCTGTGTGGTTCTTTGGCAAATCAAAGTCGAATGTGGTTAATTGTTGCTGTAAAAACTATTAACAATTTGAGATTACCATATTAAGATACCAAGTGAAGCTGCACCTTCATTAGAAATTAACTATTCTTGTTTGTAATTATAATTACTGATGATTGGTTTATGAAAATTTTAGGATGAGTAACAAGAAGCCAGAATCGTATTCAAGCCTGCTTTCTTTAGACAATGAAATAGTACAAAAGAAATGCAAGCCTTCCGAAATAGTACCAAAGAAAAAAAATGTAAGTTTTTATTTGTGTATACGGATTTTTTAACTTAAATAAGTATCATTAACTGATGAGTAGACACAGTATTGAATGGTAATACACAGATTGACCCACAATCAACAATTCCCTAGAAGCACTTAAATTGGGCAATGTGTGTTTTGTTTTCCTGCATGATTCTTGATGGTTATTATATTTTTTGATTTATTCTAATATTAGATTTTAAATAGGGTGACAAGACGTATTGCATTTCTCCATTGCAGTCTAATTTGTTAACTTAAATACAGTCGAATCACTCATTAGTGGAACCTCACTAAGGAGAACTCACTTAACATCAAATTTTGCTTAACATAAACTTTAAGCATTTCCCTTGACTAAAAAGCTTTGAGTTGACGCGAAATAAAGCTATTAATGCGAAATCCCGCTTAAGGTAGGCGAATACCCAAAATTCTAAAATTTTTACTGTTACTTTAATCTTTTCCAAATTTGGCATAGTGATTTCAAATATAATGAACAATGCTTTTTAGGCAATTTTTTTTATTTAAATATAATTGATTTATTTTAAATGGTGTTTTTCACCTAAAAGAAGGGGTTTACGCCACCACTTCTAGCATAAAAAGTTTTACATTAATTTACCTGAAATTTTTCACAGATGCTATTTCAATATACATGTGCCATGAACCTCTAACATCTGGTGTACATGTTTTTTTTTAAATGTCCAAGTGCAAGTTAATCGAAAAAAATCCTTTTTTTGTGGCTAATTTATGACATTTTTCTTAATAACTTCTTTTCTTGTAATTTGTATGTAACTCTAGAGGGTCATTGCATGCATCAGTTCAAAACGAAGAATTTAACACATAATTAATGTTTATAGGATGAAAATTCAATGTGGTAGACTTGTTAGCGTAAACCTCTTTTTTTGTAGAAAAACACCGTTTAAAATAAATAAATTATATTTAAATTTAAAAAAATGCCTAAATAGTAATATTCATTATATTTGAAATAACTATACCAAATTTGGTAATAGTAAAAGTAAAGTAATAGTAAAAATTTTAGAATTTGGGGGAATTTTGGGTATTTGCCTACCTTAACGTGAACAAAAATTCAGAACTCTACTTTTCTTTTCCGTAGAAATTCTGTGTTAGTGTTTCTCTACAAAGGTGAACATATGAAAGCAGAATTGGTTTGTATTCATAATGAATCAAAAGCAGCAGTCTATTTCTTTATATTTAAAAAAAAATGATGTTGATGACAAATGTTAAAAAAAAGCGGATATTGTGTCTAAATATGGTGTAGCTGAAAGCACAATTTCAAGGAATTTAACGCATTGGAACATAAATGAGTTCTGTTTCTTAAATTTTTCTATAGTATGTGCTACTCCAAATGAACAATATTAAGTGAATTACTAATTGTATGCTTGTATTATATAATAAAAATATTTTTTTGATGTTAATTTTTAAAACTATTCACTGATTCGATGTAAAAAAAATTCCCCATGGTTAACATGAAATTCGGTTAACATCCAATGTTTTGGTGTTACCTTCAAATAGATAAACATTAATTTTCAAACAAGTGCTAAAGTAAAAAAAGTTGCTAATGGTGCTAACCGCATATACATAATTTTTGTCAGAATCTTTTTAAGTTTTGTAATCTTTTTTAATGAGTTGCTTCAAATTTTACTACAATAAAAAGTGTTTGATTTAATTTGGTCAGCATTATAAAATTTGGGAGTTTTGAGAAAAACTTACAAATAATGATAAATTTGTTTTTCAGGCAAACTCAACCAACAAGTCTGATGCCAATAAAAGTAAGTTTTAAAATATTTTGCCCTCTTTCCTTTTAACTCAAGCACTAACTGATTCTTATACAAATAGCACTACAAGTATTTTGTTTTGTAACTGTCACCTAGAACTACTTCTGCTAAGGATTTATACCATAGAGATCATTAAAGTATATTAGAGTGGCGGATCACATGATCTCTAATGCTAACGACATGACATGCATGGAGACAAAAATTGGAACGTTATGGGGCGAGTGTTGCCAGCACTTTACGGAGAAAAGTGCTACAAAAAATATTTAATTCAAAAATTTCAAAAAATACCACAAAAATACTAGCTGCATTTTGGAATATTTTTAGTGACTTAAAAAAACGTAAACGCTTTAGTAGTATTTTTATAGTACTTTTTTGTAATTTTAGAATTAAATGGTATTTTTTTTGTAGTATTCTTTTCCTTATTGTGCTAGCAACACTGGCTCCTTGCCAGCAAATTAAGGAAAAGAATGCTACGAAAAAATACCATTTGGTTCTAAAATTACAAAAAATATAAAAATATTAGGAAAGCGTTTCAAATTTTTTTTGTAAGGCACTAAAAATATTCCAAAATGCAGCTAGTATATTTATGATAATTTTTTTTTTAAAATTTAAAAATTAAATTTTATTTTTTGTTGCACTTCTCTCCTTAAAGTCCTCCAACACTGTCCCCATACTCTTCCAATTTTGCTCTCCATGCACGTCATTTTGTTAGCATTGGAGGACACGTGTATCCGCCACTCTAATACTTTAACTATGACCTCTATGATTTATACACATTAGAAAAAAGAAAATGCCAAACACAGTATCCAGTTATTATTTCAACTTTTAATGAGCTAAAATCAACTATTTACATTTATTTTCTTACATGAATTATATTATTGTTCTTTATTGTTTGCTAAATTTATTTGTAGTTCAAAGAATAATGTAAAATTGTTTGAGTCAATTCTTAGTGTCCGTTCTGCCGTTATTTGGCATTTTTGCATGGAACTATGGACATCTTCAGGACGTCAATGCCTACATTTTTTTCCATTAAAAAAATTCAAATAAAAAAAAAGAATTTAGGCTCCTGCTTCTAAAATGTGAACTCCGTTCAATAATAACTTATTTATTCTGAGGACCTTGCTCATGTGCCTTCTAACTCGGCTGTAGTTCAAACTTATGTGGCCCAGTTCCCTGATGGCCTATGTCTTGTTCTAGAGCAATATTAATTGAATTTAACAATTTTGAATTTAATCAATGTTATATTTAAAATAATTTTTTCAAAAAAGAAATTTCTTTTTAGCAAAAATTTCTGTTATGTTTTATGCATCACTGTTGGTGGCTTGGCAAATAGTTTTGTTTGCCAATAGTTTTGTTTTCCAAAATAGTTATGAGTGTTTTTTATGTTCCGCATTTTATTTGTATGTTTCAAATATTTCTTTTTAGTTAATTTGATGCTGTTAATTGAATTAACTAAATTAAAATATTTAATGACACTCCTCAAGTATTAGTCTACAAAATTTCACTATATATTTTTTGAGTTTTCAAAGTGTATAAGCCTTAAGAGGTTTTTGAAATATGCTTTCACACGGACTTATCATCTGCAACACTTTTGTTTCATAATGAATTCTCTTCTCAATTATATTATCTTGCAGCACTTTTGTTTCATGTTGAAGTTCATTCGCTAAGTTGATAACTTATTCTAGATTTATACTCTGTTTATCTTGAATGCGATCCTCGAAAGCATTTTGCTTTCATTACATTTTTGCTTTTTTACATATTTTTAGTGATTTTTCTCTCAAAATAAGTGTTTGTATTTTATTTTAGATGGTCGACGTTCAAGGTCAAGGAGTAGGTCACCAAAAAGTAAGTTTTATATATTTTGTTTGATGTTATTCAAATTTCTTCCACAGAATTTGTTTTCTTCTACAGTAAAGATATATTTAGTTAGTATGTGTTTTTTAAAAATTCTTATAAATGATTGATGTAGCTAATTTTTATTTCGATTCTATTAGTGTTTTTTATTGACCAGTTTTTTTAAATGTAATTTCTATCTTCTTAAATTTGCCTTTATATTTTTAAATACAATGCTTTTAGTTTTGATGTGACAGCTTGGAGAGAGATTGTTTGATAAAGTAAAATGAATTTTGTAAATTTTTGTGGATAAAATGTTCTATATGTTTTATATTGTCGAATTAATATATTTGTTTTTTTTTTAGATAAGAAGGCGAAAACATTTGGGAAAGGTAATACTACATTGTTAAATCAAAGTCAATCCATATAAAATCAATACAATTTCTAGACCAAAATCTCCGTTGACATATCAGATTTTGATGAAACTTGGTTTATCAAGAGTCTTAACTTAGCCAGGAAAGAATTAGAATTATTTTAACAGGTACTATGTTAACTGCACAATTTGAGATTAAGGAACTTTTAGTGCATTTTTTTAATTGTTGATAACTAGGAAGAAATAACTTGAAATTTTAAAAATGCATCTTTGATATATTAAATTTAAAAGTTAAATTAAAAAAATATTACTATATGATATATCAAATTAAAGATAATAAAAATTGCGTTAAAATCACAACTAATATTTTTAGTTTGGTTTGACCTAATTCCAATTAAGTCAACCCAAATGATGCACATTCTAATTATGCTGTTTTAATTGTTATTAAAATTGGAAGTGCATTTGATAAAATAATTCTAGTTATTTCTTAACTATGCTAAGACTTTCGATAGGAAATACTCCAGCTGCAAAAACTGCCCCGACTTGGAACTGGATCCAAAACATCTTTTCTCTTGTTCAGCCATCCTGGCTCAATTGCAGCAAATCACTAACTCGCCCTTGGAAGAACTTTATAAGGACCACTGTCTGCAGATCACTGAAGTATTCCATGAGACCTTTGTACCCATATCATCTTTATCCTTGGACACGACATCATCATCAAGACTTTCGATGAACCAAGTTTCACCAAAATTCAAGATGTCATGGAATAACATTTGTAATGATGTGACATGACAGGGTGGCTACAGGATCAGGGAAATCATGGAAAAGTCAGGGAATTTAATCAATCTGGAAAAATCAGGGAAAATGGTGATTTTTCTTAAAAATCAGGGAAAATTTCCAAAAGTGCCATTTTAACAGGTAAAAGAAAGAAGGATAAAAAAAGTTTAATCCGGAAAAGGCTTTCACCTAAGTGGTTGAGTTGCTGCTTAAAGTCTTATCATAACTAAAAACAAGAAGTTCTTAAAGAACTAAAATAGCCTACTTTCCTGTTACTTAAATACTTACTAAAATTCTTATCTTGAAAAAACTAGGTTCGTAACAGTAAGTGACATCAAGAACCGTTTTTCCACCTTAAATTTAAAATAAATTTCACTAAACGCAGCATCTAACTAAACACAGCATCTTTCACTAAACACAGCTTGATTTGCAGTCATAAGTAAATATTTGATTTTTCGTAGAACAAAAACCAAAAAACTACTCCTCAATAAACATTTACTTGCTAAATTCGGCTAGTTTCATTTCGAAAATTAAATAATTATTACTTAATCGTTTGCAAAAATTTATATTTCAAAGAATAAATAAGCAAAATTTCTAAATTAATAAAGTGTTTGTTGTTTTTTTTGTTTGTTTGCAATACTCCTCGCTTTTAGATAGAATGAAAACAATTTATATCAAAATACAAAGATCTCGTAATGAAAAATATATTTGACGTCATCTTAAATTGATCGATGTCTCAAAAATAAATTTATTTTAATTTATTGTCGATAATAAGTGAAGTGAATTAAAGTTTCTCAAGCAATTGTTGCGATGGCAACGGCGATATAATTCTAATAAAAATGGCTTCCTATGCTTTTTAAATGAGCATTAAATGTTGATGTTTTTTTAATAATTGAAGTACTTCGAATTCGAATTCTTTTCTGAAATTTTCAATGTATTCTAAATTCGATGCGCTGAATTTTTTGACGTATCTCACTTGTCCGTAGCATTTGTAGTTAAATTCAGCGATTTAAATGAATCGAAATTGAATTTCAATGCTAATTCAATGGGAAATTCGTCGTCAAATAGTCGATTTATGTCCGTCCTATCGTACAGACAGACGAACAAAAAGTATGAAAGTTGGGTGTCTGAGATTATACCTTTCTAATAAAAAAAGAATTTTTAAGATCGGATTGATAGAACTGATTTTGGAAGGGGGGTACGGACGGACGGACGGACGGACATCGACCGCATGTCAATACCTACTTTTTCATTTTTTTTTAATTCTTCGAATTAAAAAAAAAGAAAAGTAGGCTAAAAATATTATCTGGGCTTTAACGCTTGCTTTTTTTATAGATTTGTTTTGAAAAGCTCATTGTATATTCATTAATTAAATTTATTTTTAAAAAAAATCTTTTTTTAATGTTAAATATGCTAGAAAGTGGTTTTACAAATCCGGAAGGAAACCAGCATGCTAATATAGTTCATTGCCGCTAATCAGGGTAATTTCTTACATTCAGCCTGGAAAATCAGGGAAAAGTCAGGGAATTTGTTTTCACAGATTCTGTAGCCACCCTGCATGAGATTGACTAAATTGTCTTTCCTGGAACAGGCTATCATAACCAACATGCTTAATACTTTATGACTGTGATGGTTTTTTTTTGTATTTGTATCCGGTATGCTATGAGAGACTGTAAAATACTATCATTTTTTTTCTATCTTGTATTTTTATGATCTTGTCATAATCATAAAAGTTTTAAGCCCATCAAAATCCGTCTCTGTTAACAATATGAAATCTGAAAGTTGTCACTCTTGCTTAATGGCAACTTTCCTTGATGAGAAATTCGACCAAATTTTGTGTTTTCATGGTATACAGCTAAATTAATAGTGCAGCTCATTTACTTAAAATATTTATACCAGCTTGTTTGTTGCTTTTAAAATTATCTCATGTTAGCTTTAACATCATTAAATATGCACACAAGCCAAAAAGCATGAATTGTTTAATACTATATTTTAAACTTGTACAATTATATGAAAGTATGAATTATAAAAATAAACAGGGGCAGGGAATAGCCATGGTTTGGCGATTTCCTATTCCAAATTTCAAGATTTCATGTCCCCCTAAATAAATTTCTATTGATGGCCCTTGAAAACAATCATAATTACTATAAGGTATATTTCATTATTTTTATTTAGAAATGCAAGAACCTGTAAATTGGGATATTCCTGACAGGCAGTATGGGGATCTATATTGCCAGGTAAATTAGTTTTTATTAATTTAATACTGAATGTTCAACATGGTTGAGCAAGCAAAGATGTGTGTATTTTAGAACACTACTTATTTATACTTCTATTTGCATTTTTTTTGTAGCCCTGTGATTCCCATATGAATTCGGACCAAATGTGGACAGCTCATATTCAGGGAAAACGTCATTTAAAAGTAAGTTTTTACTTAAATATTTATTTTTTCAGTATTTACCTGGAAATATAAAAAAAAACATAGTGTGATTTGCTGTGTTTTGGTTTTATTTATTAGGTTTTTCAATGCTTATGAAAAATCTATTTTTTATAATTAATTCTGAAGGTATAGTATGAATGGGTAGCATAGTAAGACAAGCAAATGAACAAATAATTGTTTTATAAATTATCAACAATTATGGGCAATTGATACATTGACGTGCATGGAAGAATATTAAATAGCAACTGTGATACTCCAGAAAAAGTTATTGACTTTTTAAAGAAATACGAAGTTTACCAAAGACACCAATGCTTCTATTACCTATGGTATAAACTCCCACCTGTGACGTCACTTAAGTTTTTTTGTTGGTATGAACTTAAGGAAGAGCTTTCAACTCAGTTGATGCTAAACTAAAAGTTTTGCACAGTATATGTTTACTTTGTCTAATGGGCATGTTTTGTTTCTTGAGTGGCAACAGAAATGTTAATGAAAGTAAATTAGTTCTCAAACTTTGATTGGTGAATCCATGTAACATTGAAACGGGGGGCTAAAGGAAGAACTCATCCGAAGAAGAGCAAAGTTGGAAGAAATTTCATTGACTGATTTTCCCAATTGTTTGGAAATTTACATTTAGTAAAGATGGACAGATGGATTGGAAATTACATTCAATAGAGAAGATATAACAGTTAGTATTTGGGTAAACTTAGTTTCGGTTGTTTAACTGGTCTTGTTGATTTAACTGCTTCAATTTAAGCTTCCATCTGAAGTTTAGTTAGTTCTCAAAGACAAAATCTAAGTAAAGTCCTATAAACAAAAAAAAAAAGAGCTTATAAATTGTGTACATAGAAAAACAGCTGTTGTGAAGAACAGTGAAATGAAGGAATTTCTTGGAAGAGGAAGGAAAAAAAATTACAATTTCTTAAAGGCTGAAAAGTGAACATCATAGCCGAGTTAACAAATTTTAACTTCTTCAGGACCCTTGTAAAGCAAAAGTGTTACGAAGTATTTCATGTAAGCTTTCAATTTATATTTTTGTAAAAGTTAACTGTAATTAATGTTATTGAAATGTGTATGGACATACCTAGTATTAGTAAGTGGTAAATGTTCTGAATTGCATTTTTAAAGATGTTCAAAGTGTGCATTACATTTCAAAATTGTGTTCAAGTTCTGTATTTGATTTCATACATTTGATGTTAATTATTATTTCATATTTGTTATGACTGTTCAATAGTTGTACAATGCAAAATATTGCATTACTAAGTATATAGTAGGTCTATTTCGAATGTAAGCTTGGAAAGCAGTTCCTCCCCCATCCACGAGTGCGGTTTTCTTGGGAATGGGCTGATTTATAGCTGTTTTGTTTTTTTCATGGGGGAAATACTAACTGTTTTGATCGTAAACCTCAAGTGCGCTAGGATTAGATAAGCAATGTTCTCTTTCGTATAAAACCCAGTGAAGGGATGGGGAAAGAGTCTTTTCGAAGCTTACATTCTGGCTAGAAATGGTATAGCAGGGTGCGTAGCTGTGCTTAAAGGTGCTTATTTTTAGTTTTCGATTTTAAGGGTCCTTAAGGTGCTTATTGTTGCTTACAGTTTATAAAAGGTGTTTATTTTTTACTTTAGATGCTTATTATTAATATTTTTAAGTCAAAAGATGATTTTTTCTCTTGCTCATTACAAAGTTTCATATAAAGATCAAACTTTGTTTAACCTAACGTCAATGCCTCGTAATATATGCTACGTCGCGACAAAAGCGCAGGTTTCTCGAGTCTTGGTTTTTTTAAATACTTTTAGTTCAGAACTGATTGGTCAACCAAATTTCAATGCGTAAGTTCGAGGCGTTATCACAGTAAAGTCTCTTTTTCCAGTTCAAAACGAGTTGATCAGTGTCAAACCTTTAGGTATTTTATTACTTACTTTATTTAGACAAAGTTTGATTTGTTACGTTGTCGTGACTTGCTGGTAACACATGAAGCTTCCCTAAGTTTAAGTCGTTTAGCCCTTTTACTTCTAAAATGTCCCAGCCGGCTAAGCCAACTAAGGATTCAATATTGATATACGTATCACTATTCCGCGGAAACAAAAATCCGGCGTAGCGAAAGTGGTAAAATAAAATGACACCAGAGCGCTCCTAAGCCAAAAATTAATAACTTTCGACCCATGAATAAGGGGGTTAGAAATTTTTTTTCCCAATAGCATCGGCTAAAAAAGCATTATCCGTCGAGTCCTAGTTTTTATTATATGGATTTGTTGCATTAGAAGTGCTTATTTTTATGACATGGGTACTTAAAAAGTACTTAATTTTTATGTTGAACTTTCGCTACGCACCCTGTATAGAAAAATAACCATGATAGCAAAGTATTTATGGTTTGCTTATTTTTAAACCCTGGTATTAAACAGTTCATGTTGCTAATACACATGCTCGATGTTTATAATTTGACATCCCTTTCAAATGAAGCTGTCAACTCCTGAGCTGGTATCAAAGACGCCTCAATCAGTGTCCATAATTTTCGGTTTTGAGCAATGAATTAAACACAGCTAAGTTTTTTTTTGTAAATTGATGCAGGAGTTTTTATGTGGTTCAGTGAAAAGTATTGAATTTATGGGATTAACCTTTTCCTTAAGCCTTGTGCCAACGGATGCTATTGCAACCCTCTAGCCTTCCAGGCTACGGCCTGGAGGCACACGACAACAACAACCACCTTTCACTTTGTGATGGAAACAAACCTTTTTTTTGTGCAGTTTCCAGTGGAGGAAACAAAGCACCAGAAAGTCCTAAGTAGTTAAAAAAAAGTTTAAACTGAATGTTGACCTGATTACAGAAACATTTTACAGATACTACGACAATCTCGTTTATAATAAGTGAAGTCTGTTTCTTTGAATCTTCCATATCCTGTATTATGAGACATTTTTTTGAAACTAACACTTTGTAAATTAAGAAGTTTGTTCAAATGTTAAAAATAGAAGTTTACAACTTTTTCTTTCATTGTCCCAGAATTCTACATTTTTTAAAATAAAAAACAAACTTGATTTTTATTGTAATATAGCCTGCCATAAATGACAAATTGCAAAACAAATGTTGCAATTTTTTGTTATGGTAGTTAATTGCAATGAACATGTTTCAGGACTTGAGTGCCAACAGAAATGTTATGAAAATTAATTATTTCTCTGGTTTGGATTGGTGCATCCATGACTTGTGGGGAACCAATCGGAGCACTAATAACAAGAAACGCAGGGATGAAAGCTAGAAGACATTTCGTTACCTGAAATAACCGAATTAAAAAAAATAAGGCAATAAACAGAAAAAATCAGGAAAAACAAGTATTTGGTTTTTAGACTTAATAAACGTCACGTAGCAGGATTCGCCAGTTCAATTAGAAAGGTAGCAAAAGCAAAACAATTCCTAAACTGAACCACTTTCATTAGTGAGTCAACAATTAAGCAAACAAATGCAAACTTGGGTGAGTTGATAGAAGATATTTGACAAGGGAAAAAATACATTTTTTTACCTACCTTTCATAAGTTTACATTGCCTCATAGATTTAGAAAGTAGCAGGTATGACCATTGATTGCACAATCCCGTACAACGCAATACAAGCCGCGTGATTGTGTGATGAATCCACATTTCGCCGTTTTTACAATGCATCACAGGTTAGGGGAGACCGGGGCACAATGGACCTTTTTTTTCATTTTTTGCGCTATAAGTACGAAAATATTCATCCCACTTGTTTAGAAAAAGGTGTATATATTACATATATATCCTGGTTTAAAAATACATTACCTAAAAACTATACTTTAAAATACTTTTTTCTGAATTCACTTTTTTATTACAAGTGAGAAAGTGGTCCATTGTACCCCAGGTTCGGGGTACAATGGACCACATCTCGGGGTACAATGGACCATGTTATTTTTTGCTGAAAAAAATTTATCTACTCTTTTTAAAGATTAAAATACACGTACAATAAGTATTTTATTTGAATTTTAAGTATCCAATTGCATTAAAATTTCTTTTAGTGACAAAATATACTATCAGTCAATATTGAAAAGATGAGGAAAACAAAAAAGTATTATCGAACATTAATATTTGCAAATGAAAAAAAAAATTAGTAAAAGCATTAAATTTTATCTTCAAAATTATAAGATCACTTTAAAGTTAAAACACTTTTTATTAATGTACACAACAACACCAAAATTGTAGGGCCAAACTGTGGATCGAAGAATCTTCGTTTTTATGCGAGATTAATTTTTTAACCTTTTTAAAGTCTTCCCTTAATCAATGTGGTTGAATATTTTACTAAAAAAATTAATTGTGGTTGAAAACTTTACTAACAAAACTTCAATTTTGTGCATTTTTCCAATTCTGAGAAAAATTTTTACTTAATTATTTATAACTACAACAAATAACTCAAATTTTTGTTAGTAAGAAAATCAACAGTAATCAAATATTAATTTAAAAATTTAGGATATTGTACTTCTGTTATGTAAATATTGAAATTTATTTTACAACCAACTCAAATTTCTAAACTTCTTGTTTTAAATAATTTAACACTCTAGTATTACATTCGATTTTAAAAATACATTTCTCATTCAAAGCACTTATGTTTTGTTTGAAGTCACAATACATGAACTAAAACATCTGTTCACCAATAATTTGTCACTTCTGGTTTTAAAAAAAAGGCACTACCTATTAGTAGATGGGGGAAAATATATTACATTCAGAAGAGTGAATGTTAGGATATATATTAAAATATTTTACTATTATAGCAAATTTAACTTTTAATAATTAGGAAGGACTTGCATCAATATTTTTTTTATTTTATTTTGAAACTAAAAGTATTTCTAAAGTTGCATGGGGTACAATGGACCATGGTCCACTGTACCCCAGATTTTGTGGTCCATAGTGCCCCATATTGTAGTTGAACGAAAAACAAAATTAAAATATGCTGTATTATAATTTCAGAAATTTATTTATAGATTATAAAGAAAGACAAACATCTTGCCTTTCAACTAAGCTAAGCCACTTTGTCCAACTAATGTTACTTTAATGATGAGAAGATAATTTCTAGGAGCGAGCTTTTTTACTTTTACCTGGTTAATACACATCAGTAATAAAAAATGGCAAATGTGTGAGCTAACAACATGCTTTTTTCTTAATAACTAGATCAAGACTGTTATGTCATCTTTTATTTATAATAAGAGCTAATTTGGAAAATATACAAAATAAATAATAAGGGTTGGTTCATTGTGCCCCTAGGTCCATTGTGCCCCGGTCCCCCCTACTGGTTTACAAAAAATGCTTTTGCCGAAGAGTTACATGCAATAAAAACTGCATATTGAATATGCTTCTTTTATGAATAGGTACCTCATGTCTTAGAATGCCTACCTTGGTACCTTTCTCTTTATATGATGCCAGAAATTATATCAATACATCCAGCTATAAACTGATGCTAGCAAGACTGGCAAAAAGTTTTAATTAGTTAATATTAAATATATATTTTTTATTAGTCAAATTATCTCATGGTGCCATCTGGTGGCGTATGGCATGCCATGTGCTAGGGCTTGCGAACTGCCTTATGGGATTCTGGTTCACAAATGGCCTCACCTGGGTTGGCATGGTTTAAACCAAATGTTTTTTTCCAAAAAAACCAAAGTTTTTTTTACCAATTTTTTTTAGCAGAAGCATTAGATTCCCTAATAACTCTTTGGTTTTACTCTTGTTATGAAATATTCTGCTAGAGCTTGTAGTGACAAAAAAAATTCTTTTTGAGAGTGATTGTGTAAAAGAGGTGTCGGCAATATATTGGTGTAGGCCAAGCAGTTGATATAAAAAAACTTAGAACAGTAACGTTTTTAGTGTAGTTGAACTCATTCTGACTGCTAAAGCAACAACAGCTAACGTTCTCAATTTTTCTTTTGGTCTGGTGCAGTCTAAAATTGTATAATAAGCCTGGGATCGAAAAAGCTTCAAATTTTTTGTTTAAAATGTTGAATTGTAGTGGTCCTTGATCATAATAAATTGTATCTAAAAAGTTTGGAATTATTACTTAAGTTATTATAATGAAGGTTATATATAATACTATGAATAGTATAATTGACACATTTTAACATTACACATTTTAACGGCTGTTATGTATGACTATGAAGAAATTGAAATAATTGGAGTACATTTTGCCCAAAAATTAGTTTTATATTAATAAAATATCAAATTTAAAAAATATACATGTACGAGGATCTTGTGAAGTAAACCATAAAATAAAGTTTGAAATTAATATAAACATCATTAAAGTCCTGCAAATACACAAACTAGTTAAATACCGGAAAGTTTTTGAAAAAACCTGGTTTAAACCAAAAAAATCCGTTTTTTTTGGGGAAAAAAACTTTTTTTCCAACCCTGCCTTTCCCTCTAGGGGCAGATCTGCTACTTCTAAATATATCTTTTACCTCATCATGAATGCAGATTAGAGAGCCATAAGAATAGAACAAACAGTACTTTGTACCATTATACGAGTGCCACCATTAGCTTCTTCCCAATAGAATATGCACCAGTAATCATATTCGCTCAACCTTGCCTTGGAAATGAAGCTAATGTTTGACTGGGTAAATCGCCAGAGAAAAATTGTTTGTAAATATGTTTTGAAATACAAAATAAGGTAAAATCGTAATTCCATAGACCATAATTACTTAGACCTGTGCTTCTATAAAAACGCCCTTTTAAACTTAAATTAATAATTATTTTTACGTTATAAAAATGTATATTCCTTAAAGTTAATGTATAGTACAGTAAAATTTCTTTGTAACTAATATCATTACAACGAAATATCCATTATACCGAAATAAATCCCCAGTCTCTTTTTTTAAATCCCATAATAATATAAGTTTAAAATTTCAATTTTAACAAATTTACAAAAAACAACATGGAACATGCAGTAGAAAAAGTTGGAGCACAGAAGATAGGTGGTGGTAGGGGAACGTCGATTGGCTTTTGAGATTGCAGTTGCTTTAATCGTGTGGCTCTTTTATACTTGTACAAAGTACTAGTTCATTCTTTGTTTTTGTCTCTTATGCAGATGAACCTGACACCCTATGGATGGTAAAAAAAATATTAATTTATACGGTCCTACTTATCTGCCTACGGTAGCTTAGGGGTACCTTATATCTATTCAAATTATATGAGCTGCAATACTGCTAATTGTTGGTTAATAAATAATTTTTCACATTTGTGATTTGATTGTGTCTTTTACTATGGGTAATTTACTGCTGCCATTTTTGTTAATAGCAAATATAGACTTTTAACTAGTTAAGTTCCTTCTCTGAGAAGAATTGTAAAAAGCTAATTTTTTTCCTTATAACAGGAGATAAAATCTAGATAATGTTGTTCTTTCCCCCCCCCCCCCCAATTACTGCATTTATATTGTTTTATCTCCAAAGTTTTGTTTGTTTTATACTGTTTATGGAACTTAATTTTTAAAATTCTATATTAAAATAAAATCGTGTGATATTGTCAGAATTTTAGGTTGAACAAATTCCATGTTTGCAAAGTTTGACTGTATAATTTGAATATTTCTTATTGTGCCACACTCCCCATGCTGCAATTTCATTTTTTTTTGTTTTCTTCCCTTACTACTTAAAACAAGCTCATTGGTTTCTTATGATCACACGGTGCAAACTGTGATTTCATTGGTTGTTTTGTTTTCTTTCTGTACTACGTGAAACACGCCCACTGAAAAATACTGAAAGAACTGATAAAGAAATACTTTTTTCATGTCTTGAGTGGCAACAGTTTCAGCTTTATTGTTTTCAATCTGAGGTGATCTGCAATTATTGTTGTTCTGGGTAATACTAGTAAATTATTTTCTTCCCGTGCTAAAACAAATGTTGTGTACAAACTTTTATTTCAGTAGAACAATTTATTTTTGCTGTTCACGAATCTCATAAATTAGTGTTCCACAATTTCGCTTAATTTCTCTGACAACATTGACGTTTTGGTAATGCTTGGTATATTTTAAATTTAATTTAATTCAAACTGATTAAGTTTTATAAATAGCAGGAATGCAAAATGCCGTACATACGGAACTGTATAATGGAACACGGCAGTCAAAAAAAAACATGCAACAGGAATTAAACAGAGGCAGCTAATGAAATCACAGAAAGGTAAAAATGAAATTACGAAAACAGAAGAGTTGCAAAATTTGTAATAACTCAATCGGGATACAGTTTCAGATAAGTTTTCTCTTTTATTCTGAAACTGGTACCCATTTACAATGATCGTCATAATTTTATAAGTCAAACTCCAATTGCACCTGAGCTGGCATTTGCTGCAACCAGAAGAATCTAAACCTTTAAATGGTCGTGCTGAAAATAGAGTATAAGTATAATGGAATTTACAAAATTGTTTTTTAATGAGAAGATTAAAAAAGAATGCAGTAAGTTTTACCACCAAATTATACAAAGAATGAAGGCACTCAAACTGTTGAATGAAAATCATGCTGAAAAATAATTGCACACTATCCTTGAAGAGCGACTTAAGTATTCTAAATGAAAATCCAATGACGCTATTGATGTTCTAAGACGAAACTTGTCGAGAATTGAAGCTGGTAAATAAATGTTGCATAAAGTCCATGGTCAACAACATAAGTATATATCCTATTGGACAATGCAGCTATGCTACTAAAAGTTCAAGCCTGAACTTTCCAGGTACATACACTAAAAGCTGTTTGGTAACCGAAGCAGTTTTTAGCACCTATAGATTAGCATACGAAAGTTCTAAATTGAATGTCTGTATACAAAAGGTCTTGGACGTGTAGAGAATTCTGCCTGTAATTGGGATGTTGACAATAATGAAAAATTCCATTACTGTGGAGTTTTTCATTATTGCTGAAGTTCAAACTCCTACCAATCAAAAGCATCATCTTGATGTCAGTTATAGGCTACCAATAACAAGGATTCAACTCTTTTCATTGCTTCACTTTAAAGAAACAATTCTCAGAGTGTTGGGGTTACAGTAAGTAAAAAAAATCTTGGTCATTGAATACTAATATTTTTATTTTACCTTTCTCAGAAGAACAAGAATGGTATGTGTATTTTCATTTTGGAAACATTTTTAATCTTAAGAAGGTTAAAAACATGTTTCCAAAAGTTTAATAAATATTTTTTTGTTAAATAGGATAAATGTAGTGTATTAAAAACATGTAGCAACAAAATAAAACGCCCTTTAAAGACATTTAGTAAGTATGTAGGTTTTTTAAAATTTGTGAACCAGCTTTTCTTTTCTCTTCCAAATGTCTATTTGAATCCAATAGCTCATTATTTACAACCCCTTCTTAAAAAAGTATTAATGTTTAGTTACATAATTTGTTTTAAAGTAACATTGCTATTGAGGAATGTTTGGCTGAGTAAAATTTAAATATGTTTCTTTATCTATTTGTTTACCTTATTCCTTTCTTATGCTATAAAAAAGATAATAACTTGCTAAAAAGGAAATAATTCTTGTTTTTTCCCAAAATTATGGATCAATGTTTTTTTTTTTTTTTTTAAATTAGTTTTGAACATAAGCTTGCAATAATTAAATGAATGTTATTAGTCTTTTGTTAGTCAACTGTAACAATGAAACTTTTAAAATTTCTTCTAGTAATTGTAGGTTCAAGTGTTGAAATTTTATTTCGGTGCTTATAAACTGTATATTTGATAAATGAAAAATTTACGTTGCCTTGTTCACAACAAATGCCAATAAAAAAGAAACGGTATAGTTAAAAGCGTAGAAGATATTTTGTTTAGTTAAACTACTTTTCTTATTGTTGTAATATTAACTATATATATATATATATATATATATATATATATATATATATATATATATATATAAAAACTATTTTTATATTTGCTTAATTTAGTTTTAAAATATTTTTTTCTTTATTTTTTAGAATGTAAAGAAAGGAGAAGCAGGTGAGAAGATATTTTGGTTATAATATTGTTATGTGCAAACGTAAATATGAGGTTGAGTATGAGTTGTCAAAAGTCCAGAGTTGAGTTGTTTTTGTAAAAGCTTTTAAGTGCCGCATTCGCCAAATGTGCAATGTTTGAAAATGTTGACAACAGGATTGTGGAAAAAAGTTCCTTTTAAATGTTGCTTTGAGAGAAACATTTAAAAATAATCAGAATAATCAGGAATATTTTGTTTTACATAGTGGCAATAAGAGATGCACAGAAAAGAATATGGTTGTGACGTCAAACCTCAATGTATTCCCCCAAAGGCCCTCGCCAGATAAGACAGTGAAAAGTGCCCCCATTCCAATCGGGCTAATTTTTTCCTGAAAATACCTCATAGTATGGACAACTCCTCAGCCGATTTTCAGCTCTAAAATAGGACGCTTATTTAAGTAAAAAATAAAAGCTTTTTTATTTTTAAGTGGAATATTCCCTGCATCTGTTTGATAATATCCAAAAAACTGCTCATGAGGTTTTAGATATAATTGAGAAGTATTCTCAGAAAAATCCGCTTATAAATCTGATCGAGTGATCATTGTTAAAAATTCGATTTTATTTTCCAAAACATTTTTTTATACCAAAATCTTTTGGTACACCTTAAGTTTCTGTCTCTACATGTTTCTCTAACATCAGTCTACTATATATATTTTTTTTCAGGTTTTTGAAAGATAGTTAAAAAAAGTATATATTCTTAAAACCTGATTTTTTGCACTACTTACTCGGCAGATGGCACTCCTAACAGAGTCGGGGAACTTCAATCTGGTAGAATTTCTTTCGCACAAAAGGATTTTGGTGCGAAAAATCAGTTTTTAAGAATATATATTTTTTTAGTTATCGTCTAATATTTTTAAAAATCTAAAAAAAAATATATTGTAGATTGATAATAGAAGAACATGTAGAGACAAAAACCTAAGGTGTACCAAACGATTTTGGCATGAAATTTTTTTTTTTGAAAAATAAGATCACATTTTTAACAATGATCGCTCAATCAGATTTATGAGCAGATTTTTCTGAGAATACTACTCAATGATATCAAAAACCTCATGAGCAGTTTTTTGGATTTATCAAACATATTCAGGGAATATTCAATTTAAAAAGAAAAAAAAAACTTATTTTTTACTCAAAAATGCGTCATATTTTCGAGCTGAAACTTGGCTGATAAGTTTTCCATACTATGTCATGAGGTATTTTCAGAAAAAAATTTAGCCCGATATTTTTCACCGTCTTATCTGGCGAGGGCCTTTTTTATTTTGTCTTTTAACGTATTACAGTGCTTCAGAAATGGTTGTGTTTATCTCGAACAAAACTCTTAATTAATTCTTCTAACAAATGAAAAAAATAATTGCTTCATTTAGTATCAAAGAACAATATTTTTTTCTCCTAAGCTGATGAAATACTTACTTTTCTTGCAATAATGAGAAAAGAGAGCAATAAGGCGTTTAACTCTCACAAAGCGCATAAGCAATTGGTTATAAAGGAAAGTTTAGCTTAATAATTTTTTCTTTTGACGAAAATAACACAATCCGATGAAATGTTGAATAGTACTTGAGAAAAAAAATGTTTGTGGTAAAATAAAAAAAAATTGAACTAAGGCAACTTGTTTATTTGATATAATCTTGAAAGCCTGTATGGAATTGAATCTTCTGAAAACTCATTATGACATTGTCTCCTAAAAATTAAAGTTAACGAGCAGTTCCTTCCGACAGCGCAAGATCCATTGCATGTGTAGTAATACTTAATTTTGCAAAATATTTTGAGGATTATCGGGTATCAATTGTTGCAACGGGGTGGTAACAGAACCTGGAAAACCTGAAAATCGGAGAACTTTTTAATTCTGGAAATATCAGGGAATTCTCTTTTAATTTTTCAAATTTTGCAAAATATCGGGGAATTTTTTTTATTTTGGATTTCTTAAACAGTAGGTTTAGGTTCTTCTGATCACTACTAACGGGCACTTGATAAAAAAAATTCTTGTTGATCCGATTTGCCTGAAGAACCAATCTTGGAGGAAAGATCAATCTCTCTCATGAAATCATGTTATAAAATGATTTTCTGATCACATGATTCCTCTAAACTTATTTAGATTTTCGGAAACATAGAAAAGTTAGGTAGGCTAACCAATAATCTGGAAAGTCTGAATTACTGCGATATCAGGATTAAATTGTGTGTATTGCATGTTTTCTACGTAATTGTAAAATCAGGGAAATTTTTGTGAAAGTATCATGGAAATATCAGGGAACTTTTTTTTCCTAGAATTTTGTAACCACCCTGTGCAATCTCGTGTCCTGAATGATTCATAAATTTATTTTCAATCTGTTACTCTATTTTTTAGTTTCTAATTAAAACTATTGAATTATTATTATTGGTCTTTCAGAAATAAAAAACAAATTACATTTGTCAATTGAAATTATCCTTTATCAGACCAACCACTTGTGGCTCTTATGCGATGCTATTTAACAACGTGCCAATTCTCCAGATTTAATTCTTTAATAAGAATTTTTCATATACTGTGCTAAGAAGGTTTAATGTTAGAATTAGTTCATATAATATGGAAATTCAGAAATTAGTTATAAATCCAGTATTAGCGGTGTTAAATCTGGTGAGTTGACAGGTCTGCTTTATTCACTTTTTCTCAAAGATCCAGTTCCTTTCAGATTTACTATAATACTTAAGTTATATAAATTCGTATAAAAAACCCCAATATTAGTCATTTTGTGATAATATCTGTAAAGAGATTCTTAAAAAAAAGTTGAAATATGAAAAATCTAGATATGGTGCTATGGTTTGTATGCAAAAGTATGTACACCTTAAAAAGTAATACAAGATTGTTATTAATTGTTTAATTAAGAATATTTAGTTTGTCATGTTTTATCTTGCATTGAATTGTAATGCTTATTTTAATCTTCAAAAATCAGAAGTCCTTGAAATGACAAGTTTCTTTCAGGAAATTTCCTGGCTACGTAATGTTCGATTGTGATTTTGAAAAAGCTTGCTACTAATTGATCCTTTGCTATGATTTTTTTGTTGAATTGTTTTTTCCATACCCAGATGACGATCATTTTATATGTTAGTTTCTCTTTACCCTAGGGCCAATAACACTAGCCTCCTATATTATATTTGGATGTTGGCATAAACTTTTATTTAAATACTTTATTTTGTAATGCTGTGTATTTAGTACTGGTTACACTTAAGATTTTATGCAAGATGTAACTATTACTGGTTGCTTGAGGAAGTTGTGGTGAATGTAGATATTGAAACAATAAAAGAAACTTTTTACGTTAACACGCTAGGATGTTAAATAAAGTGCCTATGTATAAACTATTTCTAAAATAATAAATTTTGAACCTCTTGCCACTGTACAAAATGCTGTGCTTTTATGAAAAAATATATTAACTGAATAGTTAACTGTTATTACATTTTATTTAAATTTTGTTTTATAGTTGAGGGACCTAAATATGACTATGTTCATGAAGATCCCATTATGATAGATCTCCTTAATGAAGACACCAGACCTATAGTTGGTATGGATTTTAACTGAATATTTAGTTTTTAATATTTTACTTATTTTTCATACTGTATAAAACTGCTATTGTATTGTGTATGTTTTAAATGTTTAGGTTTGCAACATCTTGTTGAAATTCAAAGATTGGAGCAACGACCAACTTATCAATGCTTTCTTTGTTCTGCTAATGTACCTACAGCACAACAGCTACTTGATCATATTGCTGGAGCAAAACATAGAATGGCATATTTGGTTAGTTAACTATTCTTTTTTTAATATTTTTTTCTTAAACTTAACATTCATTAATATATGGAGTTTTAAACAACAAAACAAAAACTTTTTAAAGAAACCTAAGTAAAGATATTGAAAGTAAGAGGATAATGTTAAAGATGTGTTCAAAAAAGAGGGTAACCTAGGTAGAGGGTTAGTACCTAGTAATTAAATGCATACATTTTGAATTCTTATTGATTGCATCTAAGGTGAACAAAAAGTCATTCTTCTATGGTTTCACTGCATTTTTGTCTAAATTTAGTTTAAACCTATCATTTATCAAAATGTTGATTACAAAATAATTTCTTTTGACTGTTTTAAGGTTTTGATTGGTTCGTTAGATTAAAGTTATCCTATAATTAATTATATATAATTTGTATTTATTTACAACAGAAAGAACACGATCCTACTAGATATGATCTTATACAGAAATCAAATTTGAAGAAAGGCCATGTGGAGCCGGTTCTAGAAGAATGCATTGCATCATTTGAAGCTCAATTGGGTCGAGGGAAAATGGTTGTGAAACGTGAAAAAGAAGATTATAAGAGTTAGTAGTTTTTGTTGCTTTCTTGTTAAAAATAACCACTGGATTATTGTTTAACCTTTTCATATCTTGGTGTAAAAAAATAATTATATAACTAAAAACTAGTGGAACAGTATAATATTTAGTATCCAATTATTTAATAATTGGATATTATCAAAAGTGTTACTCAATTCTCTTTATGGCATAATTAAGTTAAACAATGTGTAACAATTTTTTAATTTGGTAAATTTGGATTCTAAAACAAATTAACATTATAAAAAATTCCAGGTCCTCCTAGAAGATATAAATCTGATTACAGTAACTCGAGGCCCAGTAGGTATGTGAAAAATACTTGTCTTGTGTTAAAAAAAATAAAATTTTTAACTTAAGATTAAATTCTCACATGAACTTCAAAATATTTTTTATATTCTTTTTACCCTTTAATTATTCTTAAACTCTAAAATTTTGTTAATTAGATTTTATAATTACCTTAAACTATTAAATATTTTGGTCTATTTAATTTTGTACTCATTTTTATCAATAACATATACGAGAAGTATTGTTGAGTTTAAACATTGGCAATCTTTATAGCAGAAATCCAGTTTATGAGCAACTCATTTTTGAAATACTTAGCAAGTGTATTTCATTTTGACTAAATGAAATTAATTGGAGCATAGTTATTTATCTGGTAATTATTTTTAGGCCCCTTGACAATTTTGATGAGCCAATTAGACCCCGACGAATTTCTGACAGAGATAGACCATACAGTATGGCTGATCACAGTAGATCTGATGAATTTGACAGATTTGGATATGGTAACAAGGGTCCAGATTCACCTCCGAGACAGAACATCAGGTAATTGTTTTAAATCTCTATTAGGTTGTTTCAGATGATGTAACTCTCCAGTTTTTCATACTTGTACTTTTGCAATGTCATCGGCTGCTTCGGTTTCACTATCAAAGCGTGTGTTAGTTCATCTACTGTGTTCTATTTCACGTTTTTTCTGTGCGACTTGTTTTTTTATCGTGCTATTTATAAAACTTTATCAGTTTTAATTTGATTAATTTCCAAGTAAGTAAATATCAATTGTTCTCGGGAAAACTTTTGCTTAGATATTGTGTTTTGCTGGATATATTAAGTGAAATTGCCGGACAGCAATTTAACGTGATTCACAAACAGAGAAAAGCTTAAGTTCTTCTGAAAGAAGAGTTCGTACCCAACTCTCATGATTGAAAAAAAATAGTATTGTAAAAAACAATTATGATTCCAGAAGGACCAAGAATAAAAACCATACCACTAGAACTGTTGCCACTTAAGACATGATTATTAATTTTTGAAATGACCTAGGGGAGTTCTCATAAAATTGCTTAGTTTTGATTTTTTAGAAGATATAGCTTAGAGTTTCATGAATTTAGGAAGATATCCGGTATTTCTCGGGTTTTTTCAGTATCGCAGGAGATTCCTTGAGAATTCCTCTTAGAATTTCTGTAGAATTCTGAAAATGGTTTCTTTTGTGAACAACCAAGAATTATCCTATTTGAGAAATTTTTAATGTTGAGTAACTTACGAACGGTTAACGTTCATGATAAATAAGACGTATAATCAAGGTTCTACTATATATATTAGTGAAACTATTTTATATTTTTTTTGTGGCAACTGGTATTTGATGTTCACACTCTTAATTTATTATCTTGGGTATACATAACTAGGATTAATGAAACGTCCTTGTGTTACTTGACTTATTTTAGTTTATTGTTTATAGGGACCGAAGACATTTCGAAGAAGACAAATACAATAGCCCAAGATACCCCCCTTATGAAGAAGATAGGTATGGCCCTGGCAGAGGCATGGATGCTAGGTCTGACAATACAAGACCCCCATACTATGAGAAGTATGATGGTCCAAGACCATTACACATTGATAAATATGATGGTCCACGACCATTACACGTTGATAAATACGATGGTCCAAGACCATTACACGTTGATAAATACGAGAGGTCACCACCAGCTGCAGATAAATATGAAGCTTTGAGACCCCCAATTGCTGCCGAAAGGTATGAACGATCGATAATTGAAGAAGAGAAGATGCGTCAGATGAGAAGTTTCAAAGAAGATAATACCGGTGATTTGCGAGAAATCCTGCAGCAAAAGCAAAAACCCTCTCTGGATCCTACACCCATTGTAACGGCCCACAGTGCTGTGGATGCGTTTGGCAATATTCCAGAAGCCACTTTGCAAATTATAGAGGCTATGAGTACAACAGTATTCCTTCAAGTCGCATATTTTAAATTAGTATGTTGATTATTTTCTTATTTTTTCTTTTCAAGTTTTACAAGTTGATGATGAAAAGTTATGCAACAAAAGCAAACAAGCCGATTAAAGAGTAATTTAAATGTTTCTCAAAGTACTGTGCAATTTATGGTAACAAAACAAAAGCTTCCCTAATTTTTGTTTTTATCATCAACAAGTTGACTTTAATATTTGTACAAATATTTAGATTTTTGTGTGAATTAGAAAAAATAAAACTTAAATAATTTCTTGTATCCTTAGATTAAAAAATATTTTTTTTTTAATATTTTAATTTATCTTGAATTTTATTAAAAAAATAATGGTTGTTTTACATTGTATTTCATGGGTTACTAACTTTTTTGTAGTAAGCTTTTATAATTTACCATCCACCCAATACCACCCCTTTTATAAATCAAACCTTACAAGCAATTTCAGCAATCATTGAAATATTGATATTAATATTTAATTTTTAAATTGTCAAACTTTTGTATTTTTTTATAGAATCGAATAAAAGTTGAGTCTGATTTGGAAATGAGGCTTTTGGATAAAGTGTCAAGTAAATGCACTGAAATGGCAATGGAAATTAAAACTAAACAGTTGCCCAAAAATTTGCAAGAGGTATGTTTGCTTTTTTATAGAGCAATTGAGAAGTTAAAGCTGTTAATTCTAAATTTCTTATTGGTAATTTTATGATTTGATACAGGGATCAGGGTAACTCATTACTTGTAACAGTTACTTTTTTAGGTACAGATAGTTTAGGTAACTTAGGTTTTAGGTAACTTAACACTGATAGATTTTTCGGAATGTAACTGTAACTTATTTTATGTTAACACTTAGTTAATGTTACACAATTTAATACTTTTAGGTGTAATGGAGTAGTGGAAATTTTGTAACTTTTCGGTTACTTCGCACGTCGTTTTTCAGATATTTTTGGCTTAAATTGTCGTTCGTAACTTTTTCCTAATCATTCTTATTTATTTAAAGTTGGTTGTCTTAAAAATGGTAAGATGGTTAAACTAAAATTTATCTTAACTTGAATTTTTTAGAAGTAACTGTAATTTTTCATTTTAAGTAACTGTAACAGTTACTTTTAAAAGTAACTTTCCAATCCCTGATTTGATGCTTACAAAAACTTTGATATTTAATTTTTTTTTGGCTCAAATTTTATTATCAAAGAAAGCCATGATTGTTATGTAATTTGACTGCTAAAATAAACAAAATATTATTAGATATTTATAAGGAACCTTAGTGTATTGTTATGCATATAAATTAATATTATTTCCATTTAATTAAATATTTAGATGCTGTTAATTATATAACTATGCACTAAAACCATTTGTAACTTCATTTTGTTGTGAAACGATGAATATATATTTTTGAACTTTACAAAAAAATAAAATTTAAATTTTTCCTGAATTTTGATAATCTCATTTAGCTGCATTTTGATATTTGATTTTTCAATTGTGTTGATAACCATCAATTTTTAAATATTGCTTAGTTATGTATTTTTCCCCTTTCAGCAATTCAAAGAGACTATTATAGCTGAAAGTCTGGGCATCCCTGCACAATACACTAAAGACTACCAACAACTCTTGGATATGGTAGGTCAAGTGAAAGCCGAATCCAAAGCAACCGCACCAGAGAATAACTCTTCTCAGCAGCCCAAGTATAAACTTGATCCTATGTATAATGCAGCATCTTATAGTACATCAGACAATGCAAGTATTTCTGCACCGGTAGCTAACCAGAGTGCTCATAATTGGCCACAAGTAGAAACGCCCCAATCCTCAGCATATTATACTTCTCCACAAATTCCTGGACTGACCCTTACTGCTGATAACCCTTCAACTCCAGCCCAGTCTCCATTCGATCCTTTTGCTGCACTGTCTCGCCATACTAAAGATCTTTTCGGGGGTGCCCAAAACAAGAATTCATATCGATATTAAGTTTTTTTGGGGGTCATTCCCTGGTATTTCTTGTCCCTCCTTATCCGCAATGGTTTAAAAATGTAACCATCTGAGGAATACAGACGTATTAAACCTGTTACTTAAGTGTCATGTTTTCCAAAAGCTCACATTTTTTTTATTTATAAATTTGTAAAATTTAAAGCATGAATGAGTCGTTTATAACCATTTACTTCAAAAATATTATTTTAATAAATTTAGAGAAATTTAAATTTTCAATTCAAAGTTTTTAAATATCATGCAGTTGGTTAATCAGGCTTAAATATTTAATGTCAAATATTATTTTCTTATAAACTTTGTTCAAGTTAGATTTTTATGTTTTTCTCTCATTAAGTTAAGTTTTCAATTACAAAGCATTGTTTAAAGGTCTTTAATTTGGGATGAAACAGGAAGAAAATGTGAAATCAACCAAATTTTGCTACTTTATAATTGGTTGCATGATAAAGAAAATAACAGTGTAGTTGTTCAAAATCTTCTGTTCCTTACGGTTTGTGCTAAGTGTATCTTTTGGATAATTCCAAAAGTAAACAATTATCAGCAGATTTTAAGAAGTAGAGACAAACTATTATTAAAGTAACTCCTTCATATAACTTGCAATCTAAACATGTTTGCGTACCAGATTTTCAAATTTTACTTATATGTATATTATGTGAATTTCAAATTTGGTGGTTTGTTAAAAAAAACCATTAGGTGTATTAAAAAAAAATAACTATTATCAAGCCATTTTTGACATTTTGTTTTGTCATATGAACAAAGTAATGTATGTGGAAAAGAATGACTGTTATTGTATAGTGAATGATGTCTTGCTCAGTGTGTGTTGTATTAAGATTCTTATGACTTAAATTTGTGATTCCTTTTTGTGGCTTTGGTATTTTGGAAAATAATAAGAAATTGGCTTGTTTTAACACTAGTCATTTAAAGCATTTTTTTAAGTGTCAAATGGACAAATAAAATATCTTATTATAGAATTTGGGTGACAGTACATTTTCTGAATGTATTTAAAATTAAAAAAGAAAAATACCATTGTACCAGTCTCTTTGATTTAATCTCATTATCTTCAGTTTTTATATTAAATTAGTTTTATCATAACTTATTTGTTAATATTTAATATAATAAGCATTTAAGTTACTTGTAATCTATCTATCATTGTATTTGTATGTATTAAATTGTTTTAAATGAAACTTGCTTAGAAGGTTTATGTTGCTTAAGTTTATCAATGTCCATTTTAATTTAATATACTTCTAGTAATTGAAAATTTAATGTGTAAGTGCATCAAATGTTGTGTAACCTTAAATATCAAATTGTAAAAAGCAAATTTTGTTGTATTTTTTTTTTTCGGAATTTGGCTAAATAAATTCTCATGCTTCCCTTTTCTTCTCCCCCCCTTCTATTTCTATAATTTCTCAGTTTGGTACATTTGTACTTGCATTCCTTTATGTATTGTATGGTCAAAACAATTTTCCCAATTGGTTTATAAACCTAGTATGAAAATTGTTGTATCTTTTAATAAATGTTACTTGCTGAAGTAGTAGTGTTAGTTACATTTAGGTTGATTTGTCATGAATGTATTTTTTTGAATATATAGGAAGGTTTTTTTGTGTCTTTAGTTGGATACATTAAGCTTTGTTTTGTATATAATATGAGTACTCAATGTTTATTTTGTATTCTGATTAGCTTTGTTTTGTCAATAAATGTAACGTTTTTATGCATTAGTTTTTGGTATTTTCTTGCTATTTTGTTGCAAAAAATATTTTTTGCAACAAAAGTAGATTAAACAAAATACAAAAGGCTGGGGAGCCCTGTCAGTTAGGCATTCGCCTTGCATGCGGAAAGTCCCAGGCTCGGTTCCGGGCATTCTTGTCAAAATAACTGCCGACCTATAAACAGCCCGTGCAACCAAAAAGTCCGACGAATAGTACCCCTTGTAGCGGGAGTACACGTTAAATATGCTCCCAAATCTCAACGCTGCGTACGATGTCCTTAACGGTTGTGTTGGGTGTCGGCTCGTCACCTGACTGTGGTTCTAAATTACGACGCCCGTCGCCAATAGCCCTCGTGTAGCTCTAGTGCAACGATATTTCAAACTAACCTAACCTAAACAAAATACAAGTTTAAAACCAGATTTCGTTTAAATAAACAAAAATATAAGTGATAGTTTGATGGCAATAAAAAAATTTCAATTGTGAAAGTTTAAAAAGTTAAGTACTTTTATTTTTTTAAATTAAGGTTAATTACTTATACTGTCAAACTGATAGCGTATATGAAAGTAATACAAAGGATCATGCGGGTCTCTGACCAAGCACACAAGCCTGAAAATATATGTATACCAACCAACAGAGGATCATTTAGTTATGGAGTCCATAATAAATTCCTACAACCTTCGTAACTTGACCGAGTTTACAAAAATTGAGGCACTTCACCAATAATCTTGTGCGACGCTAAATAAATATATAAGCGTTATAATATTTTCAAACAAAAAATAACTGATGATACAAAATCAATTGATGTTAGTTGTTTCGAATGAAGGAATAAAAGAAGTTAACATGTTAACTTAAAATTCACGTATATTTTGTGTATCTAACAATTGAGATGAATTAAGGTAAAATCGTGTAAGTTTTTCTTATTGATTTATTTTTAGCATTCCACCTTTTTTTGCTTAAGATGAAATTAGTTTGTAGAAAACTATATTTTAAAAACCTATATATAAAGTCCTAAAAACCAAGTTAAGGATAAGTCCAAGTAAAAATTTTGGTAGGAGATACTTATACAGTAAGGACCTTCTTAACTGGACTCCATTTAATTAGATCTCATCTCCACTTAAACCAGTCGAATGTTTTATTCTAAAATGTAAAGATATTGTCGAAAATAACTTGTTTATTTATCAGGCCCCATTAGGATAGGCCCAAATAAAAAGTAAAATTTCCAGTATAACCTTCTAATAGGATTCAGAAGTTGCGTATTATCATGCTGAGTACTGGAAAAATATTAAAAAAAATTCCATTTTTTATTATTAAAATTTACTGATTACATATCATGCCTTAAAAAAATAATATCGTTCAGTGATACATAGTTATCTTGAAAAAAAAAAAAAAAAAAAAAACAACGTTTTGTCCCAAATTCAAAATTGTTCCTAAGTTTCAAAATTGTTAAAAATTCACAATTTTGATGAAACACACCCAACTTTAAAGTTTTTTTTAGCAGAACCTATTTGAAGGTTAAATATTAAAAAATTACTCTTTCACACATGAAACTCATTGCACAACATTGTAATCAAAAACTTCTAATGCATCATTTATTTGAAAATTGCAAATTTATTAAGAAAAGATTTCATTTCCATTATTTATTTGATTATTCTTACTATAAATTTTAAATTATTTTAATTTATGACAAGTAAATTATTGGATTCAAGTACAATGAATAAATACTTAGCGTCTGATTCCAATCTTCAGATATACTTAGTGTCTTCAGCGGGCCCGTTCTGGCTTTGGTTAGTGCTGCCCTCTAGCATCACCGAGAAGACTTGCGTACTACTACTACCTTTTATGAAAAAAATATTTTTCTTTTTGTGAAAGCTTTCTTCAATAAAGGATTTGAAAAACCATTAGTACATCAAGAGGTTGTCATTTAAAGAAATTAATATCTAAAATATTCTTAGAAAACTCATTTTCGGATATCAGAACAAAAGTAATTCCAGAAAAATGAAAACGAGACTCCGGAGCTATTGCCACCCACAACGTGAAATGACCATTATTTGACTATTCTTTAAATTAAAGCTTCGATAAACATACTTCATTGCAAGTAAAATATTCGATTGAACTTCAGTCTTTAGATTTTCAGTGTCTTCAGCGGACTCGTTTTGACTTTGATTGGTGCTGCCCTCTAGCATCTCCGCGAAGGTTTGTGTACTTTAGAATACGCACTTTTCTAATGTATGTAAATGGCCTTATTTTGTTGTGTAATGGTTGTATTAGGTAAACATTTTCAAACCTTAGATATTTTTTGTTGTTGCTGAGAATAAAAGCATTTTAAAACGGTGAAATAAAATGAGCTCAATAGTAATTGGCTAATTCCATGCAAAACTGCCTTTTGTGTACTTTAAGGCACGTGTGTTAAAAGGGTTTATTGCTACAACTTTTAGCATTAAATGAAAAAAAAAGTTGGTTTGTTACAGAATCTGTGACTTACACCGCTTCCACACAACATTTTACGCTCAACAGGAAACACACTAACACTTCAAAAAGAAATTCACCAAACAGGGCCTTTGGCTAGTTCTAATTCAAACTTTTATAAGCAAAAACTAATAATTTTCTTTAATCTTCTTTTGCAGATTTGAAAATGAATCTTTATCGTTTGCTAATTTTTTTGAACTTAGAAGAACAGAGATGAATTTTTTTAATAAATATCTTTTTGCAGTCACAAGTTTACATTTCGAAAAATAAATTAGTAAAATTATTGCCTTAAAAATAAGCGAAAATTTGCATATTTTTTATGCAAATTTCGAATTTTTTGTGCATCTTTCTCTTCCCAAAAATATAACGAACCATCAAAATAACTTTATTGTGCTATTACAACAATCCAAATTGAATTATTACACAAAAATAAATATTTTTTTCAAGAATTTTATTTTTATTTTAAATAAAGTTTCTCGCACGTTTGATGTCATGGCAACAGTGAAAATCTATAATAATAAAAATGAAGTTTTGTATGTATGTATGTATGTATGTATGTATGTATGTATGTATGTATGTATGTATGTGTGTATGTATGTGTGTATGTGTGTGTGTGTATGTGTGTGTGTGTATGTGTGTGTGTGTATGTGTGTGTGTGTGTATGTATGTGTGTGTATGTATGTATGTATGTATGTATGTATGTATGTATGTATGTATGTATGTATGTATGTATGTATGTATGTATGTATGTATGTATGTATGTATGTATGTATGTATGTATGTATGTATGTATGTATGTATGTGTGTATGTATGTGTGTATGTATGTATGTATGTGTGTATGTATGTGTGTGTATGCGTGTGTGTATGTCTCTTCGAAACTCACAAACTAGACATTTGTTTGACTCGTAACTTGGTACAAATGCGTAGTTCATACTTGAGTTACAAAATAAGAACTTTCAGAGCTCAAAATGTTCTATTTTTAGAGAAAATTCGAATTTTCTGGAAAAACTACACCACTTTGGCTCAAATCCGATCATTTTTTTACTTTCCTGATGCCATTTGCTGAAACAATTAAATAAAACTTTCAACGAAAATAAATAAAATTGAAAATGTTTATTTTATTGTGTTGCCATAACTTTCACAAACTAAATTCATCATTTGAAAATAATTGATATGTTTCAAGTGACGTATTTCCGACAAGTCTTCATTCTTGGATTTATTATGGTTTCAGTTGATGATTTCTTCAATGATGGTTCTGTTGATTACAAATATATGCATATTCAGGCAATAAATGTGTAGTTAACCTATAAGTTCTAGAGCTGCACATTAGGTTTTTATTTTCTCGCCAAATACGTTGCCAATCCCGTCAAATTATAATTAAAACTCGCCAAATGGGCAAATGGTTTGTTAAGCTATTACTGAACAATGATGGTTAATAAATGCCATCGCACGAGCTGCATATTAGGGTTTTATGTCTTTATTTTTTCGCCAAATACGTTGCCAATCACGCCAATTCATTAATTAAAACTCGCCAAATGAGAAAAATGTTTGTTAAGCTATTACTGAACTATGATGGTTAATAAAGGCCATCGCACTAGAGCTGCTTATAACGATATTATGTCTTTATTGTTTCACCAAATATGTTGCCAATCTCCCCAAATTATTTATTAAAACTCGCCAAATTGGCAAAATGTTTTTAAAAATAATTTATAAGCTGGTTGGTTGTGATAAAGTCGTTGTATTAGAGCTGTATATTGGGTGTGTTTGTAGCTATATCTATTTTCTCGCCAAATTATTTCCCAAAACGAGCCAAAAGAGTTAAAAGGTTTTATGTATTTATGAGGGAATTGTGATGACATTTATGAGTGCATTTTACAGCGTATTTTTGATTTTAGAATATTAGGGCAATGAATTGATATGTTTTACTTGATAACGAGTGGGAAGAGAATAACTTAAGTTTGATTTTGTAACAGGTAATATGGTACACATACTTGGATCGATTTGATATTTATTTAATCCGTGCGAAGTACGGGTATAAATTTGCTAGTATTGAATGAAATGGAATTGGCATGTTATTTCAATGTATATTAAATTTTTAGTTATTTAAATTTTAAATAAACTTCTAATTAAATTCTTTTATTGAAATTTGAAATGTAGCCTAAACTGATTTTTTGCTTCAAAATGACGTATCCCACTTGTTTGTGATACTTGCGGTTCGTTCTGTGAAAGTGGGTGACGGACAGACAGACAGACAGAACGATTATAAAACCTTCCACTTTTTACGTTATAAAAATAGTGTGGAAGCTAAAATTAGCGGGATAGCTGATCTACACTTATTGCAATTGAACAATGTAACAGGCTCGATTTAATTTGAAGTATTTTTTAACTTGTAAAAAGTTTTTTTTTAAGTAGAGACCTACATTACAGTTTTATGGAATTAGTCAATTGTCTTTTTTTTAAAAAGTAACTACTCTTAATCTGTTTCTGGAAATACAGAAGCTAATATAAACTAGCCAATTAATAATAAATTATATAATATAAAACTAGATAATCTTTGTAAATTAGTTATAAAACTATGGAAGTGTAACACTGCACAATTTCACAATTTCTACTCAATAAATCAATACATTTTAAGGTCATGACATACCCTAATGTAATTTCAATCACTTTAAAAACTAAAAAGTTCTATGGAAGCTATCATTTGCACATGCGTGATTTTCTCAAAAACTTTATTAAGGCATCCAATCAGTTGATTTGAAGTCAGTAGACTTTTAATTTTTTTGGCAATGACAAATTAACTGTTGTTCAAAATCTAATTTTTAGAATTTGCACCCTCAAAAACAAGTAGAAAATGTAAAATCTTCATTTTGGATTCTACTCGATTACAAAATTTTCCTTACCTTATGTTTTATACTAGGTAATTAAAATAAAAAAAAATTACATTTACCGACCCGGCGGCGCAATGGTTAGGATGCTAGCCTTTGGAGCTTCTGGGTTCCGGCTCAAATCCCGATAAGGCATGGATGTTTGTGTTTGTCGAGTATATGCGGAGTACGTGCTCGTTACATCTGTTGGGTCCGAAAGTTCTGTGGGCGATCATTGCGCAGTTTCCCACGGGTGCAAGTCTCTGGAGACCATTTCCCTCCACTTCAGGGTCATGTCTAAATTGTAAAAGGCGGCTCCCGATAGATGGCAGCATCTGTCACGTGAGTGTGTGCGTGTGTTTTGTCTGCCTGCTTGACGAAGGTTTATAAGCGGGTCTCTGACCAAGCACACAAACCTGAAAATATATGTAAACCAACCAACCAATATTACATTTCCCCATTAACTATTTTACCATTCTTACAATTAAAGTTTAATTAAAACTATCTCATCGACAGGGCCTGATCTAGGAAAACTCAGACTATGGGCACGACTTATTTTGGGGGCCCCTAACAGTTTTACTTTCGCGTAAGTAGGGGAACACAAAACATGGGTGCTTATACCAAGTGTGGGGCCATTGGCGTATGTTTAGAGTGTTCGGCCATCGGCCGCCCTCTATCGGGGAGAGGGGAACTATGGATAAATTTTTGGATGAAGAAGTTTTTTTCCCCCCCATAAATAGCCAGGTTTATGAGTGGTGACACTATTTCAAAACTCAATCAATTAATAATTAAAATAACCAGGAGTTATTTTATCAATTTTGTTTTAAATTGTTGTTATGATGATTCCCATACTTTGTGAAAATGTGATGATATGGCAAAGAAATTAAATTGCATTTAAATCAATGATGATTCTAAACCTGGTGAAAATAGAATAACATGTCAAAGCAATTATTTTGCAAAAGTTGTGATGCATTAGCTCTATGGTACTGCTTCGTCAACATTTTAAATTTTTTTTTATTTAGGATCAGAATGAAGAAATTTATGGAAAGATATTTTTCTTTCCGGCCAAGCTTTCTTTAATAAAGGTTTTGAATAACCATTAGTACATCAAGAGGTTGTCATTTAAAGAAATTAATATCTAAAATATTCTTAGAAAACTCACTTTCGGATACCAAAGCAAAAGTAATTACAGAAAAATGAAAACAAGACCACGGAGCTGTTGCCACCCAGGGCGTGAAAAACTCCATTATTTGACTATTCTTTAAATTAAAGCTTCAATAAACATACCTCATTGCAAGTAAACTATTTGATTGAACTATCTTTAGATTCTTAGTATCTCCTGCGGGTCCGTTTTGACATTGGATGGTGCTGCCCTCTAGAAGCGCTGAGAAGGTTTGTGTACTAATTTACAAGGCGATTCGAAGAAATACTGATTGTATCATTTTTAAATTAAAACTAATTTTGAAAGGTCAATTACTCCAGAAGCGAAGATTCAATAATTTGGAGACACAGTTGTAAATACGTTTCAAATGTTGCAGTTTTAGACCTAGGTTACAAATCCATGGCAATAAACTTAATTTTTTTTTATTAGAGTCAATTTAATACAGTCAATTTTTCTAAAAAAACCCCGCTAAGTTTAAAGGTCAATTATTCTAGAAGCAAATAGTCAATAACTTGGAGACACAGTTGTAAATACGCTTCAAATGTTGCAGTTTTAGACCCAGTTTGCACAATCATGGCACCTAACTTACTTTTTTAGTATTATTTTTTTATTACGGTTTTAATTGTGAATATTAGTTTTAAAAAGAATGCTGTCATATTTAATTGTGTTAATTTTGTATAAATTTCGAATGATACATATTCTTATTTTTTATTTTTGATAAAACAAATGTGTTTAAAAGAAAGGAAACAAAACTCATTTAAGGGTGATTCTTTTTCAATTTCGATTTTTGGTTTGAAGTTTATTTTTATGTGGTAGGTGACCGATTTTAACCATTTTATATCCCATTTTTCCCTGTCTTGACGCTCGTCACACACAAGAGGATTTCATGATTTTGAAGTTTTATAAATAAAATGTGTCCCCTTAATGTGCTTTTACTAAGATTTTTTGATATATATTGATTCCCAGAAGGGATAAAAATAGATACAAGTAATTTCCACTCCACAAAGTTTAGAAGTAGCCGAAAATTTTCATGCATTTTTAAAAAGTTAGTTCCTTATTTTAAATTAGTATTTTTAATATATATTTTTTGATATTTTGTATTTAGTTTCTTTTTTAATCTCAGCAAGAAGGTCCATTCAAGATTTTTTTCTAAAAAATTAGGAAATTTTATGTGTTGAAAAGGCCACAAGAATGATGCTGCAATTCCACTTTCATTGACCACTTTAAGTTCGAATCATGGTCTGTTTAAAAAAGAGTATTTTGGATTTTAGAAGTATTTATAATGTTATTCAACCATCAGATGATGAAATTCGAAACTGAATTTTGTCCACCTAATTTGGCTTCGAAACAGTGTGCATCGGTAGAGTTGTACATTTTACATTGGTTTCGCATTGAAAAAATCCTATTTCAATCAAATCTGCCATAGATATTATGTATAATTGAATCGGTGAGTGCAGAAACAACGTCAGACACAAATTTCAAATTCTTCAGGAGGGAGAAAAAACGCAATAACTCCTTCTCTATTTCTGCACTCAACACTCGAAACAAACATCCTGTATTTACGGAACTACTCAACAGACTAACGTAGTTTTTGCACCCAACACGCATCTAGCCTTTCTGTGCTTATTTCATTGAAAACGAGTTTTCGGACTTTTTTTGACTGAAGTGGTTTCTGCACTCACCGATTCATTTATAACATGATTTTTTTTTTACAATTTTCATTTATATTTTCACCGATATGTGGCGCTGTGTGTTAGAATTTATTCAATTAGTCTCATGTATGACGCCATTTATCGTCATGTTATATTTTAGCTACCTTTAGCTTTGCGTTTGGTCAGATGTGTAAGATTTCATAAAAGATTTGAATGTTTTTAAAGTTTAAATAATTATAACAAAACATAATCATTAAAATGATTTTAATTCACATTTTAGGATGTTTCTTGCTATGTAATCCCCTTCCCTTGATACAAGCTAGAGGTATGATTTTATATTGAAAGCAGTTCATTTGTTAACTGGAATTTATTACTTTCGGTGCTTTATAGTATTTGTAGTGATCCAATTACTTTTTTATACATCTAGTTACCTACCGAAATGATTTTATGCAAAAAAAAAAAAACACTCGTGGTGCACCAACAGTCAAGTTTTTGCAGTTTTATTCCTATTTTATGAAACAGTATTTCTAATAAATTAAGCAAGCATCAATATAATATTTTTTTAAAATCCAAATATTTCTTCGAAATTTTCTTATGTATTATGTTAACAAAGAATTTTACACCCTAAAGTTTGTTTTGTTTATCAAGAGTATAACAGTAACAAAACAACTTTTACAGGGGCTAATTGTTTCATTGCAACTCGTTGATTCTATGTGATAAAACAGATTAAATATCTTATTAATTGCCGAATTCTTTCCATAATATTTTAAACTTTGCGCTTATCTGTTTTTTAAACTTTGAATTTTTCTTTTATTTACAATAATATATAATTTTAGTAATTATTTTACTATTATATAATAATTTAATGATCACTGGAATTATACTAGATGGTTAGTGTGATATTCCTTTTATAATCTTATTTTATGCATAAAAATGTGATTTACTGTCTAGATCATGCATTTTCATGACTGTAATAATCTATTACACAAAATCAATCTGCTAGAATTAATTGAAGTGATTAAAAGCGCTATTTAAGAAGCTTTTTATGGATAGATACATAAAACGCTGCATTACATTGTTCGTTTAAAAGGAAGACCTAAAAACTGTGTAAAGTTTAATTTTTTTTTTACTTTGCTGCAAAATGGATATCTTTATGCTAAAGAAATTTATAAATGAACTATGAATGATATATTTTTTTCATAGTTAAGTACTGTATTTTTACTAAAGATACGATATCTGTTGTGAATAATGCGATTCTTAAAAAAGTTCATCTGCGCCTTTTAAGTCCTTAAGACACACACCAAAAATAATGTTATAATAATGTAAGTCATTAAATAATTCCAAATTTTTATTTAATAACTTACTTTTCAACATTTAAATTTTTTGAAAAACAGTCTATTATATAAAAAATGTTTTCTAACGTTTTGTAGTAAATGAATCCATGTTTTTCAAGTTTTTTGGGTACCATCAATTTTAAGTTTTATATGTTCGAAGACAAAAATGATATGTACACAATTTTTCACTAATTCACATTATTCTTTAACAATGTTAATGACTTAAAATAATTAATAGAATATTAAGATAATTAAAAAGTACTTAATTGGGATAAGATTTAAAATTTATTCTTTTAGATCCTCCTAAAGTTGCACCATTTAACTTTCCGCCAGCACTAAAAAATGGTGAGCGGGGAAGTGTTATTTGCACCATTAGATCAGGAGACACCCCAGTAGAGTTTTTATGGAAAAAGGACGATCAGAACATTCAAGGAGTTGATGGAATAAAAATACAACCAGTTTTAGACTCTTCTATCTTAGTTATATCATCGGTGTCCTCTAAAAGTTCTGGAAACTATACATGTGTTGTTAAGAATTCTTTTGGAAGTGACCAATTTACCTCAATATTAAAAGTTACAGGTAAATCTTTTTGCCTTTTAATGGCGTAATTTAATAGTTATTTTTACCATTATTTATGTCGTAACACTTCTATAGGCAAATCAAAATTTTAAAAAGTGCTGTAACTTGTTCTAGTTACTCTAATATATTTTTTATAGACTATGAGGAATTTCAAAGAGTTTAATAATTTTTTTTCTAATGAAAAGACAAAAATTTCTGTTTAGTAATTAGTTAAAAATACAGTTCTGATTAATATTTTTTATAACTGTTAAAGCACAAGTACCAAATATTTTGCGTTTTCTAACTGTAAACAATTGCATGCTTATTTTTATAAAAATATGTACATATTTACATAATGTGAATGAGCATAACATCCCGTTTTAACATGTTAAAATACTTAATAAATTTACGTACTTTTAGCTCCACCTATTTGGAAGGTAGAACCAACGGATCTGCATACTCAAGAAGGCAAAGAAGAAGTTATTTATTGTGAGGCTTCAGGAGTTCCAATACCAGAGATTAAGTGGATAAAAGGTAACTGAAATTTGTCCTTTAGGAAATACCTGCATCATAATGATATTATGTTTTCGATTTAAAGCTATGAAAGAATATGAAGAAATCTAATGATTATAAAATAAAAATGGTAAATTTTTGTCTCAATCATACGAATTACTTTATTATTTTTAGTAATCAATATTGAGAGGTAAAACACACAAATAGCTTTTTCAAATAATTATGTTGACATTTTTATTTTCCTCAAGTGATTCTTTTTAGCAGTTCAAAGTTAAGTGTTTAAGATCAGCTATGACCTAAGACTTAAACTATGAATAAAAATGTGTGCGAATAAGATTAATAAATATTAAATTTATATATTTTTGAATAAAAATAAAATTCTAAATTATATTTCATTAAAGTTTAAATGGGTTTATTTCAGTTAATTACGTGGGACACATAAAATTCATTTTCAGTTAGTAAAAACAAAAATTTATAGTTAAATAATAAGTTCCAATCATCTTTTAATGTTTTATTTTTTTATTTAAAATAAGAGTATAAATATTATACAGGTGGGGAAGAGCAGCGAGGAGACGTGATTACGACAGACCCAGGTTCCAACCTCAAAGTACTACCAAGTGGAACTTTATCTTTCAACAAGATCGAATCTTACATGAATGGAATGTATACTTGTATTGCGGATAATAACTTAGGAACAGTTATTTCAAAAAGTATATTTGTGTCTGTGCGAGGTAAGGGGTTGTTTTACACATTTGTGTGCTTACTAATGAATAATATTTTGTGCTAAGCAAGTGTACATGCATATTTCCCTATTATAATCATTAAATCATCTCTGGTTATCAGTTGTAATTATTGTATACTTAAGTTTTTTAATTTAAGGAATTACTATGCCTTCTGAAGGTGAGACGAGTGTTATAAAATTACCTTTTTTAAAAAAAAATTATATTACTTTTTTATCAGAGATATTATTTAATTTTTGTTCAAAAAGAGTGGAATTTGCAACATCAATGGGCACATACTCGCTGAATTATAACACTGAATGAAGTTATACATGTGGATAAAGTCAATAAATTGTAAGTATATCAACAGTTTTTCTGTACTTGTCCACGTTAAAACTATTGCTTAAATTTATTAAAATAAGCTAATTTTTGTAAGGATTCAAAGCTTTATATATTGACAGTTTGGATAAAGTTCATTAAGAAGTTGATTAAAAGTTTTAAAAAATCAAATGTAAAACTTCAATAAAACTATTTATTAAAAAGTAATTACTTTCATTTTTTAAGTAATTGGAATGTTTTTTAAAGTAATCAGGCATACTTATAAGGCAAATTTATGTTAGTATGTTTAATATAAATAGAAATTAATTTTAATATTTAATGACTGAAGTTTTCTCCGATATGTGGCGCTGATAGCTCAGGGATAGGATTTTGTCGATGTATATACGAAAGCATATATAACGCCATCTTTTACAAACGTTAAATAACTACCACTGTTAAAAAGTTTAACCAAGTTTACTTGCTAATAATAGTATCAATATTATAGAGTTACTTTTTAAAAAAAAAGCAAAATATTAATTTAAGAATTACTTTCAGTTTGAAAATGCATGTTGCGAGAAGTATTTTGCTATTTGTAGTAATACTGTTTATCATTGACGCTTCATCATCCGCCAATAGTGAGTACTAAACCATTTTCTAACTCTGTGTTCCCTGTTTCGTATTTAAAAGGCAATTTATTGGAAATATGTGTAAATAAATTAACTTCTAATTTTTTTTTTAATATGAGACGATAATTAAGCTATGCATTACAAAACACGTCGGCATATTTCGTTCTCAAGTAAAAATCTGAAATGATTAAAAGCCGTAATTCCGTACGTAAGTGTAAATTTTAAATCAAACCATTTCCATCTGTATATTAATATTGAAACGAATAAATTAGGTGCAATCATTGTTTTAAGTTACTTTTAAAACGCGATATTGTTTTTGAAATCTCTAAAAAAATACTTTGCTTAATATTTATTTATTTAATTTACAGATCCTCCCATACTTGCTCAATTTAGTTTTCCCTCAGCTTTAAAAGAAGGTGAAAGGGGAAGTGCAACATGCACTATTAGATCTGGGGACACACCATTGGAGTTTACTTGGTTAAAAGATGGTCAAGATGTGCGGGATATTGAAGGAATAAGAATCAAATCAGATTTAGACTCTTCTTTCCTTATAATACCATTTGTGACTTCGAAAAGTTCTGGAAATTATACTTGCATTGTGAAGAATGCATTTGGAAGTGACAGATACACATCCGCTCTTGCTGTGTCAGGTAAATAAATTATTTTAGAGTAATAAATGATATATTAAATGAAGATTGCAATTTTGAGCTGAGATATTCAATGTAACGTTCTTTTATGGGGTGGATTGAGGTGATTGGTAAACAAAAATGGAACTTGCCCAATATCTAGCCAATGTGAAGTTGGAATATTTTCCCCAGAAAATTTCACTATATATAAAATTAATTAGCCTTTTTTTACATGTAATTAATTAAGTATCCTGCAAATTAAAGTATATCTGCCTTATTTCTGACGATACAAGTGGAGTAATTATCAGGATGAGTCTGGTAGTTACTAAACACTCATGCTAGTTTTAGTTTTTTAATTTCCAAACCCCTCCACGCCATTCAAATAAAATCTATTTAATCATTGATAAATTTTGCTAGTGTCTCGAAATAACCTCATAAGCAATCACATTAAAATTACGGCATGGACAACCGTTATGGCTTTTCTTTAAGAGCAATTGTCTAAGTATTACCCCTGGCACCGATTCAAATAACCCCTGTTTCTAAACTAAACTCCTTTTAGAAATGCTTTTTTTTAAATAAGTTTTTCAGCGAAAAGCGAGTTGTATAATGATAGTAAGGCCTCTACAAATATCATTTAAATTAAATCTAAAGAGATTGAAATAGCCGGAACTAACTTTAATATGAACGACCACATAAATAATAAAATAAATGACGGATATTTAATGTCACAAGTATTTGTCAATTACCCTAAGCTACCCGATCCCTTGCGCATTATGTATGAAAAGTCTTCCTAAAGCAATTAATTAAATAAATTAATTTTTATCTTAATAGGAACGGTATAAAATTTTAAAATATGAAAACTATTAATACTGAATGAAAAATTTAAAATTTGAATAACAAATACACACAAATAATTTAGTTTAAGGAGCATTATTTTTTATTAGGCACAACTAACACGAAAGAATTAAATATTCTAAACCAGAATAGAATAATTCCATACTGTTTTAATTTTATTCATTAATATTTTTTTTAAATACCAATTTTAGAAATGCAATAAGAAAAGGTAATCGATGAGCATATAAAAATATAATTTTTTAAATTTTACATACATTTTGTTGATTTTTTAAAGAATTATTTTTGGTTAGGGATGAATACATAATTAAAAATATTGAAATATTCAACAAATGTAAACTTATTAAATATTAAGTTTAAATCATAGCTCCTCCAGTATGGAAAGTGGAACCGATGAATTTAGATGTACAAGAAGGCGGACATGCTGACATTTCATGCGAAGCATCTGGTGTTCCCCAGCCTGAAATAAAATGGTTGCAAGGTAATGTCGATGTTTACTGGAAATAAAAATTTATCAATTCAAATAGGTAAAAACAGTTGATCTCGTATTTGAATTATTTGTACAATGGTGATTGAAAACCTGCGTTCCCGATTTCAGAATACCAGCTGACAAAAAATAAGTATATTTTGTTTCTTTGATGTTTTTGTGAGTGTGACAATGTATCACTAATTATTGTTTTGAAAAACAAATGTTACTTAAAAGTTTTTAAAGTTAAAAAAAAAAACAACTTGAAGTGAAACTTAAGTTAATTATTTTAAATTATGTCTTTGCTATTCCTGTGATAGAAATTTCACTTGAAATTTGACCAAGTACACTGCTACAAATTTTGTGCTTGGTTCCACTATAATAATGGCTCCTTGTAGTTATAATGGCTGCATAGTTAAATGTTTTAAAATTTTTTTCGGTATTAGGTTGAAAGATTTTTCAGGTTTTCATTTCCAAAACCTGAAAAATGGTATATGTAAGAAAAAAAGAATTTGATGAATAATAACTAAATCACATTGTGCTACATTTTAAGTGTTTACATTCCAAACTTGTTTATGAAAAATTAAGCTTTTCTTCAAATATTTTAAGTAAATAAAGTATCTCATGCCTTTATTGATTTGGCAAAAGTGATTTAAATGACTCAAAATTCTATTTCAATGCAAATTAAATGGGAAATTCGCCAATAAATAGTAACTTAAATATCCGCCCGGATGTACAGACAGATGGACAAAAAGTATAAAAGATTAGTCTATGATGTCATATAGTTCTGACAAAAATAATTTTTAAGATCTGACGAATAGACCGATTTTGAAAAGGGGCATCGGACGGATAAACGGACACGTCATCATGTTAATGCTACTTTTTACTTTTTTATTCTTTCGAATTAAAAAGTAAGCTAAAAATATATAGATGTTACTTCTTAAACAAAATAAAACTAAATAAAAATGTAGTGAATTTTACTTTCAAAATGTAGTGACCATTTTACTGCTCTTTTAGTTGGAATTTCAATTTTGTGGTATATATAGCTTTTCTTAAGATCAAGTTTGAAATATAAATAATAGTTTTTAGCAACTTCATTTAATCCGTATTTTCTAACCCCTCGATTCAAAAATAATTTTTCAATTAAAGGAATTTACAATAAATTTTCGAAAATATGCAGAAATGGCTGAACTTTTTTCACTGACTATCGTCATAATTTTGTGAGAATGAAAAGAAGAAATATCATTGTGGCGCACTAATTTTTCTTATTTCTTGCATGAAAATACCAACTTGTAATCTTTCGAGTAAGTCTTTTCAATATTGACTTAAAATTTACACACTATTTATAGGAGAAGAAAATGGTTCAACAATAACAGAAGATTCTTCTTCAGTAATTAAAACCCTTCCTGGTGGTACTTTATCTATCACCAAGGTGGAAGCCTCTATGCAAGGAAGTTATACATGCAGTGCGGATAACAGTTTTGGAAAACCGATTTCAAAAACAATATATGTTAAGGTTAGAGGTATGTATAGGGATTAATGTTTTAATGAGTAATTAATATGAATTTTTTCAAACTTTTTAAAGTGTGTTAAGCAAGTGTAAACTTTATTTTTTTAATAGTTTCATACCTAGAGTTTTTAATAAGTCGTGAATAGTATAAGTAGCAATCAAAATAACAATGTTTTTTTTTTAAATTTGTAAGTATCGGTGCTTAATATGAACACTGATACGCTAATGATTGCTGCCTTCTTTTTTGAAACACCTAAATATGTTTACGATTAAATAGTATTTCAGAATTTTCATCTGACGAAATAAAAATCTATTGCCTTCCATCAAATTTCCCTTATTGGTGAGTATTTTCTTTTATTATATGAATTAAAAAATACAGTTATTTACCTTAATCTGAGTTATAACTAATATATTGAATACTTGCTTTACGTTTTGATTTTTTTTAGAAACAGCATTCCTTCAGTGCTTTTCAGCTAACAAAACGGATTACACAGAACTATTACACAATAATTGTACAACGATATGGAAAAATAGTTAAGTATAAAAGTTTGATAATGCTTTAAAGCTGAATATTTTTTTATAGTTGCTGTAAGTTATTTATGTATATTAAAAATTAAAATAAAAAAATTGTAAACTCATTTAAACTAATTTTGTTTTATACTTTTCCCGAGGTGTGGCGCTGATAGATCACAGCGCTCTTATTACTCATAGTTAAAATGAAGCCATGTTCAGTGGTTTTTCCCATTTCATAGATTTGTTTACTTGAACATATCCATTTGTTTTTAACTATTGCTCAAAAATTTTCATCCTCATATTCATTAAGGGTAAAACTTTTTACTGTGTTAATAATCCGTTATATAATGATTTCCCCGTGTACAGAAATTGTTTTTCTATTGTTCGTTGTTTGGAAAACGGACGCTAATGGTAAGTTTATGATTTAGTATACAATTAGAAATGCATTGTTTGCTTACATGTTTTTTAAATAAGAAAATGTAAGTTTCATTAAATTTAACTTTTTCTGTAAAAAGAAAAAATAGTATGTAGAATTGACATTAAATGATAATTTTGTATAATACGAGTAGTCCGAATGTTTTTTGTATTAAATAATTTCTTTGAATTAGTTTGCGTATTTTCATATCAAAATCTTTTTTTAAACATCTTATTAGGAAAAAAAATGCATTTATCACTAATAATTTCATCCTTATCATTTATCAGTATCACATCAATAAATTTTGTATCTAAAAATATCATGTAAAAAATCTTTTATTATTAATAAAATGTATTGATGTAATAATGGTAAATGATATGGGCGACAATTAAGATAAGATGATAATGCTATTTTATTTGATAAATTATTTGCGTATTAGTAAAATATGTATAATATTTTAATGGGATTTTTTGTGTGTATTACATTTAGGTATATTTTTCTATAAAATCTTTTTAAAACTTGTTTTGTATGGCTAGCCAATTGCCTCTCATTTGATTTTATATTTAAATGAATAATTTATGTCATTACTGCTTGTTTAAATTTCAGAGCCACCTGACGTTGCGTCATTTAATTTCCCTACCGGTTTAAAAGAAGGTCAAAGAGGCAGTGCAACTTGTACAATAAAATCCGGAGAAAGACCTTTTGAGTTTCTGTGGCTGAAAAATGGAGATGAAATTATAAAGACTTCAAATGTAAAGATACAGAATGTGCCGGATTCATCTATTTTAGTTATTGAGACAGTTTCATCTGAAAGTAATGGAAACTATACTTGCATTGTCAAAAATGTATTTGGCTCAGATCGGTTTACAGCAACTCTAAACGTTGCAGGTAACTGAATTTATATATTCAAATCAATATACAGTAAATGTATAAAACTTATTAAAGATATTAGCATACAGCATATTTAATAAAATATGCATTCAAGTATATGAAAAATATGTATTGTAGTATATTTTTAACTTGAATATTTTATATCTATAAATTATATTCGAAAAACAAATATACTATGATGTTGGTATATTGTAGTACGTACGTCTGAAAAACCATAGTACTTTCTTGATATATGAGCAAAACTAATAAAAACAACACAGTTGAAAAAGCATAATTGTTTTTGTATTAATCAGTAAATTTAATTTGCTTACATTTAAATGTCTGTTATACAGTAAAAAATTATTCTTGACACTTATCATGATCTAGTTTAAATAATTAAAAAAATCATGTAAGACTGATTCTATCAAAAATGCTTTCAAATTAAGAAAAATGATGTTACCATCTTAAAAAATCCTTTTAACTTAAATAGTAAAATACATGCATGGCTCCTACTATTAAAATAACTTTAAGATTAAAAAAAGACGCTGCTTTACTATATAAAAACATTAATAATCTAATAATACATGATCACTTTTCTTATTTTGCGCAATGATAATTATGAAATAAAAAAACTTAAATAGTTATTAATTTCTTTTATAAATTACATTTTTTTTCAAGTAATTAAAAATATATAAGTTTTTATTTTTTAAATTATAAATAATAATAAATAATATATTTAATTTTTTTTTAATATTTCTTAAATATATTTTTTTCATGTTCCAGCTGCTCCTACATGGATAAAAGAGCCTAGCGATGTTCTGGTTGAAGAAGGGGACAGTATTTCAATTGAATGTTCAGCAAGTGGTGAACCTAAACCTTCCGTTAAATGGCTAAGAGGTATTTATTCTATTTATAAGCATTGAGAAAATGTTTTATTAAGCTGTTTATCTTATTTGTGCATACACCAAAATGAGAAACAATATTTTATATTTCAGTTTTTTCACTTAAACTTTAAAGTAACCAAAATGTAATACCTTTAAAAGATTAAACAGTATAGCAAAATTTTAAATTACATCAATATAATAACAAAACAAGTTGGTTTGTTACAGAATCTGTCACTTACACCGCTTCCACACAACATTTTAAGGTCAACAGGAAACACACTAACGCCTCAAAAAGAAATTCGCCAAACAGGGCCTTTGGCTAGTTCGAATTCAAACTTTTATTCGCAAAAACTAATAATTTTCTTTAATCTTCTTTTGCAGATTTGATAATTAATCTTTATCGTTTGCTAATTTTTTTTTGAACTTAGAAGAATAGTGATGAATTTTTTTAATGAATATCTTTTTGCAGTCACAAGTTTACATTTCGAAAAATAAATTAGTAAAATTATTGCCTTAAAAATAAAAGCGAAAATTTACAGATTTTTTATGCAAATTTCGAATTTTTTATGAATCTTTCTTCCCAAAAATATAACGAACCATCAAAATAACTTTATTGTGCTATTACAACAATCCAAATTGAATTATTACGCAAAAATAAATATTTTTTCAAGAATTTTATTTTTATTTTAAATAAAGTTTCTCGCACGTTTGATGTCATGGCAACAGTGAAAATATTGAATAAAAATGGGATTCGCATGTTATTTCAATGTAGATTAAATTTTTAGTTATTTAAATTTTAAATAACTTCTAATTTAAATTTTTTAATGAAATTTGGAATGTAGCCTAAACTGATTTTTTGCTTCAAAATGACGTATCTCACTTGTTTGTGAGACTTGCGGTTCCTTCTGTGGAAGTGGGTGACGGACAGACAGACAGACGGACGGACAGACAGACGGACAGAACGATTATAAAACCTTCCACTTTTTACGTTATAAACGTAGTGTGGAAGCTAAAAAGATTAAAAGTAAGATAATGATGAAAATTGCTGTTTAAGTAAAAAGTGATTAAACGTGGGTAAAATCAATTAACTTAAATTCAATTTACTGTGATGTTTTAAATTAATAGCAATAGGGATGATTTGAAATTTATTAAAAAAGGTCAAAACGTTCAAACCAGTAAGGAAATTTATTTAATATATTAAATTTTACTTTTGTTAACTACTTGCTTTAATAATCCGTTCAGAAAGTGGATTTCATATTAAAACTACCAATTTAAATTACACTTTTGAATTTAGTAAGGACATTTTCTAAAAGTCAGGCAGATTTTCACGTTTGAAAAGTCTAAATTATTTTTGTGATAAACTATATTTTATACTTTTAATTCTCTGAGGAATAAGCAAATTGTCTTAGGTGTAAGCTTATTTTCCCTGTGTGATTAGAATATATATTTTTTCAATTGAAAAATAAATTTCTTTAATTTAAAAAAAAAGTATATATTTCTTTTTAATGTATGTTGCTGAACAGGTGACGTTTTTTCGTCTGTATCTTTTAGACGGTTATGATGTCAAAATTTATGTTTAAAATGTGATGTTTACCAAATAGTTATTAAAAATTCTGATTTTCTTCTAGGTGAAGTAAACACCTTTATTTCTAATGATATTTCTTCTGCGATGAGTGTTTCTGCATCTGGAACATTGACTGTCAATAAAATAGAAGCTGCAATGCAAGGATCTTACACCTGTATAGCAGAAAATGAAATAGGAAAACCAATTTCAAAAACTGTTATGATATTAGTTCGTGGTAAATATAAATTTTTATTTTCAATAAGTTCATCGAAAAAAATGAGTGCAGAATACAAAATGAGTGCTAAGTAAGTGTTATGTTTATTTAATCAAAAAATAATGGTGAACAAAGTTGCATTATTATAAATAAATGTTATTTTATGTAAAAAGTTAACTGCTTTAATTAATGTACTGGGGGTTCGTTAAAGTTCGTAAAGTTTTATATTGTAAAATGTTACTGTTGTTTAAAGATGTTTTCATACAAAAATTTGTAAATATATTATAAAGTAAATAGTACCATTTAGTTATGTTTAGTATATTTTAAAACACTGGTTTTAATTTTAATAAAATTCACATTACTTAACTTTAAATTCGTTTCATGTCTTGTATTTCTTATGTTTTTTTATTAATTATATTTCTTTTTACAGAACTATAAATAAAGTTTAAAGGTACTTATGCAAAAAGAATAGACGAATAATAATACTAACAGTTAAATACAATTTATTTAATGATTAGTCTCAAAAGATCCGTTTTTCAAAACTCGACTGTAAAATTATGTCACATTTGTACCGATATGTGGCGCTGCGTTGATAAGAAACATAAAAGTGATATTGCATGACTAAACGCCATGTTGTGACTCATATAGCTCTTCATTTACCATGTAAACAATTTTAAGAAGAAAAATCGTATCATTGTTTTTTTAAAAGTACTCTATTGAAATTGTATATCTAGAGATCAGATCCCCAAGAAAATGTCGATAATTTGTAAATGTTGAACAATATCGATGGCTGCATTAGTCATTCGATTCATCATTGCTCTATGCTATCATTTCCATATCATATTATGCGGAGGTAAGTCTCTAATTAATTACATTTTATTTATAAATCATTTACTTAAAAAGAGTTTTAAATGGTTAAGGTCATAAAAAATAAATTCTGTACATTGAACACATGAATACTATATTATCTATTACAAAAACTAAAATAATGTAATGTTGATATGTATAAATGATATGTTTTACGATGATATTTAAATTTTTATTGATTTTAAATGATTTTTTTATTGTGATTTTAATTAAATCTCTGTTAACGATACGGAAAATATATTGCTAATTGAAACTAAGTATTTAATTTACGAGCTAGAACAGTAAATATTTACATTTTTTTAAAAAATCGTCTTGAACATTGAATTCAAATTTCTTTGATTTAGATGCTCCTGTGGTAGCTCCTTTCATTTTCCCACCTGCCTTAAAAGAAGGTGAAAGAGGAAGTGCAATTTGCACCATTAAATCTGGTGATAGACCTTTTGAGTTCCATTGGGAAAAGGATGGCAAGGAGCTAAAGAATGTTGAAACACAATCCATTCGGGATTCATCATTTTTAATTATTGAATCTGTGTCTGCTGATAGTTCTGGAAATTATACGTGCATAGTATCAAATGCATTTGGTAAAGATAGATTTACAGCCAGCCTGCTTGTAACAGGTAAGAGAAGTACAGGGTGTCTTCCAAAGATTTCACATTTTGTTGTTTAATATTTTTTTTGAATTATTAAATACCTAGAAAAAATGCGTAATGTAGAAAGCAGACTCAAATGGTATATGTGTACTACATATAATTAATCTATATTGGTCACATTCTTATCATAAACGTGTAAATTATTATACATCAAAATACATAAATTATTTAAGGACATTTTTTGATAAAAAACTTAATTGAAAATTATAATTTAATAGCTATTTTTTATTGTAGCTTTTTATGCTATATTATAGCTTTATTTATTTTCCTAAACATAATTTATTTTTTGTAACAAATATTATTTTAGCAAATAAAAAGCGTTATGAGATAGTTTAGTTCCTTCAAAGTACTTAAAAAGAGTTTGTAAAAAAAATAATTAAATTTCAAATTTTACATGGAAAAAAATATATAAGTTGCCATTTGTGTAAAATTTTTCTGTTACTATTTTGCTTAGCTTTATAAGTACCGTCAGTGCGGGTAACTTTGGCCAAAATCATAGTTTTTTTTACAAAAGAAGAAAAATTTAACTACAAAAACGATTTGAACACAAAAAAATCATTATGCATTCTAAGTATTGTACTTTTAGGAATAATTTTCGAACATTTTTGTTGAATTTTATAAATTAATAAAAAATTGGCATTGCTTTAAAAAATTAGGACACTGTTAAGAGCCGGGCGGGTAACTTTGGCCACCCATGAAATACATAAGAAACATACTTTTTAACATCATTAAAGCCTGTGTTACCGAATTAAATAGCAATATTAAAACGTTTAAACCAAAAAATAACAAAGTTATAAGACATTATAGTTATTAAAAATTGCATATAACTTTACATTTACATTGCAGTGCATCGTGGAATGGCATTACACGATGAATACTAGTATTCCTTGTCGCTTAAAAGAAAAATAAACTTCTATTTTAATAAGGAAAAAGAACTTTTTTGAAGCAAGATTTAATAACAAATATTTTTATAAAAAGCAAACGATTTTATTATGAAAGGGAAAAGAAATAATCTATTCATAATTAGGAATCTGAAAATGTTTACCTTTCGACATTTGCGATTTTGAGTGGTATACGTTTTTTGCATTATATCTTTATCTTTTTAATGTTTAAAAGTGTGAGATTTTTTTTAAATATCTAAAAAATGAGTAATCATAAAAGTAAGAATTTTTCAAAAGTAGTTAAACAGAATACACTTTTACATAATTTTTTTAAAGTGCAAAGTTTCATAAAGAAATATTTACATCTATGGCCAAAGTTACCCGCATTCATCGGCAAAAGCTTCCCAATTACAAATATTTTAGTATAGCATAAAAAGTTTTCAACTTAGAATCAAACAAACGGTGTAATATTCTTCCCCATAAATAAAAGAATCGAATAGAGTGTTTTATTTAAATATTTTCAGTGTTCTTTTAAGTGTTCCAGACAAAAGTTGGAAGAGATAGATTTTTGTAATTTTATGCTCGTAAGAATGAAATCAGCATTTGAAGTATTGCCAGATTTAGAATTAGAACTTTTTTTATATGAAATGAAAGGCGATGTTTCCACCATTCCAAAAATGTAAAACAATTGAAGATTAGATCATTTTATGAAGAGAAATTAAGAAACAAATCTTTTTCCGACGCGTGGCCAAAGTTACCCTCCGTGGCCAAAGTTACCCGCTTTGACGGTACTTTCTTTGTGTAATTCAGAAAAGAGATTGTTAAAAAAAAACTAATTAATTTTCAAATTTTACATTGAAAGAAGTATATAAGTTACTATTTGTGTAAAATTTTTCTGTAATTATTTTACATAGCTTTATTTGTTTTTTATGTGTAATTCAGCTCCGCCGGTATGGAAGAAAGAACCTATGGATCAAATTGTGCAAGAAGGAGACAGTTTGTCAGTTGAATGCGAAGCAATAGGTGTACCCTCTCCTACAATGAAATGGACTGTAGGTATGTTGGGTTTTATAATTACGCTAATGTCATGCGGATGCAATTTAACTGAACTTTTCAAAACCTTAAACTTTTAAAATCACAAATAAATTTATTTATAGTTATTTAGTTAAACATGTTTTTTTGTTCATAAAATATTTAGGAATTGAATTATTCGTTTTCAGTATTACTTTTCAAGCCGTTTTATTAATTTTTACTTAAAGATATAGAATAATAAACAAAATGAACAATTCATTTAGAAAAAAAATATTATGCATGTACTTGTGAAATATTGTTTTGTGAAAAAAAAAGAATTATATGATACACGCATACACTTAAAATAATACAAATTATACTTACTGTCATTCAGAACTGATTGATTTGGAAAAGAGTTCACCCAAATTAAAAGTTAACAATTTTTTTAATTGATTTGAAACAAATTCCGCTATTACTGCATTTATGCGCAAGTTGTTCCGTTAAATAAAAATTTCTACTATCTTAAAAGTTTTTTTTTTAAAATTTTGTAGTAGACAAACATGAACCAATTCCCAGTGATCCATCCTCAATGATACGGTCATCTTCTTCTGGATCTTTAATAATCAACAAAGTAGACATCAGCATGGAAGGCAGATACTCTTGTGAAGCAGACAACGGGTTTGGTCATACACTTAAGAAAGATATTGTAATTACTGTACGGGGTAAGTAAATTGCTTGACGATAACATGTGCTGGAGACAAGTTCATGTCAAATGACTGGGACACAGGAAATTTACAAGACAGAGTGAAGGTTTATTTTCTAAAAATGTTATGTTTTTGTAAATTGATATAATTTAGACTTTATGTGTATTTATTTATAAATATTTATATATCCTGCTTATTATGATATAATTATCTTTCATATGAACGCATTGCGATCATTTGAATTGCGTATTTATATATGTTTTTTGATGCCCTTTTTTTGTCAAACGTTTCAATGGCGTTCTAAACACTCTAATTATATTTTACTTATTTAGTATGAAAATTTCGTTAAATATTTCACATTAGGACTATACATCTATTTCGAATACTTTCAATATTGTGATATAGTAATGTCAATTTCATTCGATTTGTATTTCTGCTATCGTGTATTATTAGGCGAGTAGTAAATAAAGAATTAACCTCTTCCTTCTCGAAAGGAATTCTTCGCATATATTCCTTATATAAAAGTATTTTTCAAACAATTATATATTTAATAGTATGCTTGGAAGTAATTTTTTTTTAAAAAAAAGAAAGCTTTTAACATTGCTGAGAGTCATCTTAATTTAGTGACATTTGAGGTTTTGAGCCTTAAAAGTACACATTTTTAAGTGGTAAAAATGTTTTTTTTTTGTGCTATGAATAAACAAGTAAGGTCTGTCATATATTGGGATCAAAAATCTATTCTAACTTCCGCTTCAATCCAAAACGTCTTACCCCTTTAATGCCTGACCTACAGCATCTTGTGGGTTTGTCATGAAGTCATTCGCAGGGGTTTTATAACTCTTTAATACCGGCGGTCAGATGGCGCTGATTTAAAATTGTGAGACTAAATTTGGAGTTTTATCGAAAAAAATGTGTTAAACAACATCAATGTCAGCAACTATTTAAAAACAAAGTCGTTTTTTTAATAAAAATAACAAATGGTACAAGTCAGCTGCTTTGGTATCGATATTTTTTGAAGAGCTTGAACATTCTCTTTTGATACCCGCAGGGGCTGGGGAGCCCAGTCGGTTAAGCACTCGCTTAGCATGCGGAAGGTCCCAGGTTCAGGTCGGGGAATCGCCAAAATAGCTGCCGACCTATAAACGGCCCGTGTAGCCAAAAATGTCCGACGAATAATACCCCGTGTAAGGGAGTGCACGTTAAATATCCTTCAGCGTCCTAACGCTGCGTACGATGTCGCCATTAACGGTTGCGTTGGGTGCCTATTCATTTGTTGGCTCGTCACCTGACTGTGGTTCTAAAATATGACGCCCGCCGCCAATAGCCCTCGTGTAGCTCTAGTGCGACGATAATTCATACCCAACCTAAACTTTTTATACTCAAACGATCGTTATTAATTAGTTGGAAAGAGATAATATAGATCTGAGTAAAAGCCGGGCTGCAATGATTTCTTGGGTCACAGAATATTTGGCAGTCACTAAAGGTATCTTTTCCTTAAAACACATAGCATTTATCTTTTCGATAAAACACCTACAAAATTAAAACAGCGCCATTTAAAGGGGTTTCAAAGATTTTCAGATTAACCGCTGAAAAAGACTTACAAAATCTGCTTGACCTTCTTCCGATGTCATTTTTTTTGTATAATTGATAATTCAGCTGCTTCGATATCAATAGTTTTAGAAAGTTTAACATTTTAGTTTGTAATTAGAAATTTAGTAGTAAGTAAAATTATAAAATGAAGTTGTGAAAGGAATTCTACAAAGATGCGTTCCGCTGTAGAGAAGAGGACATAAAGAAAAAAAATAAACAAAAATTTTCTTACAAATTGCTATGTTTTTGTTAATTGATATAATTTAATATTTGCAAATGTATTTGGGATCTGATTATTCTGCCTTAATTATCTCTTATATGTCCGTTCTCAAATTACATATTTATATATGACTTCTGTTGCTTTGTCAAACATTTAAATTTTGTTCTAAATAATATACTTACTTTTTACCCATTTTATGATAATATCGTTATAAGCTATATATTAAGAATATTTAACTATTCAGAATGCTTTTTTATATTTTGATATACTAATGTCGATTTTATCCGATATGTGGCGCTGTATTACCGCGTATCGTGTATTATTATTTTGCATTAGCGTATGTACTCTAACGCCATATTGTCAAAGCAATTGTTTCATGTGGATTTCTTTGTAATTTGATATATAACTTTTCAAAGAATATTACTAACATTTTGTAGCATGAAAGAAACAGGGATTATTTTGTGAAATTACAGTGTGAAAGAACTTACGTGTAATATGATCCAAACATTTCTGACTGTATTTTGCGTGTGGATACTTCTCTTTAAGAGTGTTCTAATGGGAGGTAGGTTAACATTTCAATACCATATTTAATATAATATTTTTAAATTTTACTCAAAAGCGATTTCTTTGAATATATCTTCAAGTTTCTTTAATTTAAATAACATACCATATTTTTACAAGTGTGTTGGGTGTTATAGGTGTGTAGTTGCTTTTATACATTTATAAAATGAGTGTTCTTGAATATCATAATATTAAAATACAATAATAAATCCATATTACTTAGGTATTGTAAAAAATTAATAATTAGTTACACATCGTATAATAATTAGATTTTTCTACAAAATACTAAATATTACGTTTTTTTGCTCAATGAAAAGCTAGAGTAATTGGAAATAGTTTTGTTTAAAAATTATTATTTGGAAATAATTATGTACTCTTTGAATAACCTTTTTTAATGTGTAAATATGTTTTGAAACTTTTATTACGCGCAACAAATTTGTAATTATGAAAAATACTATCGAGAATTAAATTAAGATGTTAATATTATTTTTAAACATCGCATAACTAACTAAAGTCTATATATAAGGTATGTCTAGTACAATGATATTGAGATTGGTAGACGAAACGACCATTCCATCTGATGTAGTTATTTACGTTTAGCTCGTTTTTACTGTATTTTGTAATAATTGTCATTTTTGTAATATATCTTCTGTTATTTCATCACTTGCGTTCTGTGTGTCTAGTACAATTATATTTAGTTGCAAATGAACACATTCTATTTCTGTATTTTGTAAAAAAATATAATTTTTCAATAGATGCTCCTGTAGTTGCGCCATTTTCATTTCCACCTGCATTACAAGAAGGAGAAAGGGCAAGTGCAACTTGCACCATAAGATCAGGTGACAGGCCGGTGGAACTTCAATGGAAGAAAGATGGCATGCTCCTAACCCAATCATCAAGTGTTGACATACAATACATAAAAGATTCGTCCTTTTTAGTGATAGAATCTGTAACCTCAAAGAGTTCTGGAAATTACACTTGCATAGTAAAGAATTCTTTTGGTCAAGATCAATTTACAGCAAGTTTAACAGTTATAGGTAATGGTTGATCTCTATCATATAAAAAATAATAACCAACAAAATTAATTGTTTAATGAGTTAATTTTTTTGAAACAATATTTAGAATAGTAATTTAGAAATCTTTATATTGGCTGAAAGTTCATTAATTAATAGTTAAATCTAACTGTTAAATATACATGAAAAACGGATTAAGAATGATAATAAATTATGTTACGTTAAATGTAAACTTCTTGATTCTGATCGTCAAGCCCATTGTTCAAATATTTTGTATAAGTATCTATGTTTTTGTAAAAAGAATGTTTTATAAATTTTAACTAAAATTTTATTTCTATTTTAAAAGCTCCTCCAGAATGGCTAATAGAACCAACAGATAAAATTGCACAAGAAGGAGATGGCCTTATTGTGGAATGCAAAGCTTCTGGAGTTCCGCATCCAACTGTTAAATGGACATCAGTTAAGTGAACACCTTTTGTTTATAACATGACATTACATCCATACTTACTGCATAATAGATATTGACTAAAAATATGACTTTTATAAATTTATTTTTATAAACTGTATTTTCGAAAGCGTTTCATAACTTTTAACGCTCTTCATATATTTGATTAATGTTATAATTTTTCTATTTAATACACGTGGAATTAACAAAAACTAGCACTGTATTATACTTGAAAGAATTTTTTAAAAACATTATTTTCAAAAAATAAACCATGAAAATTTTCTTACGTCTTTTACACCAAACACAAACAATAAACCTAGATAATATATTGAATTTAAAGGGGGGTATCGGATATTTGGAATATAACGATAAATACCTCACTGTAAGAATTTTCAAAAACTTTATCTTATGCTTTTTATAAAGAAACCCCAGAATAACTTTATTAAAATAATATTATAGATTTATTTTAAGTAAAAAGAATTAGTGTGGACAATTTAGGAATTATATGAAATTCTCATTCTGAATTATAAGTACAGTGAACAAAATTTGAATTTTAAATATTTTTACAGGTGAGACAAAGAACATCGTGTCCACTGATGCCTCATCTGTAATTCACTCATCAGAGTCAGGATCTTTAGTTATAACTAAACTAGACTCTTCAATGAAAGGATCCTACACGTGCGAGGCCAACAATGGTTATGGCGAGCCTCTTAGAAAAGAAATATTAGTTTCAGTGCGTGGTAAGTAACAAATAAAGGTTATAATTTATGTGAATCATACGTGTGCTAAAATTATGTCATGTGGAATGTATCGATAATAGAACAATTAAATAACTATTTGTTATTTTTCTTTATTGTTTTTACAATATTAAATTAGACTGATTCATGTTATTTTTTCTGCAAAACGTTAATTGGCATTTTTATGAATACAATTTCTATTATGCAATTGTTATTTTACTATCACTATTTTGGATATAATAAAAATGCGAGCTTTAAAGTGCAGAAATGCTGCTGGATAATTTTAGCATTTAATTGTTTTGGTATGTTAAAACAAGATGCGGATTATTTATAACATATTATATTGATTATGATACAGGTACATATACTTCTGATGAAATTACGGAAAATTTTTTCTTAAAATATACAATTTCCTCACCAAAGTATCTAGCTTTTTTTTAATCTTTAATTATTCATTTAACTTGCTTTTTTTACATTTCAAGCTATTGTAAGTAAAGATCTTCTCTGTAATAGCGTATAATGTGTATAAAATATTTTATATAAATATTGAGATTCGTTGTCCATATGAATAAATTACATTTTATACCTGAATGATATGCAATTTTCCTACAAACGCATGCTAACCATTACGTAGTTTTCATAACTTATATAAAACTGTTTGAAACATATAAATTTAATCGACGTACTCGAATAATTCGTATATTCTTTGTGAGTTGAAACTTTTAAATACTATAGAATAATAAGTATTTTAAAATAATTTTTTAAATAATTTTTAAAATAATCTACTATGCATAACAGTATTTTTATACTCTGATATTTGAACAGAAATATTAAAAAAAATCTAGTTTATTTTAACTATCCAATAAAGGATCTAATAAAAAGAACTTTTAATTTACTTTCCTATTTTTACCGATATGTGGCGCTGTGTTACCAAACTATTGAAATACATATTTACTCTTAAACGCCATTTTGCGCTTACTATATGTGTTGTTTGTATACCATGTACTTTCCCGCTGAAGATTCACTACTTTCATGCCTAAAACCCAAATAATTTTGCTGTTTACCACATTTATTTGTGTTAAAATTATTATTCCTTTTAAAGATGAGAAAGGTATCTGATGTGTTTCGAAATGCATTGATATTTTCAATTGTTGTTTGCGTTATACAGACCATTATATGTGGAGGTAAGTAAATCATATTTTTGTTCACTAATAGTTAATTTTAAGTCATATTAAACTATATCATACATTTATCCTCATGTTTAATGTCCTTGACTTTTTGAACGTAATTAATTACTTTCAAAACTGTCGATAATTTTTTTCGCTATACCTACTGCTCTTGTTAAAAAAATTAACTTATAGTTTCAGTTTAAACAAAAATAACACTTCTCCCTAAAGCCTGGAATTTTGTTTGCAAGCGATGTATATGATAAGTGCTTAAATAAATTTATAAAAATTTTATCAACTCACATTGGTCATATATTTAAGAATATTTTTTAGTTTATTGATGGCATGTATAACGAGACCTCCAATCGACTGTATTCATCAGTTTTCCAAACTTCAATTTTTCCAGCTGTATTTTGGTTTATTATTAACTGTTTTCCTAGTACTGAACTATTTTATTGGATGTTAAAGTTTAAAAAATAGCTGACGGAATTTATTATTTTTAAAATTTAGATGCTCCTGTTATTTCACCATTCATTTTTCCACCTGCCTTAAAAGAAGGCGAAAGAGCCAGTGTCCAGTGTACAATTAGATCCGGAGATAAGCCTGTAGAATTTCAGTGGAAAAAAGATGGCCAAGGAATTAACGAAGGCTCAAATGTGGAAATACAATCACTTCGGGACAGTTCTATCATGGTTATTGAAACAGTTTCTGCAAAAAGTAGTGGAAATTATACATGTGTTGTTAGTAACGCTCATGGAAAAGATCAGTTTACCGCAAGTTTAACAGTTACTGGTATGTATAACGTTAAATAGCGTTAATCAATGTTTCGAATTTCGTTGAACTTAATATAACAGTTGTTAAAAAATAAAATAAAAATGTTTTGTAGCTATATTATTGTATAACATATTAGTGTGTTTGAATAGCCAATTTTCAAACTTCATTTTAAAATATTAGAGAATCCTTTTGCTAAATTTAATGTAAAATGTTTTAAATGTGTTTAGTAATTGTTAAATATCATACAAACTATAATTGTCCTGTTTTGAATTTTAAGAAATTTTAATAGTTAAAATTTTTTCCAATTAAATGAGTTTTTTGTTAGCTGCTCCTGAATGGTTGAATGAGCCGATGGACACAGTCGCTGAAGAGGGAGATAGTTTGACGATTGAGTGTAGAGCTACAGGTGTTCCTCCACCCTCAATTAAATGGACTTCAGGTAAATAGAAAGCTTATTATTAAATCAATGTTAAAATATAAATATTTCTTTCATAATTGTATATCATTAAGTAATGTATCAACTGCCAGAAATAGATTTTTTAATAGTAATTCAATGATATGAATACTTGAAACATTATTTATACCTGCTAACTATTAATTAATCGTACTAATATATGAATTGGCAAGCCCAAATGATTGTAAACGATAATTATATTATCTAAAATCTAAATGGTTGCAAACGTTAATTTAATGCGACGTAATTTATAATCTGTAGAAAAGTATTGCATTTACTTCTTATAGTTAAATTTAACGAATATTAACTATAATGATTTTCTTAAATACTCTTCAAGTTGCTATAAAGAATTTTATGTAATACTATTTTAAAAATATTAAATTAAGAATGACTTATTTTATTAATTAAAGTGTTTTTTTTTGTATTTTAATTAAATTCGATAAGATTTTAATAAAAATCTATTAAAATATTTACAGGTGACGGTAAAATACTTATACCAGATGATCAGGTGTCAAACATAAGAACATCTTCATTAGGAGCTTTGATGATTAGCAAAGTAGAAGCTTCTATGGAAGGCTCGTATACCTGTGAGGCAAGTAATGGATATGGCGAACCCTTGAGAAAGGTTGTTCTAATATCAGTTAGAGGTAAGTGGTTATGAATAAAAAAATATTTTGGTGCTGTGCAAGCTCATGTCGAACGATTGTCTATTTTTAGCGAGAGTCTTTAGTTTTCTTTCCATACCTTTTTTTTACATTTGCTTAATGTTTTTTTAAAACGGTATTTGAATCAAAGCGAGCTTGAACATTGTGTGGCGCTTATAAAACTCGATAAAAGTCGAATTTTTGTGTTAAGGATTCTTTCGCTTGTGAATTTAAAAATTTAGGTTAAAAGTTGCGCTTGTTTGGTCTATTGTTAATTATTATTATTAAGGTTCAGTTTAAATTTAAAATATTTTAGCTATGTACGTGAATTATTACAGTTTTTATAATGTTTTCAATATTATACAGAGAGTTATATTTATTACTTTATAGAATTTTTAAAGAATGTGCTATGTATATTATTCTTAAATTAATGTGAGTTGAGTTTCATGACCTTCAGATTTAATCAAATGAAATTGTTTTTGATATTTTATTAATTATAGCTAATGAATGTTTAACACATCGTATATTGCTCATTATAACTTGTTATTGTTCATATTTATAGAAATTTTGATGTTTTAAACCTTTGATGCTTTTTATATTGCCAGTTTTTTTCTTAAAGTTTTAATATGTATTAATGAATAAATATGTAACTACTAAAAAACGCCTAGATTATTTTCCGAGTATATATACAATTATACTTTACTCAAAACTATTATTAAAGCAATAAACTTTTTCTCTGTTATGTGTAAATTTATTTTCAGGTAAAAATACTGTTTAATAAATCGGCAATTTTGTAGCAAAAAAATTCTATTTTAGATTAATTAATGCATACTTTATCTAAAATGTTAACATATTTTCCTTTAAAATAGTTCCTGTTATACATTTAATTTTAACCCTCATCTTGAATTTGTGTTTTGTCCCACTGTGTGGCGCTCTATGCTCAGATCATCATAGTTTTCAATAAAACAACAAGAGTTTATATTTGGACGACGCTATTATATGAGATAATATAGGTTGTCTAGCTCAACTGCTGTGCTAAATTTTTGATTTCAGTGTTCGAACTAAAAAAGTTATTTAAACATGTGTTGTTTATCATTGGATTGTGCTGTATTCTATTCAAAGAAGATAATCCTTGTTGAGTTGTTAGCATGGTGGATATTAGCACCAACTTTTGTAGAAGCGGGAGGTAAGTTTGGTTTTATATAGTGCTTAATACTTTAAATATATAATATTACAATACATTAACAAATGTAAGATTCATTTTTGGATATTAAACCTGTGCATTCTGTTCAAATATTGGCCATGCATGCCCATTTATAAGTCAGCAAGTCCAATTTTTCACAATGCCAATCAACTATCTGTTTTCGAAATTTTTTGTTGTTGAAAACGGTTAAATTTACTATTTCATTTATCCAATGCACAATGTATTACGTATTTTAAATAGGGGAAACTAAAATAAATTCACTAACTTTTATTGTAGTAAAAACATTATTTTATTCACATTTGAATTTTTTATAGGGTTGCAATCATTTAATGAGAGTGTTTTTTGTTTATAGATGCACCTGTCGTTGCACCCTTTTCTTTTCCACCAGCACTAAAAGAAGGTGAAAGCGGTAATGTTATTTGTTCCATACGTTCAGGTGAAAAACCGCTTGAATTTCAGTGGATGAAAGACGATAAAGTGATAAAACAGTCTCAAAATGTCGAAATACAGTCCGTGAGGGACACTTCGATACTTTTGATAGATTCAGTAACATCTCAAAGTTCAGGGAACTATACCTGCATTGTGAAAAACGCTTTTGGATCCGATAGATATACGGCTAATTTAGCTGTATCAGGTGAGTAGAATTACTTCAAATTGTTGAATTATTTAATATTGATAAGGCTTTATTTATTGAATGTAAGTCTGCTTTGTTGTATTTTTAATAAAATTTAACAAATTGCAATTAAAAAGAGTATTTCTCTGTAAAGATATTTTTGCAATTGGAATTTAGTATTTGAATGCTGTATATTAATGAATTGATGACTTTTGAAATAAATTTTTTGCGATGAACATAATAATAAAATTCAAAACAGAATAATTAAAATGTACACAAAAACCGCAATAATTATTTAATAAAAGTAAATGATATATTAGGGTTTTTATGTTATGTTCTTAACTTGAAATATTTATAAATAATTATAATTTTTTAAATGTGGTAGATTCATGAACCATAGGACCACTGTTTACCCTAGTTCACTGACCAAATCTTTACAAATATTTTGTTCTAAGCGTTTATATTTAAAAGCTAATTCTATTTTATTTCATTTTAACTACTTTTAACGATTGGATGAGAAAACTATGGCAAGCTAAATGTAACATAATGTCTTTGGCAATCAAAAGTAAAAAATTTCATCTCGTTGATTTCTTTATTTAAAATTAAGTTCAATACTTTTGATTGAACATTACAAAAAATCATATATTGTAACTTCATCTATCAAATGAAGTACTAATTAAAATCCTTTTCCATGTAAAGTTTTGAATAAATATCTATCGTATATAATTGTATACTCTTATTTAAAATTTTAGCCCAACCAACTTGGCTAAAAGAACCTATTGATGTGATTTCTAAAGAAGGTGATAGCGTAATCGTGGAGTGCAAAGCCCTGGGTGTTCCTAAACCTTCCATAACGTGGACAAAAGTTAAGATTTTTTTTTAAAAAAAGCTACTATTTATTGCAATGTAGTGCAGAATTTAAAAGCTCTGATGTATCTTAAGTTATAATGGAAAAATTTAGATACAATTTAAATATTTTTTAGTTATTGTGATAACTAACTGTTTTGATATTTTTATTTTTAATGTTTAAATGGTTTGATTTTGATTTTATTTGTCAGTTTACCTTTTACCATTCGGTTTATTTAAAATTTGCTCGAAACAAAATGTATAAAGTAAATAATTTTATTTTAATGTAAAAGATTTAACATTGTGTTTTCTAAAATCTATGAAAATGATTTTAATTCCAAAATTAAAAATCGCATAGAAAATAATTAGTTAATTAACACAATTGGTTTTATGATTTCAACTGGCTTTTTTAGTTTGATTTTTTAAAGTATGTACCGTCAAATAGGGTAACTTTGGCTCAAGATTTTCTTGCTAAAAACTTTTCATTAAATTAATTATTTTGAAATAGGCTTGACTTTTCAAGTTGGCAATTCTGCCTTAACTTATGAAATAAAAAATTTTAAGAAGAATGTCCGTACTACATTTTTATGCTTGAGCCAAAGTTATAATCCAGGGCCAAAGTTACCCTACTCGGAAGTATTGTTAAAATACTGAAATATTTAATGAATAGTTTTGTGTGAAATTTAATGAGAGTGTTTTAATTCAACAGATAACGGAAGAGGGAAAAATTCATCTGAAATGTTCCCAAATCTGATGTTTGATGGAAGTGGAACACTCGTGATTTCTAAGCTTGACATTTCCATGAAAGGTTCCTACACTTGCATAGCAGATAATGGAATCGGGAAATCTCTCCAAAAGACCATATTTATTTCAGTACAAGGTAGTCTTTGTAGCTTATTGTTAGGATTAGCAGGTGTCATGTTATTTATGTATAACTTTTTTTTCTGAAATAATGTTTCGCTAGAGCAACGCAAGAAATTAATAAAAAATAATTTTGTGAACTAAAAATCCTATTATTATATTTTTAGCATAGTAAATTAGCTTTAAGTGAAAGTTATATTTATTAAAATCTAAATAACAGGATTTATATGATTTGAAGCATTTGTAGGTAATGTGATTAAAATACATTTATTTTAAGTATTGTTTGGTTATTTTAATAATGTTTTGCAAATTAGTAACAATTATTTTGCATTGCGCTAATAATTAATCAAATTAACTTAGTTAATAACTACATTTTATTTAAAAGGCTTTTTATTGATATTGATGATTTATGTTGACTTATATTTACAATACCAAAATAAATTTTGTTGTTCGTTCTATAAAGTATTTTTATTATTTTGATGAAAAAACTTAAGGTAAAAATATTACTTACTTAATGAAAGTCTGAATTACCATCTTTTATATTATTAAATTTTCTCGTGGCATGATCCGAACTTTTATGCATAGTATTTTTCAATACAATATTTAAAAATTAAAAAGTCAGTAGTTTTTCATATTGATTTTTACTGGACTTTATCAACTGAAATCCTTCTAAAACTAAAGATATTTTGATCAATTATAATTGAAATGAGAAGTTTTGTTAAAATTGTCTTTTTTCATGAATTTAGTTGAAATATATCTTAGAATATTTCAAAAGATTCAATATGATATTTGATGTTCTTGAAAAGTTGTTTCGTCAATTAATTGCTCTTTTCGACGAATTTTTCCTTACCACAGCATGTTTTACCCCTTTTAAAATAAAAATCTTGTAACTAATATTTTAAACTATATTTATAACTATAGTTGAATATGTTCTACACATAATTTTTTATTATTTGCATTCGACTGTTTATTAAGAATCGTCAATTTTTCGATATGTTTATATAAAATATGCTTTTACTATTTCCCGTGATGTGGCGCTGCCTATCCATTTCTAGTCAGTAAGCGGACGCGTATGTACAACAACAAATAAAGCGCCCGAACTGTTTCAGCTGTTTTAACTAGTTTTTAACTATTAATTTTTAAAATTTGTTTACAAACTTAACATAGTTTCTTAGAAAACCAAAAGTATCGGCAAAGTGCAAAGGAAATAATGATGATTCTTTGTATTTTGAGTTTGTTGATGATGCGGCCACAGCAATCTACTGCATTAAATGGTAAGATTTTTAAGAAATACTATATTAAATAAAATTAATTGATAAAATATTTATAATATGTGACATTATATTGGTTCCCATAAATAATGCGTAAAATGTAATAAAATATGTGCTATTAAAACTTAATATTATTTTCTAACTTTTTCTATGTATTTTAAAGTGATTTAACAAAAAAAAGTACAAAAAAAAAAACAATTTATAAAAAGTTCAATAAAAAATATAGAAAATGACAATTATATAATATTGTTTTTTGTAATATTTTTACAAGTTTTTTAATGTACATTTTATTTCTTTGCTCTAAATAATAATAAATGGCACATTAACATCAATCATATTACTGAAAGTCTGCTAAACTATGTTTAATACAAATTTTACATAACCTTCTCTTATAGTTTTAAAAATTTCCTAAAAATCCGATTATTTATCAAATTATATTCGTAAGTTCTTTTAGTGCTATGTAACAGTTTGTTCAATTATTTTAGAATAAGGAAAATATTTTTTGTTAATGATATTTAATCTCTTTACCAGATCCCCCAAGACTTCAGCCTATTCTACTACCAGATATGGTGTCTATAGGTGACAATGTGGTTGCTACTTGTGCATTAAGAGGCGGCTCCAAACCTATCAAATTTAAATGGACAAAAGATGGACAAGAAATGCAAAGTGTTCCACATGCTGTTGTTGAAAATTCAAATGATTATTCAATGCTAACGATTACTTCCGCAACCAGAGAAAATATGGGAAATTATACTTGTAGTGTTGAAAATACTTTTGGTAAAGATCAGTCTTCATTTCCCTTAATAATAAAAGGTAAGGCAATTTGGAAAAAAATATTTTTTAGAAATTTGTGTTTATTTTGAGGTTGTTTTTGCGTTTGCATAATTTTTGTGCACCGTAAAATCAACTGAAATTACATGAATTTCATAATTTCTTTAATTATAGTTTTTCCGTTAGAATTGTATGTTTTACTTTAAAAATAACTAATAGTGCATGAATTTCTGATTCTATAAAGTTGTTTTTTATAATTATAGTTTATTAATAGTGCAAGCAAGTAACGGTGCAGGAATTTTATTTCTGTAGAAGTTGTTTTTCCTTTAGCATAGTGTATATGCGCACTGAAAACAAGTAATAGCGCACGAATTTTGGTTTCTGTAGAAGTTGTTTTTCCTTTAGCATAGTGTATGCACACTGATAACAACTTGCATGAATTTTAATTTCTGTAGAAGTTGTTTTTCCTTTAGCATACTGTATGCGCACTGAAAACAAGTAATAGTGAATGCATTTCAGTTTCTGTAGAAGTCGTTTCTCCTTTAGCATAGTGTATGTACAGTGGAAACAACTAATAGAGTGCAATATTCATATTCTGTATAAGAAATATATTTTATGTTTATATTGCATGCGCATAAGGCAAATAACTTGAAGAACCACATTCTTAAAGACACCTTTTAAATATCACTTGCCCATTTTATTGTTTTGAACTGTACTTTACAAATTTTACTAATATAATCTCTTTTTAGCTCCACCATCTTGGTTGGAAAGACCTCAAGATGTCAAAACATCGGAAGATAAATCGGCATATTTATTCTGTTCAGCATTTGGGTATCCGAGACCAGTAATATCATGGACTAAAGATGGAAATAATAGTAAAATATACATTTTAATGCATTATTTTTAAAAAATTAACCGAAATCAAGGTGAATTCATTATTATTGCCTTATAAGGGAAAAACAAATAAATAATCAAAATATAATATTAAAAAAATGCTTTGATAAATTAATATATTCGAAGATGCATAAATTTACTGAATATTTCTTTATTAATTTAAATAAGTAATTTTTTTTATCGGAGGCAAATTAGTTTGTTCAAATAATATGTTTCATCTTATTAAATAATAATGTAATTCACTGTATTATGTGTTGAAAAATTCTTTATTAAATTAAGGTGATAACTAGTTTGTGTTATTTTATTTATACTAGTAAAAATAACTATTATATTTTTAGTTATAGGGGATACTGGGTCGCAAAGTGATGCTGTGATGATATTTATTAATGGGACTTTGTACATTCCTTCAGTCAAGAGCCATCATGCTGGAGTTTACACATGCACAGCGAATAATGGAGTGGATCCAATCCTTAACACAACCGTTTTACTCACTGTAAATGGTAAGGCTGTTATTTGAATTTATGAAAACTGGTGTTTGATAAAAATAATGCAACCATTGTAAATGGTAAGTCTGTTATTTGAATTTATGAAAATGAATGGATATTGATAAAAATAATACCACTGTTTGAATCCCAATTGACCACTTTCTGAAATATTTTCAATGAGTATTTTTTTAAAGAAATGTTTTGTTTGTGAAGGTATATGTGGTAATTGCTTACATTAATTATCCGCACTAGCTTTGAAATATTTTTTTATTTACCAATAACTTTGGTATTTTGTTTCACAATTTAAATGTAGGTGAATGTTAAATAATATTTTGTAGAACAACAGCTACAAATCAAAATAATTTGTATCTTTTTATTTTTAGATCATTGCTTTGAATATTAAAATTAATGGCGAAAACTTTATTGAAATTTGCCTGTATCTGTCCTACATTATTATATTGTGTTTTTCCATGTTTTAAATACCACATTACCAGTTTTAAAATCATACCTAGTATACAATTTTTATATTATTTAAATTGTTTGCTGAAAAATGGAAATGTTCGTGCTGTGCATTCTTTATTTATTATGATATTTTATTATAAATATGTGATATATAATTTTTTACTTTTATTTTCGAAATAATCCTCCATGTGGCGCTAGTTGTATCAATATATATTTTTATTTATCTGACACAATAACGACTTATATCAACCGCCATATCAACGTTAAATTTCCCCTCTGTTTGGAGTTATTTTTTGAAAGTGCATTATGCATTGATTAAATATATTAACTTATTTTTCAAATGTAAGATGCGTTTTTGGACTCCGAAACAAATTGATATGCACGAAGTTTGGACTATGTACTCTAATAATCTACTGTTTAGCGTCCTCATTGCAGCTGTAACATTACCCATATTTGTTGTGAAAGGAGATATTTCCCAAGGTGAGTTAACTTAATTTCCATAACAAAAACATACCATTTTGTTCATTAAAAAGTTTATCAAGCGTTTATTACAATGTGATGCTTAAAGTTTAAACTTACCATTATTGGGATATAACCAGTTGTTTAGATACTGCATACCCGTTATTATGATAATATTTGTAGAAATAAATTGATGCATAACTATTTGTCATAAAATTTGCTTGTTTAGTTTTTATATAATGAACATTTTGAAAATAAATTGTAAAATTGGCTGTAGTTTACCTGTAAATTATGAATTTTCAGTACAATACAGTATAATATTTATTTTTTTGCAGTTGAACCCATCATCCAACCTTTTAATTTTCCTGAATCTGCATCTCAAGGACAAAGAGTCTCCGCAACTTGTGGTATTCTTCAAGGTTCCAAACCACTCACATTTAAATGGATGAAAGATGGAAAAGAAGTTTTGGATAATCCAAATACATCAGTAGATGTTCTGGCCGAGTATTCCCTTCTTACAATAACTCCAGCATCAAAGAGTAATGTTGGAAATTATACTTGTATTGTTAGAAATGCTTACGGAGAACACACACATACAGCAAGTTTCAGTTTGAAGGGTAAAACACTTTTGCTCGTAATTTTTAAGTTATAGTGGACAGTAAAATGTTGTTTCTATAGAACATAGTTCCTTACACTAATTTAGCGAATTCAGTTCATAATTAAACATTTTAAAACAAACTTCAAGTGATTCACAATTTGGTAACCTTTTCTTAACTTATTATTCTTAAAATTTGTGTTTTTTTAATTAATAATTTTATTAAATTTTTAATCAGTTTGCCCAAATTATAAATGAATACTTAAGTGTGTATTGATAGCTAATTTTAATGATTTTTTAAAAAATAATTTTAATTTTTATAATAATTACTTAGAGGCACCTTCTTGGATCAGAGAGCCAGATGATATCATTGGCGTTGAAGGACAAAATGTGGAGATTATATGTAGAGCAGATGGAATACCAAGGCCTGAAATTACATGGAGAAAAAGAATAGGTAACTTCAATTATCTTCAACGATTTAATTTATCTTGAGTTTCATTTCGACAATCGTTGATTTTACGTTAATGTAAATTCAATGTGAAATAATATTTCAAAAACTAAATTAATAGCTCATTTATTTTTGTTTTGACGAAGTTTATGCCAATATGTGTGTATATAACAATATGTAATCAAAATTTGTTTGAAGTAGGATGACGCTAAAAAATAAGTTTAAAATTAGACAAGGGCTTTTCGAAATTTAATGAATAAAAATTTTCGTTTTGGCATTTTTGAATGGTTTCATTTTGTACATTTTACCACTTTATTGATTTCTTTATTTTATAAAAGCCAATCGTAACTTTTTGTATTGCAATAATTTTAAAGTAAACAGATTTCATCTTGAAACCTATTTTATTATATTGTGTTTTCAGAAGACAGAGATGCAGATTTGAATGATTATGTCAGCCAAAGTCCAAATGGGTCATTGGTTATTTCAAATTTAAAATCGTCTAATGCAGGTGTGTATGTGTGTGAAGCGAAAAACGGGATTGGAAATTCTCTTCAAAAATTGGTGTCTGTACTGGTTCATGGTAAGATAATTTTTAAAGAATTTTTTTTTACGTTTCGTCATGATCGTTGTTTCCAAACCTTTGGTTAGCCCATAATTTATTTTCTTTTTAGTAAGTTATTAATTAAATATCAAATATTGTCTTTTTTATTTTGATTTTCTCAATATGTATACATTTAAAATCGCCAAATAAAATGAATATATTTTTTTTAAATAATGATGTATTTCGAATGATTAAATGAGCTATTGAATGGAATAACGATTAAACAATTTTGAATAATAACTAATACAATCAAGAATGTCACGAAGTTGTATTTGTACTTTATTTTACCTGTATAATTTGTTCATTGAGTCTAATAGTTATAGATTAATGGAATAGTAATGGGCAGTGGCTCATATTTTGCATCAAGATCCATATTAACTAACTATAAAAAAGTTTTTTGGTATTATATTCTGAATATTAAATATTTCATAATGTATTTTCCTTCAATCCAATAAATTAAATATTATTATTTATTCCAATAAATTTTGTTTAAACAAGGTTTTGCAAGCATTTCATTTGATTTTTTACCGTTGTGTGGCGCTGAGTGCGCGTCATGTAAATATAACGGTAGCGTTTACGATGTTACTGATGACAACACCATGTAGAGTCTTTTTAAACGATATCTCTTATAACTAAATTTGCACTGCATTTTTACTAAAATTTATTGATAAAAATTGCCCGTAACATCACTGAATGTCTTTTGAAATAATGAATACATCTATTAGACATTTTCACTTTCTGTTGAAGTTCAATTTAATATTGATATGCATTGTATGGACAAAATCCGCTGCAGCAATAAATGAACAAGGTGAGATTTATCTTATTTTCTTATTTTATATATATTTAAACCTTTTTAGAGTTGCGTACTTGTAATTAAATTTTATAAAATTTGAAGGTTATTTTTATTGCAGTCTAGTAAAAAAAAAGTCAATGATATTTTTAAGTTCGAAAAACCCAGGTTAATCGTATGTAATTTAAATATTGTTGTCAATTAAAGATGCTTATTCTTTTAAAATATAATTTTCCGAGAACCATTTTTCTTAAATTCATTATATATTTGACTATATTTATTTGAAATTCTCAAAAATATTCATTCAAAACTGTTATAAAAATTTTCTAGAACGTAAATACAGCTACTTATTTATTTTTACCTAAAAATTGCACTTTTTATACTAAATGTGGATTTATTAATTTTAGATCCACCCAGGCTGCAGCCAATTTTGTTTCCTGAATATGTCCCTATTGGCAAAAAGGTTATTGTTGTCTGCACTGCATTCAGTGGATCAATGCCGATTTCATTCAAGTGGACAAAAGATGGCAAAAATATACAAAATGTGCCAAACATTTTGATTGATAACAAAGAGAAAGAATACTCATCTATTAATATCAATCCAACTCAACCAGAAAATGTGGGTAATTATACTTGCACAGCGGAAAATAAATTTGGAAAAGATTCAAGTCATGGTGTTTTAACTTTAAGAGGTATGAATTTTTAAAAATAATTATTTTTTTAAATCAATTTCTAGTTGACCATTAATCTAGTGAAATTATAGAAAATATTGCTTTATTATTATTTATTATTATGTGATGGTAAACATTTGCTTAAAGAATTTGTTTCGAATCGTGAGTGATTTTGAGTAATACTTTATCTTTTAAAATCTTGAATTTTTTGCAATTATGAATTGGAAATTAAATGTGTACTGTTGGATGTGGAGTCGAACAAATACATTTGTTCAGAAAAACTTGAAATAAAAATAAATATGATTAAGTTATTTAAACACAATGTCAGAATCAAGCAGTATTTAAAAACTATTTAACATTTTAAAGTTATTAGTTATGCTTTGTTTCTTTCGATTTTAGCTCCTCCTATTTGGGAAGTGCAACCAAGTGATACAAATGTAGCTGCAGGAGATAGTTTGATGCTGCATTGTCAAACCCAAGGGCTTCCGAAGACCACAGTAGAATGGAAATATAAAAGTGTGTAAAATGTGTTTGATGCGAATACATTTTTAGTACTGCATGTTATTTTCAGTATTTTTTTTATAGATTGAAACAATAACACCCTTTAAAAAAATTCGAAAACGAAAAAAATTAAGTAGTTTTGCAGACCAACAAAATTTTCTGTAAAGCATTTATTTATTTTTTAAGCAATAATTTTTTAAAAAAATATTTTGCTAATGAATAAGTAAGTTTTCGGATAACTACATTTAAAACATCAACTGTATTAGATGAAACAAAGTAGGAGAATATAATTGGTTTTGTTAAATTTTTCTTTCTCCTAATAACTAGCACTAGCATTATTATTATTTTTTTTAAATTGTAATTGAGTTTACCATATTTGCAATTGGAGTTGCACAGAACGCGTTTGTAATTCTGTCAAAATATTGAAATAAGTTTGCCCTTAATGTAAATAAAACCATATCCACTTGTGAACAGTTTATATGTTTGTTAAAAAAATATTCTTTAAAAATTAGGTTTGCAAAATGACTTCAAGCTTCTAAAAGAAGATGGTATGATTCAAATATTTAACAATGGAACTTTAAAAGTTATTAGCATTAAAGAAGAAAACTCTGGAACTTATGAATGCACAGCATCGAATGGATATGATTCTCCCTTGAGTAAATCTGTAAATGTGAAAGTAAATGGTAAGATTAATATAAATGTTTTTTTAATTACAGCCAAATGTGTATTTAAAGTAAAATATTTATATATTATCTACTGCATTTTATTGTTCGCAACTCTACGGGCAAGTATTAAACAAAATTATGTTTTAAATAATCCGTTTGTAATTTTTCAAAAATTGTATCTTTGTCGATTCATTTAATACTGTTTTTTACAAATATATATAGTGATAATTATTATTGCAGAGTTTTTTTTAATATTATTTTTACCTCTGAATTATACCACCACACGGCGCTGCTATACTGTATTGCTAATATTGTTATGCAAGTCACCATGTTACTGAAAAGTACATAGGACGCTTCAAACGAATGTGCTCAACAAATTGTATGATTAACTGGAACTATATGTTTATGTTATTTACTTGTGTCAAATTTTAAGTTCTATGGCGAAGTCTAACACGATTTGGAGTGTATTTGCTCTTCTTTTTACTCTGCTGAATTTGCAAGTGAAAATAATCATTGCACAAGGTAAGACATTCATTTTATATGCAGTTTGTATTGCTAAATGTTTTAAATATATAGATATCTTAGACTTTTCATGAAATATATAGTTACTTTTGCTGAGTTATTTTAGAGTATTATATTCTTGAACGTCTTTATTTACTATATAATACTACTCATATTAATGTAGCATTTTCAAATTTTCGTTACGCTAATAAGAGATTATGCGAAGCTTAAATATGTCGTTTAGGTAATATTGGTGTCACGCTGCTAGTTTATAAATACTTTGTCATTCCATTCCAGTTTTGTTAAATATATTTAAAGTTTTATTATTACAAGATAAATAATTTTGTTATATTTTTATGAACATGTAATGTTGTTCAATTTTAAGACAGTTAATGTTGTTCCATTCTTAGAATATATGTAAACCTGTTTTCTTGTGCAAAATATGTTATTCCGGTCATTATACAAAATATGTAATACTGCTTCTTCTGTATAAAATATGTAATGCTGCTTCAGGTCCATAAAATATGTAATACTGCATCATCTGTATAAAATATATAATACCATTTATTATTTTAATTGTTTTAGATGCACCTGTCATACAGCCGTTCAATTTTCCCGAATTTTCCACCATCGGTCAAACAGCAGTTGTAACTTGTGCTGTGTCGAAGGGAACTCGACCTTTGCAGTTCAGTTGGCTCAAAGATGGGAAAGCCATAGAAAACGTACCAAACGCGTCAGTTCTCAACCAACCAGGTTTTTCTGTGTTAACAGTTGGTCCAGCAAGTAAAGAAAATGTGGGGAATTTTACTTGCACAGCCAAAAATATGCATGGACAAAACTCATATACTTCTCAGTTTATCTTGAATGGTAAGAGTAAATGTTATTATATTATTTTGATTTTGGTTAGTAAAATTGGTTAAGTGAACTTTTTTTGATTTTGGTTAGTAAAATAGGTTAAGTGAACTTTTTTTTTATTATTATCCAAACGTTTACAGTGTGCAGAATTACATTATTATGTTTTGGTAAATGATAGTATTAATTCATACAGTGTGCCCGTATAATTCGCTTATGTTTTTAATAGAATTAAAACTTCTTTCATAGAAATATTTGGAATATGATATTTATGATTGTATAATTTTAAAAAACTTTTATAATATATACAATGCAAATACATTGATAGATTCTGAATATATCGGGGAGCTACGACGGTGCATGTAATATTGAGAAACGTTTCCGAGTATTTCAGAAACCTCTTTCTGAAATATTCAGAAATTGTTTTGAGCTTTCAAAAAATAATTTTATATCGTTCATTTGAAAACATTTTTGGAGTATTTTAGAAACTCGAGAACCTATGACCAAGTTTACTAAAAAAAAGTATATGATTTTTTTCAGTGTGTAACACAAAATATTATCTTCTCAAAATGCTATATGTTTAAATTAGATCAAAACTATGTATGTTTAACCAATCTAACCCAGATGTTGTGCATGTTTTCAACTTAAGATATATTGTCATATCTTTAATAAAACTTCAATAATGCTCCCCGGACGTTGATAATATATAATTAGTAAAATAAAGTACATTTGAGTGAAAACATTAAAATTATTATATTTATTGGTTTTCAGAACCTCCTGTATGGATCATTGAGCCTCAAGATGTTCGTGTGATCGAAAATGACTTTTTAGAATTATCTTGTACAGCAGCCGGTTATCCATCCCCTAAAATAACTTGGAGTAAAGTTACAGGTAGTTTTTTTTAATGAACTTCAACTATATTGTTATTCATATATTATAGATTTATTTTTTTAAAAATCTTCTTACCAACAAAATAAAATATTATTGCTATTATTATTTTTTATAACCCTTGAACATTAAAATTTGGTGATGATGCAGTTGAAAGTATCATTATTGTTAGTTTAAAAATTAAATAATTGGTTTTTAAATAAAAATATTCCTTTCGAAGTGGATAAATTTTAATTATTAAAACTGTGCAACACCAAATTTCAAATTATGATTTAATTGTCTAATTAAGGAAATATATAACTGCAATATTTTTGATTTTTGGATTTTATTTTACAGGAGACAACTTGGAATCTTCAACAAGCATCGAAAGCATATCAAATGCTCAAGTTTTTAGCAATGGTTCTTTAATAATAACTAACATTAAGCATGACCACAATGGAAATTATAGATGTTCAGTTTCTAACGATATTGGGACATCTTTACAAAAAACCATAGCAATCCTGGTATCTGGTAAGATTTCGAAAATGGTTTAAAGATTTACTTACTACTTATTATAAAAATCCACAGCAAAAAAGTAAATGTACTATTTCTATAACTGGGTGTATTGTATTATTTTTAATTTTATTAATTTTTCTTTATAATGTTATGATGTTAGTATAAAATAATATAAATTTTGTTTTGTACAAAAATATTGTTAAATAGTGTCACTAGGCGGCGCCAGATAGCCTATTTTTGTAAAATACGATTTTTAATGCTTAGTTGTCTACATTGCTTTATTGTATCTCTGTGGGTGTTTGTGTATATATGTAATCGTTAAACCATTATATTGTTGAAGAAATATCAAAGTATCTCAAATACCGACTGATGTTCATTTAGTTTCTTTTAAAGCTTTTTGTAGTAGAAATCATTTAATTTTTCGTGCGTCAAGTTATGAAGTTACTCATCATCCTTGGAAGCCTAATACTGCATATCCAGTGTAAGTGACTTTTATCTAAATTATTTTCTTCAAATAATAGTATTATGATATAATCGTATACACACGATTTTTTAACAATCTTTTTTCTTAAAATGCAATTAAATGTTTATAAAATATCTAATATCAAGTTGTTTTTATATTTATATCAAACAATGAAATTAATGTCTATGAAAACTAAGTTTTAATAATAAATATAAATTAATAATTTTTGTAGATATTAATTGAAGTGTTTACAATCTGTATTTCCTTTTACAGACATACAATCTGAGGTGTTACCGTTTTTCTTTCCCTCTAATGTAAAGGAGGGGGATAAAGTACTAGTAACTTGTACTACATCTGGAGAGAGTAGTACTGTCAATCGCAAATGGCTAAAAGATGGACTCAATGTAAAGGAAAGCAGTAGAGTTAAAATATCCCACCTCACAGAGTATTCTTCCTTAATTATCAACTCTGTATTAGCTGAAGACAGTGGTAACTATACCTGTTCAGTGATTGGTGAACATACAACGCTAAGTTACACGGCAGAATTAATGATACAAGGTAAACAAAAATTTCTTTCTTACTAAGAAAGTTGGAAATATTTAAAGTTTATTTGGTAAAAGGAATTATTTTGTGATGTATACTGTTTTAACTGAAAAATATGCATGATGTTTGTTAATAATGTGAGTTAGTTTTTTTTTTTACATTATTAGTAATCATGATGAATACCCAATCGTATTTGAAAAGTAAATTATTTAATTACTATTTATTATATTTACTTTACAGATATACATAAGTAACTGCAATTTGTTTGAGTAATTTTCTAATATTTAATAATTTTTAGCTTATTTTCCTTGACTGGTAATGAAGTTTGCTTTCAGCATATGAACTACTATCACTGTAAAAACTGTTTTACAGATTTAGTTTCGATGCTATATATTTTTAGCTGTGTTATGTGAGATATTTAATAAACGTGCTACTTTCTTATTTAAAATAACAAATTAAATAGAAATTACTACAATGTCTAAATTTCTAACTTTTTAAGGTGTTTAACTCATTGATTTATTACAAGATATCGTATCTGGTTTTATGCATTTAAAAAAAATATTTTGAAACCTGTATCGTAATCAATTAATTGTAATTTATAAGACGTATTATGGTTCAATGCATTTTGGCTTTCACTACTAAAATGGCCCAGGTGGCAGTACGACTAAGGATTCACATATTGAGATTCCTATCACATATTACGAGGAAACAACAATTCTGCGTAGCGAAAGTGTTAATGATAACATTTTATCAACATTAAACTTTTGATGCATTCATATATATTTTTTGTGTGTATCTAATATCGAATTTTTAATGCGCTTTCTTGATTTACAAATAAATATTAGTTAAGTGCATTTTAATTTTATATTAATGTAAATTAAATCATAATGACTTTTTAGGTCCTCCTGTGTTATTATCAAAACCCTCAAATACTGAATCCGTTGTTGAAAAAAATGTCACCTTCACTTGCTTAGCTGCTGGAAGACCAATTCCAACAATTACCTGGAAGAAAAATGGCGGTAAACATGTTTTAAATATACTTTACCTAAAATTTTTACATTAAAAATATATAATATCTAAAATCAATCAATCTTATAATAACATTGTTATTAATTAATAACATTGTTATTATAAGATTGAAGTAAAAAAAAAGTTGAATATTTTTATATTTGTTTTCACTGTTGCAGATTTGATTAATTAAATTGATATTTTGTTTTAATAAATGTGAATCAAATTTTAATAACCAATTATTTAAATAAATACTTATTTAGTTAATAACATAAATAATTTTTTTATTACTCATGATATTTTATTTGTTACCAATATTTAAAAAAAGCTTTTTTAATTATAAATAAGTTGAACATAAAAATCTTTGTTTAGTTATGATAAGATAAATATATTTCTTCACAACCCAAAATATAATAAATCACACATAAAGTACTATTTTTATTCATTATTGATCTTTAAATATTATTATTAACAGATTTCACTTAACAATATAATTTGTAAAATACTTTTATTTTCTAGGAGGCGAGTCTATTTCTGAAAATGCAATCAACAGCGTTAAATTTATTATTAACAATGGCAAATTAACTATTATTAACGTTCAAAAAGACGACCAAGGAAAATATACGTGTTCGGTTACAAATGGAGTTGGCTCAATACTCGAAGAAAGTGCGTTTTTGTCAGTACTTAGTAAGTTTCAATTATACATTATTAGTTTAGGGTAAAATAATGAAGGTAATGTGAACACCAGAAATACTGTTTGTTATGATTCAGTATCATATAAGCCAATTTATTAATTTTCTTTATGAAACATAGTAATATATGCTCTGAAAATCAATTGTATTACAAAAGAAAATCGTCGTTGTTTACTCCTTATTTCTTTTTGAAGTGTAAAATGTTTTAAATACTATTGAAAAATTAGATAAAATATTATGAAATTTCTCCTAGTACATGTTAAGTACTGTGTGAATTTAAGTAATTTTTTTATGAATCCAATAAATAATAAGAAATTATAGAAATCAATATTTATTTAATTTTTTTACTTACATTAATTAATAATCTAAATATCATTTTTTGTAAAACATCTTCATATGCCTAGTCGTGATGTTAAAGTAAATTTTATTTTTAAAGCAACTAAAAAAAGAAGGTAAAAGAAAATGCATTTTCTTTAATTTATTTATACTGTATTTCATTAAAAATTTTTTTATCAATTTGGGGTCTGTATTTTGTACTGTGTACTATTATAACTGAACAGTAACACACGATGGCGCCACGTATCTGAACATTGTATCATAATTTTCATTTCATTTGTAATAGATTAAAAAAAACCACAGTACGCTTTAGAGATCAACAACCGCAACAACCATAGACGCTTGCATACATTTTCAGTACATACTCTTAACGTTAAATCCCTGTACAATGGGTTTCTCAACCTTTTTGTATTGCCTTTTCTTCTACAGCCTGATATTTTCAACGCAATGTAATGAAGGTAAGTTTATCTTATTTATTGTACAATTTTTATATTCACTTCTAATGGTGGCTTTTTATTTATTTATACAATTAAACTCGCATCGCACTAGTACTTACATAGATGTTTTCTAAGTTTTGTGTTTGCATATTTCTTTAACTCCCTCATACAATAAAATTCCCTTATAAAGTAATTATATGATCATTATTGTATGGTCGGATTCAGTAAAAAGATCAATAATGTTGTTTTTCTTTGAAATAAAACTCTAAGATTCAGCAGTTATATTGAAGTGCTTAGTTTCGAAAAATGATTTAAAATTTAAAATAATACATGCTGATTGTTTGTTAACATTTTGATTTTCTATAAATATTTTAAATTAGAAGCATTCAAGATTCATACATAGACTGTTTCAAAAAATCGAGTATCTAAATGCTCTTGTTTATATTTATTTTGCAGGCATTCCCCAAATTCAACCATTCTTTTTTCCTGATGCTTTAAGTGTTGGTCAAAAAACAAGCGTAAGTTGCACTCTAAACAAAGGAAGTCAACCTGTGAGCTTTCGATGGCTCAAAGATGGAACTGAGTTAACAAACAACAATAATATTGAAATACTAAATATTAAAGACGTAATCTTGCTCACTATTAACCCTGTTATGCAAAACAGCAGCGGTAATTATACATGTATAGTTACTAACGGTGTTGGAAAAGACGAATATACCGCAATGTTGCTGGTTAAAGGTATGCATATTTATTCCAAGTAAATTATGATTAAAATTAGTCCCAGAGTAGTATTCTATAAACAGATATCTAAAATTCTAGCTTTCTTTTTACTTGCTCGTTCAAAGCATGTTACGTTACTTACGTTTATTGAATGAAACATTGTTGTAATTTTTTTTATACAATTTTTGTTTTATATTTTAAATCTATAATTTATTTCTAATCTATAATATATTTCTAAACATAGCATTTATAAATACTATGCATTTAACGCCCAATTTCAAGGTGTTTTAACTATTTAGCTCCTAACAATTTCAAATGTTCAATGTTGTTGACACATAACACATACTTCCAACCATAGAATTTGATATTACAATATTTTAAGGTTTTTCTATTTATTTAGCTCCTCCCAAATGGATATTGAAGCCTAGTGACACATCAACCTACCTAGGATCGAGATTCGAAATCCAATGTAAAGTTACTGGTCGCCCTGTACCACTAATTTCATGGTTCAAGCAAGGTATAAACTGTGTGTGAGAAAGCCTAACCAAGTGCTCAGACATTATTGAAAAAATTCTAGAATTTGATTTGAATTATTTAAAAATGTTCTTCGTTTTTCAGATAGTCAAGGAAATTTTAACAAATTGAGTTCTAATCCTGGTATGAATATTTCGAATGATGGAACACTTACAATTAACAATGTTAATGAGAATGATGAGGGGAAATACAGATGTAAAGCTAGTAATGATGTAGAGGAAGAACTAATTGGAGATTTCTTTCTTACCGTATATGGTAAATATAAAAGAGTTAAATATAAAAAAGTTTGTTTTTAAATAATGTATTGCCTTCTTATGATGCTTTATTGGATAGGAAATATATCATGTCTAAAGTTGTATCATTTTAAATGAAATGTACTAACATACTATAACAATGGGTTTAATTAAGAAAAAACAGTTTTACTTTATAAATTGTAGTTATTTACATAAACTTGTACATTATTTTAATAATGGTATTTAAAGGTTGTTTTGTAGAATTTTCCTTTAAAATATATGTAATTGCTTTATTACGTTATGAATTTTCGTAAAACCCTTTTAAAATAATATATTTGAATGGACCTATTAAACTTGTTCTTTTTTTGTAAACTAGTTCTAAGCATATATTTCAAAGAGGCCTATGATTATTTATCTACCGTTCAAAAATCATTCTATATAATCTAACATGATAAATCTGACAAGTGCTCATAAACTTATGTATTTATTATGAAATTGATAAATTGACTGTAGTCTATTGAATTTTATAAATAACTTTTGCTATTTTATAAATTTTGTAAGAGCCTTAATATGTCCATGGAAACTTTCAATTTTTCAAAGGTAAGTAGTTAATACTCTATAATTGTTAAATAATTAATTCGATACACGAATACAATTTTAAAAATTTCGTAATTTTTTTTACAGGTAACTAGAGAGGATGTTATGAAGACTGCAATTTGCCTACCCCTTTTTTAAATACATTTTTGTTTAGTTTAATTTTTATTCGCGACCATGTTCATATAGTTGAAAAAATATAAGTCTTGAAAATCCCGATTAGATACATTTGACATGACGCTTGCTTAGCACATATTTTATATTTTATTGTTGTATATGTATGCGATGTACGTATTTTTTTAAAAAATTCTTTGCTGTTTTCAGACTTTGTTCATGCTACATGTGTGATGCCAAAAATATTACTTAAACACTTATCTTTTTAAAAAATGAACTTGTACGCAATGAACTTTATTTGTTTACAGCAAAGAAAAAATGTCATATATTGAAATTTCGTGAACTTGACATGTTTCAATTTTCAGGTTTAATATAATTATAGAGAAAATAACCAAACTTCTTAATTAAAATATTTAACTAATAGTGGGATTTAATTCTTTTAAAACGAAAATATATTGCACCATGCTATGGAGTGGACCCCAAAAGTGACGAATCTTCCATATTAAATCAATGGAATATTCATCTCTTAAGATGCTATATTTGTGTAGTTCATTACACTGTTAAAATTTCCTTGATTTTATTTTAAAAAAAATTCTAGTACCTTCAACGGATGTGTGGTAAAGCGTTTCACAATCAGTTAGGTCTTTAAGTTGAACCATTTTTCAAATTTAGGAAGCAAAAACTTGAAATATGGTTCTACCGAATTCCAACAATATGGTGAATCACTTCACCACACAGCCTTTGCTGCTACCATGAACAATTTTTTGGAGAAACCTAAACCAAAATTTGTAACAACGTCGAAGATTTAATCAATCTCAGTTCAAAATTAAAAACAATAACAATAAATTTTTAACTGTTTTTAAGATGGGATATTTTCTCTATAAAAATAACCTACGTTATAATATAAGTTATTTATTGTATTTATGTAAAAATATGGTCTTATTTAAAATAAATATTTTCTTTTTTAACAGTGCCAGCAAGATTCGAAGAAAAGTTCAAAGTCGAGAGTGTGAGGCAGGGGGACAGTGCTGTTCTACGGTGCGATGTGACGGGTGATCAGCCCATTTCCATCGTCTGGTATAAAGACAAGAGAGAGTTGGAAATCACAGAAGCTTCAAGGTTTGATATTTACTTATGCATTTCGTATTTTTAATGGATTGTTACTGTTAAAATTTTTGCCATGATGATCGTTCTTAGTAGCTGCAACGACATCGGGATGAAATATTTTCCCATATTTTCGGTCGATCCATTTTTCAGGGTTGGGAAGCAAAATGTGAGAAATGGTCAAACAAATATCGAAAATATGGTGAAACAATTCACAACACACACAGCCTTTGCAGCTATTAGGAACCATATTTTGAGCGATACCAATCTCCCAAATTTTTAACATGTGTATGAAATTAAGATAAAAGTAATGTAAAATATTTAACAATATTTTCAAAAATATTTCATCTATGTTGAGGCGAGGACATCGGGCTGTTATAAATAGTGAAAATGATCAGAAGGTTTTGGTAATATTTGATTCAGTTAACCCCCCCACAGCACTAACTACATAACATTTAATAATAAGAAAATCGTTGTTCAGGACATCAGATGTTCTTTTGGCTTGAGAGTAGGAGTAAAAGTGATGTATTGTTTGGTTCAAATCTTATTAGGGAATGAATTTGTCCGGCCTTTATTATGCAGGGATTGGTTAAAAGAATTTATTATAACTTACACTATTGGTTGAAAAATTTGAGCGACAGATATTTGGTATTATTTCTTGAATTTTTTTAGAATTTGGGTGTAAATAGAAGTACCGTGTGCAAAAGCTTCACTTCCCAAAATGGGGTGACGAAATAAAGAACGTTGAATGAAATTAAATTAACTAAGATTCACCACAATGTTTTATAAGTGATAAAATAATAAGTAAAAGCAAAAATAAACACAAAAATAGCCTAAAAGTAAATACATCAAATGCATTAACTTATTTTTTTTTGTATTGATAATAAATTTAATTATACTAGAAAAAGATGCCGGTTTCTTAAACTAAATGTTATCATGAATAGCAAATGCTAAAATGTAAATTTTTAAGGAAATTTTGTAAGTGTTATCCCTCTGAAGAATACAGAACTTATAAACCATCCCACGACTCACATTTTTTTCATCAACATAATAATTTTTTTCCACAAAAAATATAAGTAATTTTACTAAATAATAAAATTCAAAGAAAGGAGCAGTCATTTATATAATCAACTACTACAAAAATATAAATTTTAACAGTATAAATGTTTACTTTTAAGTTTCAATCTCAGTAGAAACAAGATAATATTTCAACCAATTGCATATTCCTTGAAGGTAAAACTACTCTAATTTTGTTTTGTAAGTTATTAAACCTTTAATAAGTAAGTTAAAAAGTTATTTTTAATAAAAAATATTTATTCCTAAAAGGAAAAATTATATTTACAATATTGATTGAAAAGGGTTCTGAATTACGAGGCGTTATTGGCTGTGTTAAAGCACCCAATGGAGGCTAGAAATAGGCAGCCGGAAACGATTACATTACTACAATATTGATGAATTTTCTATTTATTTTCAGATACGAAAAGTTCGAAACATTTCAGAAAAATGGAGTAAATTCTGAACTATTCATAAGAAATGTAGATCGTCGAGATGGAGCACTGTATTCATGCACAGCCACAAATGACTATGGTAGTGACGAAAGGAATATAAAGGTTTTGGTTGTAGGTATGTTAGGTTTTGCATCGTAGCTCTAATGTAATGTCATTTTTTTTAAAAAAAAATATTATAGCTGTTATGTCACACTGTTCCAAACATTGCTGCTTGCTTTTACTTTAATAATGGTTTCTAGTAGTTTAAATGGCTTTGGGGTAAAATGTTGCCCCATATTTTTGGTATTTTGTTGAATGATTTTTCAAGTTTTGTAAACAAAAAATCTAAGAAATGGTCCAACCTAGTACAAAATTTTCAATACTGCTATTTTTGCATGTGACGTGAAATTCTGTATTTACATATATGAAAAAGATATTTTGAAAGGATTTTATTTCCAAAATAATTAATAGTTAGTGTACCTTCTTATTGCCTGCAGTTCTTTAGGGTTTGTAGTTGAATTTGACCAAGTAGTTTTTTAATAATTTCTAATTGAATAATCACAGTTTATTTATATTGTAAGCAAGTAACAGTGCAGAGTAACAGTTATTTCTGTAGAAGTTGTTTTTTTTAGCATAGTCCATGCACACTGAAAACAAGTAATAGTGCATGAATTTTAGTTTTTGTAGAAGTTGTTTTTCCTTTAGCATAGTCCATGCACACTGAAAACAAGTAATAGTGCATGAATTTTAATTTCTGTAGAAGTTGTTTTTCCTTTAGCATAGTCCATGCACACTGAAAAAAAGTTGTAGTGCATGAATTTAATTTCTGTAGAAGTTGTTTTTCCTTTAACATAGTCCATGCACACTGAAAACAAGTTATAGTGCATGAATTTAATTTCTGTAGAAGTTGTTTTTCCTTTAGCATAGTGTATGTACTGTGGAATCAACTAATACAGTTTTCATATTCTTAATAAGTCATTTTATGTTTAGTATATTGCATGCGGATAGGGCGAACAATTTGCAGTACCACATTCTTAAGACATATTTTAAATATCACTGTAGTTGTTGTAATTTATTTGCGCAAAGAAGTGTTATACTTGAAGTTTGATAATCCCTTTAATGGTTTTTGATTTTATGAATTAAACCTTATAATACAAGTGTGAATTTCTTAATTTTGTCCATTTAAGTGGCGTAAATTTTAATGGATTTATGCGACATTTATCTATTGTTTAAAAATTTATTTCTGTAAGATTTATACAGAGAAGAGAATTATAGAACTTTCAATTATGCTTAATAATAATATTTAAAGTAGGTAGCAATGAAATTAAATTAGTTTAGTAAATTATTTAAGTAACTTAGGCAGTTTAAATGTTTTGCGTTAAAAAATAATTTTCATTTTCCGTTTCGTAAACAATATAATTATTCATTTGTAAAGTATTTTTATTATTTGCAGCCATAAAGGAGATATAGTAATTAATATTTTTACTGAATCCTTTTGATTCCTTTTTGGAATATTAATGAAGACATTAAGCATTACCTTCTGAATTAGTTTTCTATTGATTTTTAGAGGTTCCAGCTCAACCATTAGATGTTAAAGTATTAGATGTGTGGGCTCGAAGTGCAAGCATTCGTTGGTCAGCACCATATACAGGAAATAGCGCAATTACTAAATATAAAGTACAGTACTGGAGAGATAAACGTAAGTTTAAAGCCTCATTATATGAAATTATGAAGTTTGTGTATTAAAAAAATTAATCTATGAAGCAGAGCAGAAAAGAAATTAAATGTTAAAGTCAGAGATATTTTCTATTTTACGTGGTAAGAGATAGGGTCGCCAAAAAAGTACAACCAGCGCCAGACGGAATATTTCCAGTAGTTAACTTCAGCTGTGTATATTATAGTATTTCAACTATGTATTCAATATTTTTTGCCAAAATTTTTCATTTGTCGTCTAAGATTCCGTTTGGTGAGATTTACGCTCGGGAAACGGAAAACCACTAAGTCAAATTTACAATTTCTAAAGTAATAGTGTTTTTAAATCAACTGAAATTTGGATTATGAGTTATAAGTTTCGTAGTAGTATTTTCCTGAGTTTTAAAATATATTTAAAAGTTTAAGTTTCTATAGCTAGTTTACATTTGAGTGTTAAAAGTCCGTTATTATTCGTTACTAAAATATTTGACATTTAGATGGACCGCAAACCCTTAATGAAGAAGAAATCAGTGCCACTCAAACAACAGCTGTTATTCAAGACCTTAAACCGGGAACTTCGTACGCTTTGGCTGTTGTGGCAGAAAATGAAATTGGTCACGGAGAACCATCCGAAACAATTCGGCTTCTGACAACAGAAGAAGGTATGCAATTTGTCGTAAAATAAGTTGCTTAAATTGTGTAATTAAATTATACAATCAATGTAATATTCTAATATATTTTAAATGGTTCGAATGTAGTAATGACTTCATGATACTTCTGAAACTCTTAAATGTCCTCGATAAATTTATTTGAAGTATGTGCCTTAAACTTTTTCCTGTGCTACCTGTTTTAAGTTTTTGGTTGCTCAATGGATTAGTTGAATTAATGGTGATTCAGAGACATTTGAAATGAAATGAAAAAAAATGCACAAACTTTATTTTCATAAAGATAATTAAATTATGCCAAAAATTACAAAAATGTGTAAGTTAGTATTCTCTATAATATTTTTTACTTTATTTCAGTTTAACTATAAACTACTCAACAAAAAAATTCTTATATAACTTTCTGCTTAAAAAAATAATGAACTTAATAGTAACATGAAAATATAATAATTGTATTTAACATTAATTAATGAACCATAATAGTTTAAACATTTATTATTTATAGAACCAAGTGGGCCACCAACTGATTTATATGTTGAAGCTAGAGGACCAACATCTATACTTGTTAAGTGGAAGGTAAACGATTATTTTACAAATTTAGCAGTACCTATATAAAACTGTTTTAAAATCAGGTACCGTATTGGTTTATTCAACAAAACATAGAAGAAAGATTTTAAAAACATAGTAATAATTTTTAATTATTGAATTAAAGTTATAAATTTATTATTTTATCTAATAAACTAATCCCAACTGTAGTAAAATAGTCTTTATTTTAACTATAAATTCATACATAGTTATTCAACAAAGGATAATTCGAGTAAATCCAATATAATTATATAAAAATATCTTAATACGCAATATAATTCATAAGAAACAGTTATTTCGAGATCTTAAATGGTAAGTATATTTAAAAGAAATGATAAATCAATTTTCTCTGAATATCATGATTATAAGGGGTGATGCAAATCAAAGTGGCCCCAAGGTGGAGATAAGAATACGACAGAAATGTTGCCAAGTCAAAAACCAAAACCAAAACAGGTTTTCTAACTGAAGCTGTTGATCGCTTCAATATTAATCCCAAGCAAACGCTTGGCGACTTATTTTCCGGCAACTACGCCATGGTTTGAGAAGCTAGTTGAAATGAAATATAAACTAGGTTTGCAGAGCTGATCAAGAAAAGTTCCCACTAGTGATTATTTCGGTCATTATTTATCCTAGAGAATGGGACCTTTTTTGTTTTTGTTAATACAGAACATTCTAAATTGATTGCAAAACACAAAATTTGCATTATAGGACGTCTTCATACAATACGAACTAAGATCTGAACTCGCCACTAGTCTATGAGTAGCTCAAATGTGAAGCTAACCCGATCCAACCAATGCAAAAACAGGTTTCAGGCGGCTTCAAGGGTTTTTTTCGCCAAGCATCTCAACGTATTCCTTTCTCTAGACCGAGACCACCTTTATTTGCCTCACCCTGTAGAATATAAATACAATAAACTTTAATAAAATTGCTTTAAATAATTTATTAGATTCTGACCAATTGATCATGTGACATTTTAAATAATAATTTTAACATAAAAGTTTCTTTTTATTGAAATTTGAAAACTTCTTACAGCCTCCCCCAAAAGAATGCTGGAACGGAGCCCTTAAAGGCTACTACGTTGGATACAGAGCTGAAAACACCAACCACCCTTACACATTTAAAAGCATTGAAGCTAGCTCCAATGACAGCAATGAATACCTTATAACAGGACTAACCAAATCGGCTAGATTCAGCGTGTTAGTGAAAGCTTATAACAAAGCTGGCCAAGGTCCGCCTTCTCAAGAATTAGTTATTAGAACTTTGGATGGTGGTAAGTTTTAAAGAAATAAATTTTTTGAATTAATTTTTAAACCAATATAAGTTTAACATGAAATTGCATAGAAATAGCCTATATACTCTCAAAGATTCTGAGGATATTTAGCGAAAACTTTCATCAACATTTTTACCAGATAAATATCGGTTCAATTATTTATCTATTGTGCTTAAAAATACTTATTATTTATTTTCTGTACTGACTTTGACTTATAATATTCATTTGGGTTTCACGTCTAAAAAGCAAGTTCTCTTAAAATTAGTCTAAATTATTTTAAGTAATGTATGGGACAACATATTTTGAACCATGATATGGGTTTAACATGAAATTTATTGTTTTGCTTTTAGATTTACCAAAATCGCCTCCTATATCACTTGTGAGTACATCAGACACAGCTATAACTGTGAAATGGAATCAAGTGGTAAACCGAGATGACCCACTAACTGGTAAGATATTTGTTTGAAATTAAATATTTTGGCGTCCTATAGGGGTCTTGAATGCAGTCAAACCTACAAAAATGCTTTAGAGAAGCATTATGTTGTAACCATAATATAGAGAATATTTATTTATAATTTTTACTGAAATCTCAAATTATTTATAATTTTTATGGAATCCTCAAATAAGTTTTGAATTTATTTATAAATTTGAAGATATTTAACGAAATATAAAACTTCTTCAAACATAACTGCAGTTTATAAAGCCTAATTAGTATCTATGAATTCCTCTGGGTTTGGAAAAATAAACAAAGATCTTTAGTAGTTTAAGAATTTTTTCTGCAATTCTATAAACTTTATCAGGACTTTACAAGTAAACTTAATGAAAAAACGTCGAAATGCACTATTAGAAATACATAAGTACAAATTAATGAAATAGAAGTTTAAAATCTAAAACAATGAGGAAAAGTGTAATATATATTTGAGGTAACTAAAAAAATATTTAAGTGAGCAAATCAGAACTATAACCAGTTTTACATTAAAAGACCAAACAATAGTTCATTAGATTTAACAATGCATCAAATCTGTCCTAACTAATATAGATAACGATGGACAAGAATACACCCTTAACCTTTTTCTTTCAGTGAGTTCGTATCTTTCAGGTTACACACTGCACTACCAACGGGGTACCGGACATTGGCTACACGTTCCTTTGGTTTCAGCGGAACAGTCCAGCTACTCTCTGACGTCACTGCAGGCTGATACTGTTTATCACTTATACTTGACAGCTAATAACAAGCATGGAAGGGGCCAAGCGAGTGACATCATAGCGGTCAAGACCAAAGAGAAAGGCAATAGAAATATAATGACAGTTTTATTAGTATTGATAATTAAAACACGTTTTTTATATTTTAAACACAAAACGTTAATGTGCATTGTGTGAGAATTAAAATATATTGGGAATTCGCTAAGAATTTGAGTGAACTAAGAACCCTCTGAGGCATATTCAAATTGGGTGAAATATAAACTTATTTTCACTTCACGAGAAGAATTCATATTTTTATAGGAAATTTAATTTCTTAAAATTTTAAAATTATACTTCTGTCGTAGATGATAATGCATGAAAAATATTTCAACATATAAAATTTAGAAAGAGTATAAAATTTATAAATTATAAAAAAAAACACCTATATGTATGTCTGAAAAACCAGACAGTGAGGTAACGGGTTCACATGTTTGTATGCCTTTTGGTTCAATAATTAAAAATTGTTTATAGATCTCGTAAAAATGATTTTTTAATATTCTTTGTCTTTTAGAGAAATCATACTATTTCTTCTTGTTGAGCAACTTAATAACAAGCTTTTTTTTTCATTTTAAAGAAGTTAATAGCTGAAATGCTTACTTTTAAAGTTGTCTCTCAACTCTTTCTTTAAAATATCATTACAGGGGCAAGAGATTTCCCCTTGTATCTGGATTTGTCGCTATTGATACCAGCAGCTGCAGCTATTTTTGCAGTTATTGTGGTTATCATCGTCATTATTGTGTATGTCATTAAATCAAGATCAAGACAAGATTTAGTTAAAGATCAAATCAAAGGTATCAAAATATTTCTAAAATTTTAAAAAGTTAATAGTTTTAAAAGCAGTTACATTTTTTATTCTTTTATGTATATAATATTAAATCTTCTTTCTTTTGTCTCAAACGAGAGAATACAAGTCCTCACAATCCTCCCTTAGTAGAATTCAACTTAAACAATCCGCTTTAAATGTATACTATGTCTAAAATATATATGAAATTTAGAGCCCTAATATTTAATGGTACACATGACACTTTTAAAGCTTAAAGACTTTGGTTGTGTAGATATCTTACAACATTTAAGTCAGATATTTGTTGTCACCTTCTCAGTGAATATCGAGACATATTTAATCATAACACAGTTTTCTTACAGTACTGCATTCTTATATTATATTACTCTGCTACTGGATATTGAAGTAATAATAGCAGACCATGCCAAATTTTTCTAAACTATTTTTAATTTGCTGAAACTAAATAAAACCATAGGTAGAATAGATAGAATAGTGTCTTAAATTTAAATTACTTTTTCCTGAAAAAGATTCGAATAATAACTAAAAAATCCTCTACAAAAAAACGGAAAAAATATGGTTTAGTTTAATTAGGAAAGCTCTATTTCGTTTTCTTGCTTCTATAAATCTTCTGGCCTTCTAAACTATTTTTTTGAATCCAAGAAGACAACAAAATGATGATCGTTAATACACTTCAATGACTGCAATCAACCTTTTCATTTTGTTCCAGCTCTTGCCGGCCAGCAGCAGTACATCTACGCTGCCAATACCATGGGGCGGTACGACACCGTCAAAGGCCGGCCGTTCAGCCAGGGTGAGCCTGGTACGCCGGCAGTTAGTCTGGCATCGTACGCTTCGATTCCTTCTAGAATAGACCAGGAAGAGTTGTATGGAGCGGGCATGGAAGTTAAAGGACCCTACGGACAGGTAAGACATCTTCGAAGTTTTTAAGTGGTGCATCCTTAATATGAAAATGTTTGTAACGCAAATGTTTATAGCACAAATGTTTGCATACACGTTGTAAAGTAACGCTGTGACTGTTAGGATAAAATTTACTATAGACCATGTTTGATAAATTGTCTGTTTAATTAAAGCGTGTCGATTAAATTAAGTTGTTTTTATTGCTTTTATAACAATTATTGTAATTGTAATAATTATTATAAATTAATATTATTATTGGAATTGAGGTTCACCGCTAGAGCTAAAAATATAAAAATCTGTAGAAAAGATGATTTAAAATCGTATTTATAATTTAAATTGATGTGTTGCTTTAGTTTATTGGCAGCAATATATTGATAAAAATATTAATCAGAAATAATATGAACATCTATATAAGTATTAATCCTATTTCTTTTGTATTCATTTTCTTGTACCAACATATTAAGCTATGGCCTCAGGCTCATTAAACATTATTTTCAAATTTAAAATGGGGTTTGTTTCAAGTATTATCATCCAATGTATTGTCTGCAACGAAAAACGCAGCTCAATATTTTACTATTATAAAACAAAAATAAGTAATTTACTTTAATTAACTTTTTCTTTTTATTCTAGAACTACCGAGAGCGCCCTTCATCCTTTCCGAGGCCAGCCTCCAAACGCCCAAGCCGGGCACAACCGGCACAAAACGGAGGGGGGAAAGAACAACAACCCCCTCCACAGCCTCCCCCCACAACCTCTCAACAGCCCCCAGCAGCAGCAGCCCCGACAACTCAACAACAACCCCATCCACCCCCACCCCCACCCCCGCCTCCACCGCCCCCACCCCCTCCCCCCAAATAGAACAAAATGGGGGTAGGATTCGAAATGAGAGGCAGCTCATACTCTGGTGATGAGAAGTACAAAGGATGTTGTTTTTTTTAGTTATTTGGGTGTGATATAATTGTTTTTGTTTATGTTTGAGGACATTAGTTGTTTTTCTTCCGATTTCTGTGATATTTTTCAAATAATTTTTACGTTTGCTATAATTTATGTCTGAAGTGTAAGAAGTTGCTCACGTGCTTAATTTTATGTCGGATTAGTTGGATGAAATAAGTGTAAATGATGATTTAGCAAAATTAAACTGTTTTGGTTCGTTATTCTTGAATGAAAACGTTTTTGTTTCACTTGAAAAGTAAATAGATCAAAATAAGTTACGATTGAAATGATAAATTCAGACATGCTCAAATATTTTACTTAAAAATTAGTTGAATTTATGTTATCACTTGAAGTTCAGAAAGTCAAAATAAAAAATATATACCTATTACACCCTACTTTGCTGAACTTGTAGCCGTTATTTTAAATATTGTTTTTCGTAACTTATTCATTTAATCAAAATATTTTCAATTATTCTGTAGTACTTTCATAGCTCAAAATCTAGCTAAGTGATTTTGCTTTGAAATGTTTTTGACGCAGGGAATACTTTTAAAATAGCAACATTTTTTTGCTATTTTTAACAACAATAGTTTTTAATATAATTTTCCTTCGTTTACTTAACTGATTTTATTTCTAATTTGGCATTCTGAAACTTATTTAGAAAGCATGTATGATCTTAAAAATTATGTTTATACAAATAATAATTAGATTCGTTCGCAATTAATCATCATTTATCTAATTGTTTTAAAAATATCGTTTGAAAAAATGCCTTAAAACTTAAGTCTAAGTTTTTTGTTTATAAAAGTGTTTCTTAAAATTATTTTTTATTTAATCGATAGTCCAAACACAATTTGCCTTCAAAGTTTAACTAACAACTGTGCCTTTTTTGTTAATGAAATAAAACGTTTTTTTATCATTTCATTTCTTAGTATACGTTTTAAAATAGAAGTCTGTATTACTAAGTAAATAGTTATCGGTAGTAATACACAGAAAACTAGAATCAATTTTGTGTTTTTTTCAATGTTTCGAAGTGAAAATTGTTAAGATGTTGGTTGCATTTGATAATGCTCAACCAAACTTTGTACATACCCGTGTCATATCGTTTTGCTATACAATAAATAGAAACAATATCGCTAATAACGAAGTATATCAAAAGTTAGTGCTTTCTCTCTCTTTTGAATTTTACAATTGAATGTAATGTATATACGTAGTACCCATGTATAGTGCTAAAATCGATGTATAGATATCCTATCAAGTTTTAAATTATAATTAATTGCAATAATATATTCGTAACTACAAAAATGATTTTTTAAAATTAAATTATAATGCAATTGTATACTTTAAAGATTAAATTTTTAAAAATAAAATATAATGTTTTTACGATGATTGTTTTTCGTGATTTATTTAAATTAATGTTGTACAATTTATTTTAAAATATCAACAAAACTAAAATATAATTGTTTTATTACAGTTATGTTTGTAATATATTTATTTGATAATCTTCAAAGATTTATAATTATAAAGTTTTTTTATTTGAAAAATCTCAAACATCTTTATAAAAATGATTAAATGTCTATCATTAATGAAGGTTATCAAGATATCTGGCCTTCATATAACGTATGTATGTTACTCATTATATGTTGTTGTAAATTACTCAAAATGCACAGAATGATACTGATTTTTGCACAAATTGATCAGTTTTGTTCATATGCTTACGAACTTACAAAAATTTGTTGTTAAATCTCACGTTGTATCAAGCAAATGCCTGATGCAATTATTGTTAAATGTCGCGCTTGGTAATTTTATATCTATGTTTATATAATGTAACTGTTTGTAGTCTTGTAGCGAAGTGAATGTTTGGTGATCAATAAAATTTAATCCAATCTAAAACTGTGTTTTTTCTACACTTCCAACAATTTGTTGTTTTTCGCAATTATCACTCAAAAGAAACAAAGTTTGAAATGATGTAGTGCATGTAAAACATTTTTAGCGATCAACAAGGAATTATTTTTAGATAAAAATTATTAATAGTTTTTTCGACATTTTTGTAAAAAACAATGTAAAGTTTTTTTTAAAGCTATAAGGTAAAACTGGAGGTAAGTATACAATGTAAAAGGTTTTACACACAAGTACAAAAATGCTTTTACTACACTTCTCTATACTATATGAGTGATTGGACTCACCCAGGTCAGCATGTAATTAATAAGGGTTGTTTCGGATCAATAAGATTAGCATCAGTACATTACTAAATCCGTGATTATTTAGTTATGAGCTTTTTTTAAAAAAAAAAAAATGGCTTCAATAAATGAAAATGTGAATTTAATTAATGAAAGTGAGTGTTTAACATTACAAAAATATCTAAACAACAAAAAAGTATTTAAAAATATATTTTATACTTTTGGAAAATCCTCTTCCTTCAGCGACTTTCAAATTAAAAACATATTAAAAATGCAAGTAATTATTTAATCATATTATATAACTATTCCAGTAATGTGTGTTTTTAAGATAAGTTATAGGTTTCTATTATATATTTAATTTTTTGAACAAATATTATTACTGAATGATAATTATAAGTTTATTTTTTAAGCAAAAAACTTGTACGAATATTTTTTTGCATTATATTTAAAAAGCTATATTTTTTTATGAAGGAAACTGACTGAATTATAATTTTCCGGGGTTCTTTGAAAAGTTATGGGGAGAGAGGGAAAGCGCGAGCAAGAGAGAGAAAGGGGGAGAAATGGGGAGGTGTTAGGAGGGGGAGGGGGGAGATGGGAAAGGGGGAGGTGGGAAAGGGGGAGCGGGAAGTTAGGGCGTGATCGGCGTTCTGGTGATCGATACCCGGAATGTTGCCAACTTTATAAAATTATCTTCATTTACTTTACTCGAAACAAAGTCGATTATTTAAAATTTATAAATATAGATTTTGAATTTATAGTATTAATTAAATAATTAATTATTTTTATTTTTAAAATAAAATGTAGAGTGTTAAATAGTAAACTGAAATGAATGTTAAATTATGTATAAAAATGAATAATTATTATTTTGTGTAGATAAAAATATCTTTTTTAATATCTCAAGTTTAACAGTAGTTTTCTTAGGTTACAAAAGTAAAATTTTATTAAAAGTCTATTTATATAGATGGGAATTTTTAACGATATAATGGATTCAATGTGTTTTTATCGATTTCTCGTTTAGGGTCCTGTATCGATATGAATCGTAATGTTATTTGACGGAATCGTCTATATTATTTGAAGGAAATGAAAATTATTAAAAAACATTCATGAGAATGTTAAAAAAATATACGTTTTTGGAAAATTAAATTTATTAAATAACGTTGACAATATTTTATGGAAAAGTCATTGTTACTTTAAAAATCATCATAGCTGAAACTAACTTATCAGAAATTAAAAATTTACTTTCAAGTAATTTTATTTTCCAACTGTGTAAATTTCTTTCTTATTTAAGTTTTTTTTTTGTTTCGTGCTTATGTTATACAGGGTACGCGAGGAAACTTTTATTGTAAGAGAAACTGGCAACATATAGTGCTGCCATCTATGAGAATAAGCTTGAAGTTCTTTTAGTCAAACAGATTATAATGTATGCTGGGAAGCCGACTTTAGCCACTCCCTTTTAGGATCACATAATTTTGCATTTGGTTTACGACGCGACGCGGCGGTCAGTTTAAAAATCCGAACTACATTATCCAGTTATATCTCACTACAAAAACTTGCCTTAACGATTTATAAATAGAAATGATGCTACAAATGCGTTTTCGTTTCACATTCGAAATATTATATAGATAATATCATTGTATCTAATTCAATAGATAGAAATTAGAAAAAAGTATAACCAGATATTTTCAAAGTCACTCTGGTCAAAATTACGGTTAAAAAAACTCCAACTGCATAATTGAATGATGAGATGAATTATAAAGATGTTGTTAGAAAAATTTTGAGATAAATCGTTAGAATAATATTTTATATGTCTTTAGTTTTTACATAACTATATACATAATAAAACAGAATTAGGAATTCTATGAGCGAAGTAGACAGTTCTACAACATTTAAATTTAGTGTTTAAAAAACGCATTTACATAACTCCAACTGTATTTTAAACAAAAAAAAGTAGTATTTTAATATGTTTTACGCATGCACGTTTTTTTAATAAGTTTAAGAAATATGTAAATGTATGTTCACAAATATATAGCAATTTTAACCTAACAAAATGTAGAAATTAATACCGGTAATGTATTGTAATTTGAATTATGCTAAGGTTAATTGATTTGCAAAATATTTTTTATAAAATTAGTTTTCTACAGAAGTGAAATGCTTAAAAATTATTCAGTTACAAAGAAATCAAAATGTAGAGTTATTGTAAGCTATAACTGCAAGTTTTATTGTTAGTTTTGAAAAAAAAATATTTCATTCTACGATTTCAGTTTAATAAAGTTAATAATCTAAAGTACAGAAAATCTCTTCAGACTATTAATCATTGAACTAAGAGTAATGTAAGAAGAAGTAATAAGTAATGTAGAGAAGTTATTAATGAGGTATATTTAAATATATTAGTAAATCTGTTGGAAAAAAGTAAATTTATTTTTTCAATCTTTGTCCCTTGTAAATATTGTCTTTATATATTCGAATTATAAAATGTAAGTACAATCATATGCACATTTATGTAACTTGGAACTCATTATAAAGTATACTTTTAATAAAGTATACAGCAAAAGTATTCAGTTAATACTTTTCGAAAGTGATTCATACCATAATTTTTAAAAATGAAAATGGAGAAAAGGAAGGATATTAGATCAATATCTTAGTCTTAATTGGCTCGTAAGGTCGTAACTAGCGGTTTTTTCCTAAATTGGTTGGTAATAATAAGTAACAGGATCACTCAATAGTTTGGAAAAAAATTGGGTGATTATAAAAAACATAAAACAATTGAATCTTGGGGATAGATCAAAAACACTAATTTAGCAAACTTAGAAAATGCCACTTTCAAATATAAGTAAATCCGTGTTTTAATTTTGAAATGAAATATTTTGTTTTAAATATGACGTTACAAATTTTTCAATTCTGAAATACAAGGAAATATAAAATTACTTTTCATTCTTTAAGTATAGTAAGTTTCGCCGGGATAGTTATCTGGATGGTTATCGTATTTGAATCGGGATAGAATCTTCTCTGGAGAGAGGAGGTTCGTATCTAACGTGATATCATTCGTAGTGTAAATTGCATATACTATAATGAAAAAATTGAGAAAATCCATAAGTTATCCCTTAACTGAATTTTAAAGCAAGGACATACAAAATTTCGAAACAAGGGCAAAAAATGAGCACAAAAGGTCTATTTCAACTTATTTTTGAAACATTTACAACATGGTGAAAAAGAACGCACGAATAATTATAATGAAGGTACAAAAACTCGAGTAATATATATTCTCGGCACCATTTTGACTAATCGACAGACTCAGATTTGAGAATGTTTTCTTTGTTTTGAAAATTTTATTTTTTTGAGTACAGAATCGTTGTATATAGTTCTGAAGACATAATAATAATTTTTATTATATACATTTTATATATTGTAGTTATTAAAAGACAAAATGCAACTAAAAACACCTTTTACTGATTTTTTTTTAAAAAAGTCAAGGGGCTATAAAAATAACTTATCTCAATTAGGTCTTCCTATCTATCGTTATGTTTGCGGCTTGCAAGACTTCTATACCGATGAACCAGTTTCGCATACGAGTCAGATAGATTGGTCCTGGACCAACTCAGTCCTTCATTTCCCTGGAGTCAATGAATAAGTATTAGCTTGTTTTTAATGTTACATGGGAGTCAATCTTTAAACTATTCCCAATCACTAGTAATTACGCTAAAAACTCAAAGTAATAGAAACGGATATGGAATTTCCTAATGGGCCAAATAAGCATCACAACATCTTCAAAATTAAACTTAAATCTCAACTTAGCATCAGTTTAGTGTTTTAAAATTCTTGTAAATAAAAAAATTAAAATTAAAAATAAAATGAAAACTTGTAATTGTAGTTGTGACGAAAACTATCGGGTGATTATAAAAATATCATGAAACTTGCAGCTGCATATCAGAAACTACAAATGTTTTAATCTACATTGTTAAAATTTTTCACTACAATGAATAAATGAATAAGATGGATTCCTTGAATAGAAAGTCTTCGCGGTGTTAGTATGTTTTCTTCCATTGCACATTTTGTGTCATTTAATTGCACATAACATTTTCCTGGATTCGTGCTTTATTGCATTGATTTAAATTTATATTTATTATAACTTAAATTTTCTGTGGCTAATTATTTAAAGGTGATAAATTATTTTTTAATTCCAAATAAGGCCGTTGTGTGGCGTTGCTTGTACATTATATATGTATTTAAAAAAAGACGCTTTGGCAATAACATTGTAAATATGAACTAACGCTCGTTGTCCTATTTCATGAGCTGGCTCGTCCTACATAATAAATTTTATTTAAACAATTCTTTAATGAATAAACTTTATATCAAGTGGAAGCCAATTGAGTAGAATAACTGCATGTGTATATCATTCAGATATGCAAGCAATAGCATACCCAGTTATTGTGTTATGGTGTTGGAAAAGTTGGTATCTTGTTGATGCGACAAAACAAGGTAGGTTAATCTTTTAAATTTGTTATCTAAACCGTTTTTCTTAAGTAAAATGTGAAAATAATTTGTAAAGTAATTTATTTTGTAAAATTAAAGAGAGTGGAATCGGATAACTTTCGGATATTTAGGATATTCTCCTCCCAAACTTATAATGAGCTGTTCTCTAAATAAAATAAAAATTAAATACACAAATTTCGTTAATTTGAAGTTATTCAGCGATTTTCAAAGGTTGTTTCCTTCCTTTTTCTCCTCTTAAGTTGTATTAAAACAAGTTATTAAATGTTCATCCAATTTTTCTCGAAAGTAATATTAAGTTTTTAAAAAAATGTCATTTGGTAAAAATATTCCATTAATTAAACTAAAAAGAAATTTATTTCTTATAACAAATCAAACTCAAATAAATTCTTTTATAACATTCGCATACAAAATTATTTTGCAACTATGTCATATATTCATACAGAGAAAGCAGAGAAAAACGCGATTTTTATGCTGTTACAATTAAGATGCATACTACTTCTTAGAAGTTTCAATAATAATATTAATTTGCAATACGCGACTCTTTATTTTAATGAAAAGAAACCTGACAAAAATATTCTATTCTCTAAATAAAACTTATTGTGTTACAGAAGCTCCAAAAATTCAAAAATTCCAGTTCCCTGAAAAGTTAGAAGTAAACGAGAAAGTAGGAGTGACATGCATGTTGAGAGCTGGACAACCACCATACGTGTTTCAATGGTACAAAAATGGAAAAGAATTAAAAGTTTCTCCTGGAACATCCTTGCAAACTGCAGAGTTAGTGTCTGTTCTCTACATAGACCCTGTAACCCATACATCTGCTGGAAACTACACATGTACTGTGAAAAATGCTGGTGGCATAGATTCTTATACTGCATATCTTACTGTCACAGGTAAATGAATAACATAGACGCTACGAATTTTCTTATTAAAAACCAAGTGATATAAATATATTTCGCATTTAAATTACCATTTAGATAATTAAAAAAATAAAAGCATAATACAGTTTTTCAAATTTTTTACTATGCAAATTAAAATATATCCTTTTAAGAAATTCAATACTATCCTAAATACATAAAATTAAATGCTTGCTCCATGAAATTAATTCATTTAATTTTATTGTCATAGTTTACACATAAATTGTAAGAAAATGTGGATTCTGTATGTTTAATTACATTTTTGCATTGAATAATTATAATCAATAACGCATTTCAGCTCCTCCGACGTGGAAAAATGAACCAAAAGATGTTGAAATAATTTTAAATGAACCAATATCTATAACATGTTCTGCTGACGGTTTTCCTGAACCTAAAATATCTTGGATAAAAAATGGTAAGATCACTTTTCTACTATTTAGGTAGCAAAGCTGTATACTTATCTAATTTAAATATCAAACAATGTAATTCACCATTACACGGCTCAAACCTTGAAATTCATTTTAAAGTTTGAGCCGTGTAATTTTTGTTTGAAAAATATCCATTTATGGCTATTATTAGATAAATATATCTGTTTCTCAATTAGCACCTAACGTACCTTGCACGAATTTTTATTAAGCTGGAAAGTACTTCAGGATTATATTTAAACCTAATGCTAACTAAGTAGTATTATTTTATTTTAAGATAATATTTTAACCATAAACCTAATTCTAAAATTTTAAACTAATTCTTTATTTTAAAAAATTAAATTGCTAATCTATACTGTTAAAACAACCATACATTTTTGCCCATATTCACGCTTCTCACAAGGTTAAATGTTGTGAATATTTTTAATGATGTCTTTATGTTTCATTTTTAGTCAAGGAATGAGTATTTTTCTTAATTCACAGGAGACAACTCATTCTTTGAGAGAAGAAGTGATTCATTCAGAAATAGGACTTTATCCTTCAGAGAAAGTCATATGGGTGATGAAGGAGAATATACCTGTTATGCTGACAATGGTGTAGGAGAAGCCTTAATGAAGAAAATAAATATAGTTATACATGGTAACATTAAAAAAAAATAACTTAATTAGATATTTATAAAAGTGTAAATTTTCTTTAAAAAATATATCAGTAAAATCATCTATGGTTATGCACGCACTATAACATAATAAGGTTATGTTTAAGGAGTCGTAAAATATATTCGTTTCAAGTTTATCATAAGTGTTTAAATTTCAATAATCATTTACAAATTTGTATAGGATTTTTTTTAAATAAAAAAATAATAGGACTTTATTCAGACAAATCTATTTTTTTGCACATAATTTTAGTTTTTATTTAAAAATTGTAATTTTCTGGCATTTAACAATGTGTACGTTTATGCTAAAAGTATAACTTCAGTTAATAGTTCAACAATTATCCAATATGTGGCGCTAGCTGCATATAATGTCATTTTAAAAGTCCGTGGCATCACGATACAACAACAGAGTCGTTATCTTTGTAATAAGGATTTTTCTCTATTTTATTAAAATTTGTATTGCATTGAAAATTTAAATGCAAAATATTAATTTGTTACATTTTAAGCCAGATTAAGTAATATCTACCATAAGTTTTATGATTGCTATTAACCGAACGTGACACATTTTAAGCGTTCTCAGAATTGAAATACTGACTCTATATACTCATCTGGAGGGGAAATGAGTTGTTTGATATCTAAAAGTGTTATCATACTGCTGTTAGTGCTATCACTAAGAAGAGTCTTATCAAATGATGGTGAGTACTAATGCTAATTACACCTGAATTCAATTTAATTATTGTAAAATACATAAAATAACAAAACATAATGAAGAATAAAGACTGATATTGAATATAATGCTTATTTTAAGAAATAATTTCATGCAATAATAACATACTTATATCAAATAAGTTAAACTATAGTTTTATTATACAGTATATCGTACTGAAAATGATTTCAAATTTAACTTTGTAGTAGACCCACTTTCTTTTGCACTGTGCGATGTAATCATATTTTATTTGTTGTTGTAAAAATAATAGTATAAATGCTGAAATGTTGTAATATTTTTTTTGGAAAATAAGGTAAATTAAAGAACTTGTTGATTTTATGTGCATAGAATGTTATAAAACTATGCTTGTTAGTATAATATGCTCAAGTATACTTTATTTACATCTGAAAATAATTTTTTTAAAAACTTTTCTAGAGCAACCTAAGATACAACATTTGCAAGTCCCTTCAATGTTAGAAATGGGAGAAAAGATGTCTATTCCATGCATAATACGAAAAGGTCTACCACCTTTTAAATTTGAATGGTATAAAAATTCGGATTTACTTAAAAGTAGCAAAAACCTGGAAATTCATGATTCTGCCGATTCTTCAAGGCTTACAATCAATCCAGTAACTGAAAAGTCTCCAGGAAACTATACCTGCATAGTTAGAAACAAACACGGTTTTGACAGCCTATCTACTTTCTTTAATGTAAAAGGTACTGTATTTACTTTCTTATTTTGCAAGTTGTAAGTGGATAGAATTTTTCAAATTTATACTACACTAATAAAGATTTCAACTTAATTTAAAATGTAATTATTTATTTTAAAATTAAGAAAACAATTCTAGTAATTTTAATTGTAATTTCTTTTGTAGAGATATTTGAGAGTTTTATATATCATACTTTGTGGTTGGAGTCAGTAATTTGTGGTTGAATATTATTAAAATTTTACCCAAATTAATACATTTTTGCTTAAAAATGAAATAAATGCTGAATATTTTGTAAAAGTGTTAATACATATAAAATAATGTATGCATTAATGAGTAACAGACAGAAACGTAAGAATTCCGAAATATGATCTCAAACCTTTGAAAACTAGTGGCGATAAATAATCCCACTACATTTCGCACTTTCTTTCCAGTGTAATTAATTTCCAATCATTTTTGCCAATGGAGCTACTCTGCATTACAATTAATTAAAAAAAGTTAAATGCGTCCCAGATTTTCTGCATAAATTTTTAAACAATTATGAAAACATTCTGAGATATCAGCTTTTAAAATTTTAAGAAATGTTTACGTTATGTTTAACGTTTCCTTTAATGCTTTATATTTTGAAAATAGTTTAGTGCATATAAAAAAAAATTACATCATTTAGAAAACGCATACATGACAAAGGGATATCATATCTTATATAAATATAAGTGACTAAAAAAAATTAAAAAATACGATAAAACTCTTTAATTATCCTTAAAAATTTATTGTGTTCCTATAAGATATTTTTAGTTATACTGATAAATAGTTTAACTCTGTTTGGGGGGGGGGTAGCTATAGTATTTTGTATTATAGAATGATTTGGGTTTCACAGCACCTGCTACTTGGTCAAAAGAACCTCAAGACATTGAAACAATCGAAGGAGAGTCTGTGATTCTTCAGTGTGCAGCAGAAGGTTCCCCTGTACCACGGATATCTTGGAAACCTTTGGGTATGCATTTAATATTAGCTTCATTTATTTAATTCACATGTTTGAAAATTTCATTGTTATTTTGTATTTAAAAATGATAATTCACTCAAATCTCTATTTTGAAAAAAAAAAACACAAGAATATTCAATGTATGAATAATGTGTTTGCAAAACTCATATTCCCGAATATATAAGTGAGATATATATCGGCCAGACTCGTGTTTGGCGACTTTTGGTGACGGTAAATTAAAATAGACGAAATCACTAATGATTAAGTTAATCCCTATATTTTAGTTATACTTTGTAGAATGTTACTTTTGCAACTACATCCTTCATATTAAAGTTAATACATACAAAAGGGAGATTAGTAATTCTCAAAATGATATAAAGTATTTTACCAAAAATGATATAAAAGAATAAATAAAACTTAATTTTTGTGTTCAATAGACAAATGATACCGAGTTAGATTTAATGTATAGAGACACACTTCATTTTAGAAAAAAAAAATCGTGAGTTTTTAAAGAAAATCAATGTGTTTAGACATGAAATTGTTTTATTTTTTTCCATTGTTTATTATTATTACAGTTCACGTTAAAGTATCAAGGTGCAATGTAAGAACATAAAACTAATTTTTAAATTTTTTTAATATTAATATTCATTATTATTTGAAAATATATAAATATATATCAAATTTAATTAAAATCTGGTTTTAATATTTGTTTCAGGTAGCACAGTAAATCCGTTTTTAGACACATCATTACCTTCTAACGGAACTTTACTTTTCAAACCTGTTAGTAAATTGCAAGAAGGATCGTATGAATGCATAGCAGAAAACAACGTTGGTTCTCCACTAAGGAAAATTATATCTCTAATTGTTCATGGTAGGTATTATTTGTTATATATTAGTGTTATGGCAAATAACATTGCTCTGGTAGTACCGCATTTTGTTTTTGTATTTAATAAATGTTTTTAAAATGATATTTGCCATTCCATACAATTACAGTTTTTCGTAGAAATCAATTGTTAACTAAATAATTAAAATTTAATGAATAATCGTTGACTGTTATTTTGCATGCAAAATAAGCGAAATTAAGTGTGGTTTTATATTAAATAAGGTTTATTTATAAACAATACATTTTCGGTATTTACATTCGGCCACGACTCAGTTAAAAGGTATAATTAGTTATACGGTGATGCCCAAAAGAAGTGAAATAAAGCGATATACATTTTTCTGTATATATTGATTTTACAAACATTTTATTTTATTATATTATAGTTTGCGGTGCTTTGAAATATTTGAATAAATCTTGAACATCTCAATACAACGTAATTTAATTCTGTTGTTATTAGAAAACCGTTTATTTGAAATTATGAGTTTATTTTACTAAAACATTCAATTCTTTTTACTATTTAATGAATTTAAAAAACTTCACCTTTTTACCAATATGTGGCGCTGCAATTGCGTGTTTATGAAGTTATTTTTTGTTGTGTATGCGTTTGTATTACGAACTTCAGTGATAGACGCCCGTTTCAGCTTTAGTCATATTAGTTTTGATAAGTAATTTGATATATTCTGGATGAAAGTATAACGAAATATTTTTAAATGTTACATTCATAACTAAACAAGCAATATTCTTTCAATTGATGATGACGATATGTAGCAGTGACTTTTCTTTCGTCTACTACTTGACGGTGGTATTAGCGTTTGCTGTAATAGCTGCCTTGAAAGGTAAGTAAAATTTCATGTCTTCAATTTTAGTATTATTTAAAAACAAAAAAAATTAGTTTATCGTAGTTAAGTTCTTAATAATGCCTTGTAGTTAATGTAAAAAAGACATTTTTATTTTCCCCGTACAGATTTCTTTGAATTTTTTAAATGTGTTTGGTAGAGAAACGCACTAGTTATTTAATAGATCGAGAATGATTTAACTTATACTTGAAAATATTTCTTTTTGTCTTCCAGAACCACCTAAAATCCAACCTTTTCAATTTCCACCAAATTTACAAGTTGGATACAAAGCAAGTGTGACATGTATGATTATGCAAGGGGGAGAACCCTTCTCTTATCAATGGTACAAGAATGGAAAAATTCTTAAGGAATCTTCCCATGTAAATATCCAATCAACTGAAAAACTTTCTAACCTTGTATTAGATCCTATTGAAAATCTTTCTACGGGGAATTATACATGTGTTGTTGGTAGTCCTTACGGCAGCGATAACTATACAACTATCTTGACTGTTAGGGGTAAGTAAATGTTAGTTTAAGTATTATAACAATAAGGTATGATAGTCTTCAAAAAGAATCAAATCTATATTTGTTCTGATTCTAAATATGATTATAATAATCATTTAAATTAAACAAAACACTTGATTTATAAGTAAATATTTTTTTAGCCATTTTTTTTTTAAAACCCATTATATCACACTGTAATACATACTATAATATTATATATTACATATAGTCAGTCAATAGGTTTTCCAATATACTGCATTTCAATAAAATGTTTAAGAAGGTGTAACTAAATTTTTTAAAAAAATTATGTTACTCTCTCATTCCTAAAATTGTAAAATATAAGAACACATTTGAAGAGCCCATTTTTTTATACATACAAGACATTATTTGATTCAAATGTAATTAAATATGCATTAAAATGTGTTTACTAGGAAATTTAATACAAATGTTAAATTCATGTGACACATGCATAAGGTATCGAGTTTGCAGAATACTTTCGATCAAAATTCTTCATTGAAACTGTTAAAAACTATTATTTAAGTCACATCAAAGTTTTTAGTTTTCCATAAATATTAAACTTTCAACTTGTTATATTTTGTTTTAGATTGTATACATTAATTTAAATAATAAAATTAAGATTTTTTTAAATAAAACATTTGCTTTATATTTTAGCACCCCCAGTTTGGTTATATGAACCTCCAGGAAACAGAAAAGCAATAGAAGGAGAAATTGTTACAATTTTGTGTTCCGCAGTTGGTTCTCCTCATCCAGTTATAAAAATACAAAAAACTAGTAGGTCTCTCTGTTTAAAATATTTTATCTGGTGTTTTTTATTAGTATATTTGTATCATTAGATTATGATATTATTTAAGCAAGAAAGCAATGTATTAAGCAAATAAAGTAGCAAGAAAAACCAATGATTTAAATCAGTGCTGCAAGATTAGATTTTAAATTTTAATTATTTCGATTTAGAGTATTTTTAATTATTGTTTACTGTTAAAAACCAACAAGTTTTTTCTTTTAGATGGGAATGATGGGAAGTTTTCATCTAGTATTGGAAATGGTTCTCTTGTTTTTGATCCTATTCTGAAAGATCACGAAGGAACATATTCTTGTGAGGCAGACAACGGCGTCGGCAATCCTATTAAGAAAATAACATCAATCGTGGTCCATGGTAATGACAGTTTAAAAACAAATTTCAATATAAAAAAAGATTTTCCTTCATGGTATAAATTTTTTTTGGACAAATTTGTCATTAAAGGTTAGATTAAACGATATTAGTTTCATTTAAAATATAAATTATAAATAATTTAATAGCAATTTTTTTCTACAAAACCTACTTTCTACATAAAAAAGTGTTATTTTCATGTACTGTTTCAAATTGATGTTCATAAGTGTGAATTTTGTGAGAGTTTTTACATGAATTTTACCCATTAAAACGATACAATTGAAATTTAAACTGTATTTGAAAATGCAATCTGCATGTGAATACACTTACACTAATATTTAAATAGATATAACTTTGTTTAATAATGTGTGGTTGATTCCTTTTAGTATTAATACAAATAGTCATAATAACTTCAATTTTTAGAATTTTGAAGTTCGTATCATAAAAGTGTGGACTTCTCTATGTATTTCATTCTAATGAATATACCAGTTTATTTAAATTTTTCTAATTTTCTGCAATGAGTATTTTTTTTAAATAATTATACAACTGACGTAGTATATTTCGAATAATATCATTTTTTATAATATATATTTTTCTTTAATTTTTATAGCGATAATATTTTTGATATATAATTATCGTTAATTACGATATATTCACCAAATATTTCTCGAAAAATATACTAAAGAATGTCTTTACATTTTTTAGATGAACCGAAATGATTGTGTAAACTTTTTGTTGCAATTTATGTTTTATGTGTGATTCCATTTTTTCCCAGAACGTGGCGCTAGTTGTACGGTTATGTAACTATTATAGCATTAAGCGTCATTCTGGAAGCAAATAGGTGTTTACAACATCCAAATACTTGCTTTCAATATTCCGTTTTAATTGGCATTTGTCGATTGAAACTGAAGTTATGTATAAATATTGTGTACATTTACTGGTAATTAGTTATATTTAAAGGTTTGGTTAAAATAACATGATTTTTAGAAATAATGAATGTTTGTTGCTATCACTCGTACATATGACGGCAATGTGGACTATATTATGGAAACCCATAAAATGCCAAGGTAAGTTTTTTTTTATACTTGATTAAAATAACTGCATTATAAATTTAAGCAGACATTTCAACCGATAAACAATATTTATCTACATTGTACAATTGCTTTTTTGTTTTCTTGTGAATTATAAAATAAATATTTTATTTCTTGTTTTAAAAACATAATTTTATTACATTAATTAAATGTGCTGTGCGATATTAGTTATTTATTTTAAGAATGTGATTTTTAAGAAAATTATTCTAATTGAATAATTGTTTCGTATGAGGAATATCAGGAATGGTTTGTTTGTGAAATGCCAAAACATCCCATGAAAGTCTGAAATAATAAGGCTATGCAATTTGTTATTGAAATTTTTATCCATAATTTGTACTATTAGATAAAGCCAAAAATAGATGCAAAAATAGATAGAATTGATACAAAATTATTTAAATACTACATATAATAACGTTTTTTGATTTTCTCCAATTCATTGTTTCTATATCACTGTTATTTTTAAACAATTTTGCATTTTGCTATAGAAATTTTGTCAATTTTATTTAAATTTTAACTCTTTTTATTTTAATTTACAGAGAAACCTGCAATACAACCTTTCCAATTTCCAATGCAAATCAAGCGAGGTGATACAGCAAGTATTATGTGTGCACTTATGAGGGGAAGTTTACCAGTAAAATTTCACTGGTTAAAAAATGGTAGAGAAGTAGGAAAATCTTCAACCGTTACAGTAACTTCTAGCAGTGAATTGTCTAATCTAGTTATTAAGCCAGTGGATGAGAATTCCGCTGGAAATTATACTTGTGTTGTAAAAAGTAAGGACGGAGAGGATAGCTATACTGCAACTCTGAGTGTGAAAGGTAAATTTTTTTAATATAAAAATCTATTCATAAATCGATTTTTAAAAATAAAAGAATATCTTTAAACTTTAGTTGTTCATATGTGAAATAGTAAACATTTCTCCTATAAATTAATTAAAAATTTCTCCGATAAATTAAGTACATATTCTATTTCGGTATAATTAAAATTGATGTGTGGTAAAATGCGAAAAAATTCGACTGATTAAAGCTTGGAAATTCTGAAATGGAAACATGTGGAAACGGAAATGTACCTAAAATCTACTATTTTGAATAATGGAAATTTTTAAGTATGTCTATAAGTAAAATGTTTATTTGGTAAAAAATTATATTTAATGCAAATAAATGTTAGACAAAAACTAGCTTTGACAAAAAACTAGCACATAAATTAAGTATTTGCATGGGTTTTATATAGTATTGTGAAATATACAGTCATAATACATTAACAGAATGTCATACATATTTCAGCTCCTCCAAGTTGGATTGAAGAACCAAAAGATTTTGAAGTAGTTGAAGGTCATCCTGCAACATTTTCTTGTATTGGTAGTGGCTCTCCTTTGCCAAAAACAACTTGGAAAAGCCAAGGTATTTTAACATCTGCAATATTATATTCCTATTTGATTCTCGATTATGATAACAATATGCAATTTAGAATATAACAGCTCTTATTAATTATAATTTGTTCAGTTTCATATATAAAAATTAATCAACATAATACTTTTTAAAAATTCATTTTTTTAATGTTTATAAAATAAAAAATTAGGGAATTTTATTATAAATGAATATTTCATGAACTTTACTTAAAATATAAAAACGCATATTTTGTGAAAACAGTGCATTTTATGATAGCTTTTTGCTAATTAATAAAATCAAATAATTTCACATGATACTGAATTATTTTTTAAAGTTGTTTAGTTGATATATTTACATGTGTTTTAAGTTTAACTAAACGATAGTTTAAAATAGTAATATTTTTCATCATAATTTTTTAAAAGAATGTAGCAATATATGTGTTTAATTCAGGAGTAGCTATGGATGCATCAACGATTTTTCACGCAACGAATAACGGAATTTTAACTTTAAATCCCACTTCGAAAGTTCATGAAGGATATTACGAATGTGAAATAGAAAATGGTATTGGAGAAAAACTGCGAAAAAAAGTACAGCTTACAGTTTATGGTATGGCAATTAATTTTTTAATGCTTAAACACGTTTAAATTAATTAATAATTTTTACTGACTATGTATAAAATCTGTTTTGCTGATATAAAATAGTTGACGAATGGTTGTAAAATTTAAGCTAAAGTTTAAAAAATGTTTCTTGAAAATCAATATGAACTAATCTTTGCAATATTTAACTTTTTTGTTGTTGACTTTATTGAATAAATTTTGATTTTAATACTTATTTTTTCTATAATAATAAAATGTTATACAAATGACATTGCTTCAAATTACCACCACGTTTTAATGTAAATTTTGCATACTATATTGACTTCTTGTAAACACGCATTGCTTTAAAAACTAATGTCGGGTTTTGTGTCGTTGTCAATAATTATTTAAAGCAATTTTTTTGATTGCATAACGTGGTTGTTACTTTCTTTTTTCTCCTGCATGTGGCGCTAGTTGTACGCATTTCAAAATTTTGTAAATACTATGGGAACGCCATTAACATCATACTTTTCTTCAACAATCGAATGCAAATGTTGATGGTACTTTAGTCTTCACTTATCAATTGAAAATGATTTTCAATTTAACACTATTGGATTGTTGTAAAAAAATAAAACTTTTGAAAGCGTAAGATTCATTACACAGCAATGGACAGCTTATGTCTACTTCACATTATATTTGGAACTCTCGTCGTTGTTATGTGGATGATAACTACTTCAGACTATGTTGAATGCATGGGTAAGAAACACTTTCTATATCATAATTATTTTGTTTTGCGTATAAAACACTGTACTGTATATGCTTTTATAATCTCACAAAGAGTGGTTTTACAAAATTAAAATTTCTCTTTGCCCAAAAGTGTATTAATTCCTTCAATGAGTACTATTCTAGTTTATTTCTTCTTAAAATTATAAATGAGTGAGGATTTAAATTCATGTCTTTATATATTTCTCTTTTAAACTATCGTAAACTGAAATTCCTTTTTTCAATTACATATGATTACTGCTATTCTTGTTATTTTTTTTGCTCAAAATCAAAAATGTGTGAGAATTTAAATTAATGCGTCTAAAAATTTCTGTTTTAAAATATTGTAAACTTAATCATTTTTTTAAATTACAGAAGTGCCACGAATTCAACCATTTCAGTTTCCCCAGAATATACAAATGGGAGATAAAGCAACAGTTTTATGTACTGTAATGCGTGACCAAACAACTACGTCTTATGAATGGTTTAAAGATTCTGGACCTTTAAAGAGCTCAAAGAATATTAACATTGAGACAAGTAACATGTTCTCGACACTTATGATCAATCCTATTGAAGACACTTCTGTGGGAAATTATACGTGTACAGCAAAAAATGAATATGGCCAAGATAGTGTTTCCGCTTTTCTCTATGTCAAAGGTATGATTTTAATAATTTAGTTTTATTTATTACTATGCTATCTAAAGATTTCTTAGACAGACCTTTCATAATTCATTATAAAACTTTCCGTGCATAAACATATTTTATTCCAGATTTTCTACTTTAAAACTCTTCTTAGTCAAAATATTTTTAGATTAATTTAAATTTATAATGGAAAACTTAATTGTAGCTTAAAACAATGAAACGACGTATGTTGAAGCTTAATTTTATGAAATGCAATGTTTTATTCAAACGTGAAATGACCTTTTATTTTTTATAAAAATTCTTTAAAGATTTTTTAAAATAATATATTACAAGTTTGAATTAATGCAGCATAAAAAATTAGGGCTTGTAAATACTATATAATCGCATGATGGTCTAAATGAGTAGACATAATAGGGACAAATCATAGGATTCTTGACAATTCGTTGGCCATGTTATTTATAATAATTTCAGTACTTATTTGAAAATGATAATGTATGAAACTAACTGGTAAGAATATGGTATTTTTAAATATTTTTGGGTCATTATAATTTGCTAAATAAAGTATATTTTTTTTTAATGGTTACGTGTTTGTTAACTATCTAACATGTTTAATTAAAAATGTGCTAGAACAATTATTACCTTGTGTCCATTAAAATTAATTATTTTGTAATATCGTTTAAAATTATTTTTATTTTTATATGTTTTTTTTAAACAAGTGTTATTTTTTATGCATTACGATTTTAGCTCCACCTTTTTGGATAAAAGAAGGGATCAATACAGAAGTTGTAGAAGGTCAAAATATTAATATTACGTGTTCAGCTGGAGGCTTTCCTGTTCCCAACATCTCAATTAAAAAAGAAGGTAATTTTTTTAAAAAGTATTTAAACTCTGCATTTTGAAGGAACAAAAAATTTAATTTTAGATTAGACATAAATAACTTTTTGCCAGTCCAATAAATTATAAAAGTTTCTCTAACTTACATATCTAAGTAAAGCATCTACATGCTTAGAATGCCCCATTCCAATTAAAAGGTAGATAAAAAAGAATGATTTATTCTTAATTCAATTGTACTTTTTTAAAAAATATTTAAAGTAATGAATAAAACTTTTAAGTATTTACAAATGGTAGTTTCTAACATCAACTGACCTACTAGCAGATATGTAAAAATAAAGTAATCATCTGCAACAACCTAAAAAGAGTATAAAACTTTATTATATTTTGATGTGGACTTTGTTTCAGTACTTTCCAATTGCTATTTGGTAATTGAAATTCATGTTAAGTTTACTATGGAGTTGTTTTTATAATGAAATATGATACAAAACAATATCAAAATTATAAATAAATTAATTTTCTCCCCCTGCCCTCTAAAAAAATCCATTCAAATAAAAAGAGAGAAATGTGGCAAATTTTTTGAAAATATTGTTAAAAAAACATCTAACTTTAAGGTCTGCATTTAATTTGCAGACAACGGTAATGTCGACGTCACAACAGGAACAATTCGTCAATCTGTGGCAAGTACTCATCTCATTTTTCAACCAGCTTTAAAAATCCATGATGGAACATATGTATGTGAAGCCGAAAATGGAGTAGGAAAACCAATCAGAAATAGTTTAACTATTTTGGTTTATGGTATGGATGAGCAATTTAAAGTGAAATTTATTATTATTTTTAAAATATGTTATAAATATTTTTAAATTGTGCTGTTTTAAAATACATAAATCATTATGACATACACAGATCTAATAAACCATTATTTGATTAAAATTTTCATGAAATGTGGGATTTTTAAGAGAAATGTATGTGTTTAATACGCTTTTGTTCCTGTATGTGGCGCTAGTTGTACTGTTGATAATGTTTAACACAGAGCTTCCTTACAGTGCGTGAGAGTGTGCTTGCTTCCTTTTTTATTGAAAATTTGTTGTTTTTACTCGACATTGCTTTTAGAATTGTTTATTTAAGTTTTTGACCATACAATGGAATTGCACAATGATTTGATTTTGTTATGATTAGTTATGTCTGTACAAGTAAAATCGTTGCGTTTGTGGAAGGTCTTGGTACTATGGAAGCTCCTCCTTTTGTTACAAACTAAGGGTGAGTCTTTTTTTAATATAAACATTTACTTGCATTTATAATCTGAACAAAGTATTTTATGGCATTATTAGTAATCTTTAATTGCATGAATGCCTGGACAATCTGTAGAAAATTACGATTTATAACAAGTTTTATTCTACGCATACATTACGTTCTATACCTTACATACGTAAATGTTAAAGTTATTTAACCCATTGAAGTATAATTTCTGATCAATCTGTTTTGCAAATCGAATAAAGCAAATCTTTCGAAAATTGCAAAGAAAAAAAAACTGTTTTTTTTTTTTTAAATATACTTGAAATATTTCCACTCATTTTCGCAAATGGACGAAGCTGTGGTAACGATACGAAATATTTATTTTGCTTGATTTGAATATTTGTAGAATATCTAAATTTTTAAATTCTATTATAAAGGTTACTGTCCTTAAATATACTTTTATTAAAGCATTTTTTTTAAAATTTAGAGTACACATTCAAAGTAAAATTTTAAGTACTTCATCAAAGAAAATGAAAAGTGTACCTTTTGCAAAAATATCAATTGTTCAATCTCTCATTATTTTACATTTATCACTGCACAAAATACCTTCTACTAATGTGTATCTAAAATAAAACTTTTTTGAAGTGTGATAATGAAAAATTGTCAATTTTATGCCGTATTTTAACAACGAAATGAAAAATTATGGAAGAAAATAGATAAAAGAAACACGTTTATTTTTTTTGAAATCAAAGGTGTAATTTTTGATTATCAGAAAACACCTCCTGCATACTTTACTTTTTTATAGAATATTAAATATTAATTATGAGTAAGATTTTTTTATCGCTTTAATTGTATTTTGTTAGTGTTTTTGAATTTTAAATATTTCATTAAAAATATAAATAAATATGATTATAATATAATTAACCAATATTGTATTTTTGAAGGCTCTCATGGGAAGATTCAGCCTTTCAATTTTCCTCAAAAAGTGCGTGAAGGGGAATCAACAAAAGTTATTTGCACTGTTATGGACGAAGATAAATCTTTTACATTCAAGTGGCTGAAAAATGGACTGCTAATTAACAATGACAACAAATTTGAAATATCTGCCTTAGACGAAGTATCTCTTCTAAAAATAAAACTGGTTACATCTTTAGATTCAGGGAATTACACTTGTGTTGCAAGGAATTCTAAAAACTTTTTAAATTATACAGCTGCATTATTAGTTGAATGTAAGTTTCAATTTTAATTCATTATAAATATTAGTTTGTTCATTCATAAAATAAAAGGAAATGAAGAAAAATATATTAAAATATAATATATTAAAATATAATTTACCAAATAGTTATTAAAATAAATTCAATTAATAAAATTTACAAAGGAAAAATATGCTGCCATATATTTATTAATAAAATTAAATATATTTCATTCGCTCAAGACTATATTTATATCAAACCTTATTTTTAACTGCATATTTATTTTTTTGTGTAATATTTCTATTTAATTTATAGCACCTGTTCAGTGGGTAAAAGAACCAGTTGATGTTGAAGTAATTTTAGGAGAAAGTGCGAAGTTGGTTTGTTCAGCTCGTGGATTTCCTCAACCAGTCACAAAGTGGATTAAAGTAACGGGTAAGCATTGGATTCTAAAATTTAATTTTTAAAAAAAATTCTGTATTTTTTTTTTACTTAGCAACTTTTTTCGGCAAAACAATATTTCGAATTTTTGTTAAGTCAAAAAAGGAGCCAACAATTAATTCATATTTATTTTAAATGTATGCATACCGAATTTAAATATGAATCTTTTGTTTGTTGTTTTATGAATTAAAATAACTTCCAATCCTTCAATTCTATTTTTATATTGTTTTGCACTTGAATTTAAGTACTTCATCTATTGGATATTTAAATTCAACGTGAAAAAATGTTTTACAATGCATTATACTTAAATTGCAATAATATAAACAATATCCTTTACAAAAGATTGATAATTAAGCACATATTTTTTCCGTACCAAATTTTTGAATCGATTATTAACATTTTTATCAATTTCAATTGAGTGTAAATGTTTAGTAATAACAATAGTAAATATAAATAACATATATTAAATTGCAAATAGTATAATGTATTTTTTCTAAAATTTACACATTTTTTTTTAAATGTAAAGCAAAATAAATTTATTTTAGGTGTTAAAGAATATGAAGTTTTACATTCTGACCGGATTCATTTGGAATCGGGTTATTTACTAATTAAAAATGTTCAAATTGAAGACAAAGCGTTTTATGTATGTTCCGCTACTAATGGAGTAGGTGACACCTTAGAGAAAAAAGTAACGCTAAGTGTAATTGGTAAGAATTTATTCACTAAATATTGAATAAAAATATTTTTAGAAATAGTATTTATAACTTTTATTTTATGGTTGTACATTTTTAAAACTTGTGAAAAATATGCATTAATAGATTAAAATTATTATTAATATGTTAATATCTTTTCTTAACGTTAAAAAGTTTTTAAAGCGGTTTGTACATTTGCATTATAATTAAATGCTTTGTATATCTATATATTAACACAAATAGTTTTATATCGTCAAATTTTTACTCATTTACTCATGAAGACTACATTGTATATTATTTTGCTTTTGATAAATGTGCTCAAAAATGTGATTTATGTTGAAAATGAATGCATGATTTTAAAAACGCATTAATTAAATGTACATGGCAATAATATATTTATTAATAACGAAATTTTTTGTTTCGTAAATAATTCGTTTTTTGACCATAATGTGGCGCTAGTTGTACGTAAAATATCACGATGGTGTTATACATTGAAAGGTGATCCAACGCCATTTGATAAAATGAATCTCATTTACGTTATCTAGTAGCCAGCTGAGATCGTATTTTAAATAAAACTTCTTTATTATTCGTAATATGGAATTAATCGCAAGTGCAACTAATCTCAAACATACAAGTTCTTGTGTACAGCATTTTCTTTCACCATGTTATGCTCGACAACGCTTTTCAAGCGAAAAACTTATTGAAGCACTACTGATTGTTTTTGTTGTCATACAAGTTGCATACTGCAATGGTAAGTCGTTTTTTATGCATTTAAGTTTACCTATTTAAAAAGAAGTTAGAAGCACATACTTGATAATATTAATAATTAAATTAAATGCACGTTGTTATACGAAATTTGGAAGTTTATATTGATTATTCATATAATGAAATTTTGTTTTTGCATACTATATAGTTTAAAAAACATATAAGAGAAGGTAGAAAAGTAAAAAGACTTGTTTCTGCATTAAATAATTTATTAATTATATTTATTATTAAAAATAATTTTTCTAAGTTTATCACTCAGTCGTCATGTTCGGTGTCAAAATAATCTTAAAGTTCTTAAAAGGAGCAAATGTTATCACCGAGTTCATTTTTTGTAATATGTATACTAACACTACAATGCATAAACTGTAAAATTTTAAACAATTTATGTTGCGTAAAAGGATTCTTCCTGTATCAAATACATTACATCGTGTGTTTAGAATAATAAATATATCTTTTAACTTTCAGATGCTCCAGAAATTCAGCCCTTTCAAGTGTCTAATAAATTAAAAATTGGAGATACAGCAAACTTTTTATGTTCCGTAATACGAGGACAAGTTCCATTATTCTTTAAATGGTATAAAAATGGAATTTTATTAAATAAATCTTCAAAAGAAATGACAAGCAACGAGAAATTTTCAAATCTAGTAATTGATCCTGTAAAGGCATCTTCAGGTGGAAATTACACTTGTGTAGTTAGTAATTCTTTTGGTGAAAGTAGTTATTCGGCTGTTCTTATGGTTAGAGGTAAGAAAATATTTTCCTCATTTTATATAAGATATTTCTTTAAAATATATCTACATTTTTAAAACTTATAACTTTCTTGTAAAAATTCTAAAGAATTTATCATAAATTTACGGAATTATAACATTAACAGACTTGTACAGATGAGAACGTTTAATATATTTACTTTAGTATTTCAACTGGTTAAATCTTAGTAATAGTTTCAACCAACTTTAAATAAAAAAAAAACCTTTCCTTAATAAATTATTAACATTCAAATTAAAAAAAAGATATAATAAATGTCTGTATTTTATTACTTTAATGCAACACATTAAAGCGTTTGAAGGTATAGTAAATTTTTTATTGTTTTGAGAAACACAATTAAAGCTTTTAAAGGATTTATTAAGATATTTTCTAATTTATTGATGTAAAATCATTAAAAAAATGAATTCTTTAATGTCAATATTTTTACTGCAATTTTAGCTCCACCGTTTTGGATAACTGAGCCTGTAGATGTAGAAAGAATCGAAGGAAATATTGTTAATTTAATATGCAATGCTGGAGGAACACCTCATCCTAAAATATCCTGGAAGAAATTAAGTATGACATGTAGATCTTGTTTTCCTAAATTATTGTTTTAAAACTTCTTTGCAATTTAAAACACATTTTAATTTATGAATTCATAGAAGTAAGTCTCAAATATGTATTTCGTTTAGGAAAAGGAATACTATTCTTATCTTTAAATTATTAATTATCTTTCATAAACATCATGTATTTAAAACACCATTATTTACAATGCAGATACTTATATGGATTACTTAAAATTCGAAATTTTTATATACATAGCTCTATTTTTATTCGATGGATTCTTAAAGAAAATTAATATTTTATCATGTTAATATTGTTTCAGTTTAAGAAATACTAATTGTATATTGTAAAATATTAAGTCTCAGATTGATATCTGCTTCATGAATTTTTCAAGACCCTATAAATTTATAAAATACAAAATTATATAATTTTACTAAATTTTTAAGTGTATTGTAAAATTATTTGCTACAGTGCTTTATTTAAAACGTTTTTATTGAAAAACTGTATAATTGCATTTTTGATTACATTCGTATGCAGTGAAACAAAAAATATAATATTCCCGATGACTTATCCTTCAGGGCTTTACTATAAGCATGGAAGGATAAAAAAAACAGTTTTTGTAGTATAAGAAGAAATATTAGACTAATGAAAAAATATTTTAAAAACTATCTTTTTATTACTATTATTTTTTTTTATTTCAGATTCCCATAATCAAGTTCACACAAGTGAAGATCTAAGTTCCAATGGAACACTTTCATTTAATCCTATTTTAAAAGACCACGAAAGTGATTATGTTTGTCAAGTGAATAATGATGTAGGCGAAATTCTTCAGAAAGAGATTAACGTAGTAGTTCATGGTAACATTTTATATTTTTTATATTATTATTATTTATTGCACATGCTTTATGAGAAATGTACTAGTTTGTAGTGAAATTTGAAAATTTTGTTAAGCGTTCTCAATGATAATACAAACATGACTACATTGACTTACATATACTTACAAAGCAAAAATTTTCCTTTACAGATCTAATGAAAAAGTTCGTGGCTTGAAAGCAAAAATATTTAAAGATACTTTACAAATTAATCTAAAATATCTTTCACGAAAAAAAAATTAGTTAATTTGAATTCCGTGATGTGGCGCTACGCTTCACTTTCATACATATTTACACTAACATACGCGTTACAGGGAAAGCAAACTCAAAGAGTCTTCGCTTGTTCATTCTTTTCATCATACAATTTTATTTGTGAATATAACATTGTGAAGTAACTTGATCTATATGTTTTGTGTTTACGATACTAAGAAGCTGAATTATGTCACTTTTCCAATTAAGGACGTTTTTGTATTTGTGGCTTCTCACAGAAATTAGTCATGGTGCAAATAGTTTGGGTAAGTAAATTTTCTATATTCACAAACTTGTTAACGGTTTTGTTTACAAAAAAATATTTCAAATGTTTGCATTTAGTATAACGAAAACAGTCAATTTGAAAATTAAATGTTAATTATAAAACTTCAAATCCGCTCATATTAAAAATAGTTCTAAGAAGTTTCAATACTGTGTATTAGTTATGTGTATTTTTTATTGAGTTGTAAAATATGTATATATTTCATATTTTTTAGATTCTCCAAAGGTCTTGCCCTTTGTTTTCCCACAAACTGTACAAAATGAAGAAAAAGTTTCTGTTGCATGTATAGTGAAAAAAGGAAGTCAGCCTTTACGTTTTTATTGGTTAAAAAATCAAAAGGAGCTGGTCGAAACAAATCGCATTAAAATAAAAGTGTTGGAAGATGTGTCAATATTATCAATTGAACCAGTATCAGCTGTAGATTCAGGGAATTACACTTGTTCAGTTAGTAATTCAGTAGGAAAAGATGCATTTTCAGCAAGGTTAGTTGTTAATGGTAAGTGATTTTTGCCAATTAAAAGTTATCATCACAGATAAAACTTTTTCATGATTTTATATCAGCTTTAACTGTTTTTGTCATTTTCATAAAATTAGAAAAAATTGAAAATTTAAATAAAAATTTCAATACTGTTTAAAATTGAAAATGTTAATTAAAAATTGCATTAATTTTGCATGTTTTGTTTGTAAAAAATGAAAGATTAATCGTTTCGTTTGGCTATTAAATTTAATTTTGTTATTAGCAGGTTTGTAGCCTTATTAAAGTAACTATTTATTTAACGTATTGATATATACTTACGTTCATGTAAAATCTGTTAATGAAAATGTTTTTAAATGGTACTTTTGTATTGGAATTTTTAAAGTTGGTGCAAAATGTATGTAAAAGGCATGCTAATATTTACTTTTACTTATAATTAGGTATTCTTGCGTAAATAAGCAAATATCTCGTGTACTTCTTGTAATAAGTATATCTAATAAACCTAATAAACTTTGCACCTTAATTTAATAAACTTTATCGTTAAGTTATTAAATTAAACATAAATTATTTCATGCAACGTTATTTTTATCAACTTAAATATCCTCAATCATAAAGGAATCTTTGATTACATTTCTACAATTTATTTTGAAAATATTTGTGAAACAAGTTTCAGATAATTTTATTTTGGTGATTTAAATGTATTCAACATTTATAAAACAGTCTATAAATGCAATTTTATTTGATTTGTAAAACAAATAAGTTTTAAATATTATGTAATTTTGTAACTATTTCAACATTTTTCAGCTCCACCTCGATGGTTAATAGAACCATTTGATATCGAAGTGCTCGAAGGAAATAGTGCATCTTTGCTGTGCCAAATAGAAAGTCTACCTCCACCTGTTTATGTCTGGAAAAAGGCGGAAGGTATTTAATTATAACATACATATTATTTTTTTGAAAACACTATTGAAAATATTAGATAAATATTGCATTGGTGTGTAAAATGTAAGTAATTAAAATATAATCTTGGCCAAGTGACAAAACCACGTATGTGCAAAACTCTTGGGATAGAAAACTGAATACCGATAAGCCTACGGTTTCCAAAAACTGCTTCTCCCTAGATTTTACACATTTGTGTTTTTTTTTTTCATTTGACCGACGAATGATGACTAAAATGACCAATGGTTGCAATCAATTAAGTTATGAAAGACTAAAGTTTAGTTATGTCTACATGCACACACACAAGAAACTGTGTTACTATAAGTGATCACAGATTTTTTCATTAACCGGAATATGTGAGGGTACATCTTACAGTCGTAACGACAGAAATGTCAGGAGACAACCAAAAAAGTTCTTTAAAAAATCATTTTCTCTTCTATTTTATACTTTCCTTTGATCACTTTTGCAATCCATAAAAGTACACTTGGATAACTTTTGTAATTATTTTAACTTACAATAGAGTATATTTTGTTCAATCCGTTATTTTAAGTACATTGTATTATAGTAAAATTTCTACATTTTTTAAAAAGAAAATTTAAAATGCATTTGTTTGTGTTTTTTTGCAGGAGAAGGAGAATTTCTCTTTGAAAACACAAAAGAAGGAAACCTAACTTTTCCTCGCATTAGTGTTGAAAACGCTGGTAAATACACTTGTGAAGCAGGCAATGGTATTGGGGATATTTTACAAAAAACAGCTAACGTTGTTGTACATGGTAAGATTAAAATGAACTTTAAGTTGTTTTCACAACAAAAGTTTGTTTAGATGTTTTGCTTAAATTGAATATGAAATGTAGTAATAATTTAGGAAGAATACTTGTATTGTTCCGTTTTCCGATATTATAAATATGTTTTAACAACCATTTTTCTTTAACGGAACAATGAAATAAATTCTTAAACACATCTTGATATCATATTTGAGTGTTCACGAAATGTATAGTCTTAGTTAAAATAAATAAACTAATCTTTGCACAAAACAATTTTTAAACAATTAATGATTTTAAATATTATAATATGAGTATAAATAATGTGCTGAATTAGTGTAAAGTTTTGTCGATATGTGGCGCTAGTTTCCCACATTTGAACTTTCGTACGGTATCCATTATTTTGTGTTACAATATGAAACAAACACTTTTGTAAAATACAGGCGTCATGAGACACAACACTTGTAGTTAATTGTAATTTTTAGATATAAAGCGTCCTTTTCTTTGATTATTGAAAAACAGCATTGCCTTTCATGAACTACTTGGACAATGAAAGTCCTTCATATTATTACTTCATTGCCAATACTTCTAATTTTTATGAATGGAGCAGTAGCGGGATCTCGATCTAAAGGTGAGTAATAATTGTACATAATTATCACACATTTCACTGTGCATGTAACTTTAAAATGTATCCTTCAACATATATTAATAGTGATTGTTTGATTGTTTAGCACAAAATTGAGTTTAATGGACTAATGTAATTTTTTGGTAGAGTGTATTTTTTCATCAAAATGATGTTGTTAAATACGTACAGTCCTGCACAAAAGTTTAGACACAGACGCAATTCATGAAAAAATCGTCAATGTTATTATTTTTCAGAAGTTTTTTTTTAAATATATATTCTTTAGACAGCATGAAAAATAATAGGGTAAAAATTTTTGCCCAAAAATATAGATAAATTTGACTTCCATCAACAAATTAAAAATGTCCATACTTTTCTTGCCACAAAAGTATAGGCACAAGTTTCAGTTTTATGCAAATTCTGTACAGGAAGTGATTGCGTCATCAAAGGGGAGGGGTTTTAGGTTGCTTTAAAAGGTTAAAGGTAATTTTCAATGCTTAGAACCATTCTGAAGTCAAGTGAAATTTTGTATGAAGAGATTTTAAGGATATGGACATTAAAATTCAGAGGTAAATCTGTTTCTGATATTTCTACTAAATTTAAGCGTTCAAAACGAGGTATTTATAGTGTGTCAGCACGTGGCGATCAACACCCACCAAAATCGCGGTCTGGAAGACCTTAGAATCATCAGAAAACGAGAAGACAGACAAATAAGAAAATTGGTTTCAGACAAACAATGCTCTTCAAATCAAATTAAAATCCCAATTGTGGCTTAACTTTTACCAAAAACTATCAGGAGGTGAATCAATGAATCTGGATACTTGATAAAATTCAAGCTTATAGCGCAACCTAGCTTACTGTCTCATTATAAAGATGCAAGACCGCAATGGACTCAAACACATGTCTTACAGCTATCCATTGCAGTCTTGCATCTTCATGATGAGATATCAAGCTAGGTTGCGCTATAAGCTTGAATTTTATCAAGTGTCCAGATTCATTGATTCACCTCCTGATAGTTTTTGGTAAAAATTAAGCCACAATTAGGATTTTAATTTGATTTGTAGAGCAATGTTTGTCTGTAGTCAAATTTCTTATTTGTCTGTGCTCTCGTTTTCTGGTGATTCGAGGTCTTCCAGACCACGATTTTGGTGGATGTTGATCGCCACGTGCTGAAACTCTATAAATACCTCGTTTCTGAACGCTTTAATTCAGTAGAAATACCAGAAACAGATTTGCCTCTGAATTTTAATGTCCATATCCTTAAAATCTCTTCATACAAAATTTCACTTGACTTCATAATGGTTCTAAGCATTGAAAATTACCTTCAACCTTTTAAAGCAACTTAAAACCCCTCCCCTTTGATGACGCAATCACTTCCTGTATAGAATTTGCATAAAACTGAAACTTGTGTCTATACTTTTGTGGCAAGGAAAGTATGGACATTTTTAATTTGTTGATGGAAGTCAAATTTATCTATATTTTTTTTGTAAAAATTTTTACCCTATTATTTTTCATGTTGTCTAAAGAATATATATTAAAAAAAAATTACTGAAAAATATTAACATAAACGATTTTTCCACGAAGTGCGTCTGTGTCTAAACTTTTGTGCAGGACTGTAAAAGTTATATGTAATGATAGAAGTCACCACTTTAAAATAACAATGATATAACAATTTACGTTATTATTTTACAATAAACTGGTCGATAACAGTGTCATTTTCTTTCAAGTATGTAAGGCAAAATGACTTATTAGTTACTTTTTTTTTCAACTTTGCTCTCAAGGTACACAATTTTGAAATGTATAAGTTGTAAATCAAAAAGGCAATTATAACTTAAATTGTTATTTTAATATATTAAAAAATTTCAAGTTATTTATGTAGATTCACACATTTTTGGTAAAATAAACCCAATGCTTTAAGAAAAAAATAAATTGATCTGATGTTATGAACCTTTAATTGTAACTTAACGTTCGTGACTATAAAAGAGTTGTACTATTTAACGTATTTTTTAAATCTAGGTTTTTTTTAAATTTCAGATGTTACTTCAATGTAGCAATTACCATTTATATTTTCATAAAATTACTTTTAAAACTCTAAATTTAAACTAGATTATTATAAAACTATTTTTGTAATTACAGGCATACCTCCGAAAATTCAGCCATTTAGTGTTTCTGATCAGTTAACAGATGGAAAACCCACTAAGCTTGGATGTGTAGTAAGTGAAGGAAGCAGTCCTAGAACATTTATGTGGTACAAAAACGGCAACGAAGTAAAACACGACTCTGAATTTGAAATTCACAACACCGAGGATGTTTCATTTCTTACCGTGTTAAAACTGTCTGGCTACAGTAGTGGAAATTTTACATGCAAGGTTCGTAATTCAGCTGGTGAAGATAGTTTTAGTGTATCATTGATTGTGAAAGGTAAATATTCTATAGTACTACTTTTTTGTTAATGAAAAAAATAAACATGTTAGTAAAAATTAAAATTTGAACTTCCTTAAAACAATTATTTTTGTTTCTAAATATTCAAAATGATACAGCTTTAATTAAGTGATAGTTTTATTGTAAAAATATCAGTACTTGTATAATGAGAATACCATTAGAAAACCTTTTTTTACAAACAGTTTTTTATACTAACGATTTATTTTTCTAGTAAAACATAAACAAGTAATAAAAACATTCAGCATACTTTCATATAAATAACAACATTTAAGCAACGTATTTAAAGAAATAAAAAATGCACACACATGGTAACAATTGCTAAATGGAGATTAAGTTTTAATGCATAACTGTATATAATTGTATATATAGCTTTATATAATTGTGTGCATATCCCTATGTCATCTTAAACAATAGATAGTAATCGATTCTTACAAGCTTAATATTTGCTAAATTAAATATATGCAAAATAAAACTTCATCTGAGAAAACATATACTCTTGTGAAATGTTAAGTAAAAAGCTTAAATAAAATTGTATTGTTTATAAGCTTGTTTAGTGCATCAATTTCTTGTATAATTAAATAAATTACCTTGTTTCCATAGCACCACCTCGTTGGATCACCGAACCCAGTGATTTAGAAGAGCTTCTTGGAAATTCCGTGTCAATCGAATGTTTTGCGGCAGGATATCCAACTCCAACTATTAAATGGTCCAAAATAACTGGTATTATTTTAGTTATTTAAAAAACAGTTAATTAGAACTTAATTTTGAAGTCGCTGAAGTTTAATTAGCTCTACCTTATTCTTATTCTTGTACTTAAAAAGTTCTACCTTATTCTCTACCTTATTCTTGCACTTAAAAAATAATCAATTCATATTTTAATAATAATCAATTTTATGATATATTTAATTAATAATTACTGCTTAGAATAATTAAATAATAATTTCTTAATGATATATTTTTATTTTGAAATGCTGTTAATAAGGTTTATGACGTTATATTTTTGAGTTTATTATTTATTATATAAGGTAATTATTTTTAATTATTCATGTTTTAAGCAGATACTGAAGACAAAGCTGCAATACTCTCCTCTAAAAATGGCACACTGAGATTTAATCCCCTACTTTTTGAAGATGAAGGCAAATACCTATGTGTAGCTGGAAATAATGTAGGTGTTGATTTAGAAAAGATTATAACAGTATCCGTTTTGGGTAAGAAAGTTGGTATTAGTTTTAATACTTTGTTAAAATGTATTGGTTGGTGAGCAACAATGTAACCTGGTGTATTGGATACACTTATTTTGTTCAAAATACATTCCACACTTCAGATAAAAGATTTATTATATATTTTAGTTATAAAAAAGTTTTTGTAAATTTTCTCTGTGGTCACCGAAATCGTGTAAAATATAAATGCGTAGATCGTTTTAAATGAAAATTCAGTAACTGCGACTTGGTAAAAAAAAATGAACAAGATTAATTTAATTTCAGGTAATTCTTTTTTAAGTTGACCAATTTCAAATAAACTATATATTACTTTGAAATAAAAAAAAATCTGAAGGAATACGTTTAATGTTGCAAATTTTATTCAAAAAAATTGATGTAACATATTACATTTCAGAAAACTTTATTTAAAAAACTGTTTATACTTAAATGGTTATTCTTTTGATTGATTGATTTTTCTTTTATTGATGTTTTTCCAATTAAAAACAAAAATAAAATTATTTATATACCAATTAATAATCTAGTAACATTAATATGAACTTGTTTATACAATTATGACATAGGTTAAGGTGTTATTGTTTAACGTTCCAATATGCAAAGTGTTTCAATAACTTTAAATTTGTAATATTATTCGTAGATTATTATGCGATTATTCTAAGTGCGAAGTCGAACGTCTAAAGCTTTATATTCATTTTTACAACTTTTATTAACATATTTTGACACTACATGGCGCCAGCTGGTTGGGATGTTCTTATGTGTGTTTAATCGTATGTGTTTTTGTTTCGGCAGTAAAAACAGTTAAACGATAGTGACTATAAGCAGAAAAAGTAAGGAATTTACTTCCAATTGCTATGAATTTTGATACGCGAATCATGACGCGATTAATACCATCAACAGATTATTTGAATCGATTCGCGATTACATGTTTTATGGAGCGAATTTTTAGCAAGATTCTGTGTGGTTGTTTTCTCCTCGTTATTCTATTCATTGAAGAATCCGCGTCGGATGCTTCCAAGGACGGTAAGCACCATTTCCTTACTATAAAAAGAAATATTGTTGCATTTAAATGTTATTTACCAATATTATTTAACATTTTATTGACTCATATAGTTCTTAGTCTAACATAAAATAACAAGCAAAATACAAGTATAATAAAATAATATAAAATAACATGTATATGATATAATAATAAGTATACTTGATCATTTCACTGTTTTATAAGCGCTACTATGTGAAAATTGGGAAAGCATTTTGTAATATGCACTATTTTTAAAATATGCTAATAGTTTTAAATATAGATAATGGAAAGTTAAGTTAAATAGATTTTAATATTTTCAAATTTTCTGCTAACTTTCATTACGAACATACATATAAAAATGTTTAATGGTTAAATTTTTTACGACCATGTCTATTCTATGAAAAAGAGATGGACTACCATTGATTTAATATGGGAGTGAAATTTCCTTTACAAGTGCAGAGTGAAAAACAAATATACATGTTTTAAATTGCTGTCATCACCAAAAATAATTAATTAAAAATGTACAAGTCCTGATATTTTTAGCAATTTTGTTTACAACATCTAAAGTTATAAAAGAATATCAGTAATTTTTAAAAATAAACAGGCATAGTTTTCTGTTTCAACAGTCAATCTTATTTATACTAACACCAATTGAAGAAAATAAGCAATACAAATTATTTTTTTGATTATAAAAAAATTGATGCATAATTTGTTTTGAACTAAAATAAATTTTTCTCTGCATTCAGGTTCACCTCAAGTAGCCCCCTTTATTTTCCCTCCACGTTTAAGTGAAGGAGCAAGTATCAAAGTTATTTGCAATATTGTGCATGGTAAAAAGCCAGTAGATCTCCAATGGTTTAAGGATGGTGCTGTGTTACAAGAGAAAAAAGACCAGAAGCAAATTTCGAAACAAGAAGATTTCTCTATTCTGACCATGAATAATATTAGGTCAGATGATGCTGGAAATTATACGTGTAAAGCCAAAAATGTAATTGGATCTTCTAGTTTTACAGCCAAGTTAGTAGTAGAAGGTATTTATATTTCTTATTCAAATGTTTTCTTTAAACGGAGTGCAAGCAAAAATGCATTTATTATTGTGTTTAGACACGTAATAAATAGCTGTTAATATCTGTACCTTAAAGCAGAAGCTTCAAGACATATTCATATATCTATGCTAACTTAATAATAAATATCTATCTGTTGATGAGGTACAGTTCCAAAGTTATTCAAAAAGAATAGAAGAATGTTTCACAAGAATGTTTAAAACTCTGTTTCGAGATAAACTAAATTAATATTCATTTAAAATATTAACTTTATCTTAAGATGAAATGTTTAGATTTCAATGAAGTTATTGCTTACAGCATGTTATTCTAGCGTTCTATATATTTTAAAGATAAATTTTGATGTGATTAAAATTTATGCTTTATTATGGAACCTACTTTAGCAGCTGCTTTTAATTTTTAATGGAAATAAACTTGATAAACTATTTGAGAACTATTTTGTTAATTGTTGCAATTGAAAATAATTATTTTAATAGGTTTAACTCAAAATTTAAAAAACCTTTTAATTATTCTTGGTATCTAATTTAATTATGAAGTAGTTAAACAATTTTCAGCCTTTTTTCTGTGAAGCTGCTTAAATTTACCAATGTTTACGCATGTTTATGGAAGTTTCCGATTTGTTCATTTAAAATTTTTTGTGTGGCCACATTATGTTTAAAAAATATGCAATTCACGGATTTTTTTAAAAATATTTTTCTTTTAAATAGAACGCTTTGATTTATGTTTAACAAATATACAGTTTCAAATGCATATTTTTTGTGTTAAAATCATGTTTTCATTTCGAAAACGCAGTTATTCTTTGTAAGCAAATACGTTGTTTAATTTAAAGGGAATGATTTACAAATTAAGACTGAATTTTATTTACAATACAACAGTTTGAATTTACAATAAATTTACATCTTTATTTTAAATCCCCACTTAATGTTTGTTTACAGCTCCACCAATCTGGCAACACACGCCTCACGACACAACCGGCGTCTACGGTTCGAGGCTACACCTCTACTGCGCAGCCGCCGGCTCGCCCCACCCCACGATCACGTGGTACAAGGGCGGTGACGTCATCCTTCCCGACGCCCCTCGCGCGGTTGCCCCTGGCAACGGATCCCTCCTTATCCGCATCCTCAATGAGGAGGATGAAGGGATGTATAGATGCACCGCCCACAATGGGGTGGGGGATACGTTGGAAAAAGAAATAAAAATTGTTGTGAATGGTAACGTGGTTGGGCGGTCTTGTGTTTATTTATGAAATGGAGTTACATTGAATTATGACATACGTTGGACATACGATTATGACATACATGGAGAGATTATGACATACATGGAGTTATAAAAATCAGAGTTTAAATGTTGAATGATGACGAATTAAAATATATTTGACTTTTTTGTAATATTGATATAAAATGTGTTTCTCTCGTTTTTTTATTTAAAGTTATTACACAGTCTTGTAAACTTGTGTGGTTTATTCCCGTATACATAATATAAGTAGAAAAAATGTATCAAAAGATGTTCACCTTACCTAAAACACCTTATTTATAAAATGCAGTTAATGCAATGGGAAAAATATTTTATTTTGGTGATTATTAAGGATTTACTATCTTGTTATTTTTAATTATGCATTAATAAAATATTGTTCAAAGCATCTTCACAGAACAAAATAATCACGATCTTGAAATTATGGTGTATAGCTATCAGATGATACTTTTCAAAAAAGGAATTTATTTTGCGATTTTTATTTTAATGTGTATGTTTTATAAAAATTTTTAGCTTTTCAGTATGACAGTACAAGGTTCGGGAAATTTAAAGCAGCTTTTTAAAATATTGCGAAATTTTCGCAATTTATTTTTACAGTGTATTGAGGAATATTGTATTATAAATTAGCATTGAAGGTATATAATACACTATGAAAATTGGATGATTTTACTGAAATATTGTGATTTTTTAGTACTGAATATGTTTAATTGAATTTCTCTTATATCCGTCTTCAGCAAATTAATAGTCTAAAAGTATTTAATGATTTTAGATATATATTTTTTATATTAGGAATAATTACTTCTTTTAGTAGCGTGTCTTAATAAGCTATTTTTTGAATATAATATTTGATTTTATCTTTTTTTTAAACTTACATTAAAAACTAATAGCTAATAAACTCATTTAAATTAACCAATATCTTATTAATTTGATCACTAAATAACTTAAAAAATAACTAATTACTAATAAACTAAATAACTATTAAAAATAATTAAATAACTAATAAATTAATTTTTTATGAATTATCTATGAATTTCAATATTAATTTGTAACATTTTATTTCAGTTCCTGCTCGTTTCCAAGAAAAATTCACTGTACTTACGGTAAAGAAAGGCGACAGCGCAAGTCTAAAATGCGAGGCAGTTGGCGACCAACCGTTATCAATAATATGGAAAAAGGACGGAAAGGAGCAACGGAAAATCAACGGAGGGAGGTCAGAAAAATATTGTATAAAAACTTTTTTTAAATTGAATATGGTGAATTTATATAGTTTAATAATAGAAAAACAAGTTTCTTTAGGACTACTCCTGTTGTTTTGCACTTTTATAGCATTTTAGTAAGAAAAACTTATAGATTTGCTCATTGCATCCCAAATTTTGTATCGATCAATTTATTATTTGCACTAATCAATCGACCATAAATATTGTGTGTTGTTTTAGTTACTACTCTAAAACTTATCTTTTTCGCATACGTCACTTTAGAACCTACCCTGCATTACTTTTACCCGTTACTTATAATTTATTTTTTTAATAAAATTAACTTATATTTGTCAATAGTTTAGTTAACACAAAATTTTATAAATTTAAATGATCCATTTACGATTTGCACTTATCAATACATCGTAAATTTACGATTATTTTCGTGTTTTTATTCAAAGCGTTATATTTTTTTAGATACGTCACTTTAGAACTTATACAGTAATTCGATTTACGCATTACTTTTAAATTAAAAAGCTTGCAAAATTAATGCTGTTTCAGAAATAGCAATAGCTGTTTTTAGCTTATTTACACTCTTAAAACAAAAGCTTAAATCCACTCCAGTTGGAAAAGTGCATTTTCGACACTGGAAAGGAATGAATATTAACCCAGACTGAGTTAAAATCACTCGTTTGGAGTGATCCTGTCGGAGGTTTAACACACAAAGAATCCACTCCAAAAGGGGAAGTGCATTTTCCAGAGTGGAGGAGTGAAAATTAATCAGACTGAGTTAAAATCGTTCGTTTTAAGAGTGTAAATTTCATAAATTTTATCCTTATAGATATGAGATTTTTGAAACGCTCACTCCTAAGGGATTGAAATCTGAGCTGGTCTTAAGAGAAGCCGATCGTATTGATGGTCAACTGTACACTTGTTCAACAGAAAATCCATATGGGAAAGATGAAAGAAGTATCAAACTGCTAGTAATGGGTAATGCAATTTTTAAAACTCTTAATCACTGTGTGGTTGTTTCACACACACATTCTTTACATTTAACTCTTTATTTTTAGAAATTGGCATATTACTTAATTTAGTAATTTTCTTCATTATAAAGTACATATTTTTAAATATTATAAAAAATAAAGGCACTCACTCACACATATTCAAGACAAAAAAATTCTGAGGTTGTTCTGAAAAAAATGTTAATTTAAGAATTTGCCAGAAAAGTTTAACCGATAAAAGAAATATTATTAAACTTAAATATTAGTTTCCCAAAAGTTTCTACCACTGATGACTAATTAATATATATTAAATAACAGGTCTAATTACACTTAATTTTCAGACAATAATATCAAAGTATTTTGCATGGTATTTCATTGTTATTAACATCTCAATACTCAATACTTAAGAATTTAATAAGTAATTAAAAATAACTTTTGTTATATAATCGTTCGGCATGAATTATTTCAATTTTGATCGCTTTAAAACTTCAGTGAACAGGATAAATTATTGTCTATGATCCTTTAAATTACCGAAATAAGTATGATCCTTTAAATTACCGAAATAAGTATGCTCCATTAACTTACCGAAATAAGTACGATCCTTTAAATTACCTAAATAAGCATAATTCTTTAAATTACCGAATTAAGTATGATCCTTTAAACTACCGAAGTAAGTAGGATCCTTTAAATTACGGAAATTAGTATTTTTCTACCAAAAAACGTATTTAGTCGTCAAATTCTACACATTTTAATAGTAGTGTAGTTCTCAACTTGCAAAATCATATGCTTAATTAATTTCCTGTGTTTGTCTATTTAGAGGTTCCAGCTACTCCGTTGGATTTGAAAGTTCAAGAGATTTGGAGCCGTAGTGCCAGTGTGACATGGTCGTCCCCTTACACAGGAAACAGTCCCATTACCAAATATGTACTGCAATACTGGAGGGATGCTGGCAAGTGCAATTTTAAACTCAACACCTTAATTTGTGTAACGTATCGTACATAATTCATTTACACAAATATCAATTGTATATCAAACGCGATCAGATAATATACACTTTTATTTTTGTAAGATATCGTGTATCGTAATCTTATGTCAGACTTGATGAGGTAAATTAAAACAATTATGATAATTTATTTTTAATGAAATGCTCTAAATTTTATAATTTCAAAACTTTGAAAATTTAAGCATGTATGAGTCCTTTTAAATTATTTACAATATAAGAATAAAATTTTAAAATTGAAATTGAAAATTTGTTAAATATTTAAATTTGGAACTGACGCAGTGAAAACAAATTTGCACCAAATGGCCAAATTGTGTACCCCTGAGAGGGTTTTAAAGCATTTTATTTGTGTGGGAACTAAGGTGTTTGTTAGGATTTAAGTCAAAGCTGCATTGAACTAAGATTTTTGAAGACCAATAAATCCAGCTAAAATCCTGACACTGTTTTTAAAATCCTCATGATTGTGATTTTGATTGAATGAGATCAATTCAAGTGTACTGAGGGAGCAGGATTGGCTGACTTTTTTTCGAGAACTCGTTATAAATAACGAAATAATTTTTATATCGTATATTTTTATATAATTCTGATATCAAAAAGCTAGCAATGGTCCAGTAAACAACACTTTGTTTTCGCAACACTGCTAATTCATGCTATACCATTGTGTCGATTCCAGTATCTGGAGGTCGTCACAGACTTGAAGAAAAGGTGGTGAGCAGTGCTCAGACTTCTGCCCTCATCAAGGATCTTCATCCAGGCGTCAACTATGGCCTGGCCATCGTGGCAGAGAACACGGTGGGCAGAGGAGAGCCATCGGACACAGTATCGTTCTCAACGGGGGAAGAAGGTGACCTTCAACAAACTTGTTAAATAATGAAGTATAATAATATAATTTTATTTTAACGCAGATTCAACTTGAAAACTGGATCCACAAGGAAAGAATATTCAGAATTTATACTGTGAAATTTGGGGCAGCCTAATTTTTATTAATAACTTCCCTAGAATATATCAGTAACTTTCTCTAAGCATTTGGAAACAATTCCACATAAAATCAGCAACTTAAATGGAAATGTCAAAAAAGGCTATTTGGAAACAACAAAAAAGTTATGACACCTCTATTCCTTTTACTTCTTTCTCAACTACGGATTACTTCCGGTGGTATCTGTCGGATTTGATCCTCAAACATTTGGGCCCATTCGTTAAACCCCTTCATAACTTCGCTCCATGCTTTGGGCATTATTTGCTTGACAACGATGCTTAGTATGATATTTTCCAAAAAAATGTATGTTAAAGGTTATGCTTTTTGGAAAAAGCTAAAAATCCAAAGAGAACTATATAAACTTGCAAAAGCCAGGAACGTTTTCAATATGTACGAGTAATGGCACAAATTATTTTACAGTGCATTGGGAGCCATAAGAAATAAAACCGATACAAAATTTGAAAAATACTTTTTCAAGCTTTGAAAATTATTATTTTTTTCTTTTTTTACCCAGTAACTGTAAAGTAATTTTCACTTTAGTATACTGTTATGATATATATATTTTTAAAAATCAGATTCATTTGTAATAATATAAATTTATTCATGTTTTAGAGCCATCTGGATCTCCCATGGACGTTAATGTTGATATAAAGGGTGCGGCATCTCTACTTGTAACCTGGAAAGTAAGAATTATTGAAAATCGTTTTCGAAGTGTTATAAGTAATATTAAATACGTTGTAATTATACATGTATTGTAAGGCTAAAAATTCTGAAATTCAACTATCATAAACTATTAAGTTTAAAATATACTATCCCTAATGTAAAACCAATGGATAACATTCACTTTTACTTCAAAAACATTTTTAAGATTTGAAGCAAGAATTTAAGATACAGAAAAGTATTTTATGCCAAGAGATACCATCGATCTATTACGTTTGAAATAACGTAGAACAATACCAATTCTTACTTGAAAATATTATTTTTGACGCATGCATAAGTTTGACATCTACATGGATTTGGCACATACATTTTACATATTTGAAAGCAATAAGAATGCATAAACCCATAAGCATGATTTCATTTAATTTTACGAAACTGTTAGCATCTCTTATTTGCTTCTACACGATTAAATACATCTGAGAAGTAAAAGCAAGAAATACACTTTAATCATCAACAAAATAAAAAATAAAAAATATTTAGCCATGAAAACCCACATCCCAGTTAAAGTTCACTTGGCATTAGAATTTCAAGTATTTGGATTTCAATTATCCGAACTTTATAGAACTTCAATTGACCGAATAAATACCTTCCCAGCCCGACCAATATAAGGATGAGCTCTCGTCTCAAACTGCATTTCTATTATTGGGTTTTGGAAATTCCAAATATCCAATTTTTTTTAAATTTATTTTACGAACAGTGATTCTGTTGATTCCCAATGATTCTGTTAATTTGAGTTCTGCTGTGCTAAAATACAACCTTTCCTAACCTACCTACTTTCCTAACCAGCCCCCTCCGAAGAACGAGTGGAACGGCAAACTTCGTGGCTACTACGTGGGCTACAAGATCATGCACGACTCCGTGCACCCTTACTCTTTCAAGACAGTCGACTACGTGCCTGGAGGAGTGCAGGAACACATGCTTACTAGTCTCAGGAAAGACACCGAGTACAGTATCATCGTGAGGGCGTTTAATTCGGCTGGAAGCGGGCCGCCATCGCAGGATGTGATTGTGCGGACGTTAGGGGGAGGTAATGTTTAACCATTTCACTCCCAATGATTCCATTTGGAATCATTATACTTGCAATTTTTTTCTAACTAAAATAGATTAGCGCTGATTTCAAATAAATGTTATTTAATTCCCCATACATTTTTTATAAAGCTATATTTTCATTTTGTATCGTTAGAAAGTCGAATCACACCTTTTGACTAGCTAAATAATAATTGTTGCAGTTAAGGAAAGTTAAATGAAAGTATGAAAAACATGGTAAAAATAAATCTCATTCTGAAACAATTTCTTTGAATGAATTGGCCCTATATTCTTTAGCATTTTGAAATGTTAAAAAATTTAATTTAACTATTTGTAACAAATAAAGTTTCAAAAACCTATTGTTATAATTCTTTCAAAAGATAATGTTTTCAAATTTTTGTCCTTACTAGTTACAAAATTAAGATCCCCCGAAGAGAAATATAGACCTATAAATTCGTCACCTGGGTAGCATATTTTTTTCCAACAACACACATAATTTTGCAAATTTTATAATTTTACTTAATTTTAAAATTTGAAGCTATGAGAGTTCTGTATAAGCATCCGCTGCAGAAATATAATTAGGGTAAGGTGGGGTAAGTGGGCCATTGGGGCAAGTGGGCCACCCCCCTGGCATTTCCCGAATTATGGACGTAAAAAAAAATCTGTTGCAATATTTTTACGTATTTACCCCAAAAGATGCAGGAAACATTATGGCATCATTTTCACTTAAGTATGTAACAAGGTACAATCCTTTTTGTGAAAATTTTTAAAATTGCATCTTTTCGTAATTCACGCCATCATACTATTTTTAAATTTATTTCCAAACGGTTCATGATACAAAACAAAATGTTATATATTTTGAAACTGTATAAAACATAGTATCTTTTTGTAGTGTCATGTACTTGTGATGTTCATAAAGTTAAAAGAAAATTGGGGTGGCCCAGTTGCCCCGCGTTTGGGGTAAGTGGGCCACCACAATGGCGGGGTAAGTGGGCCACCCCTGGCCCACTAGCCACAACTCTTTAATATACTTAAAAAAAGTCATATTTACTGATTCATAGGGTTAGTCATATACACTATTCATAGACCTATTCATTGACATAGGCCAGTTTAAAATCTGCAGCCCTAACCTTTTTTTTACACTACATGCAAAAATGACAAGATGAAAATTAATGTATTTTTTCTTGTAGTAAGCTTGCAAGCCAGAAAAAGTTGCTATGGGGGAACTATTAAGGATACATCATTACTTTTTTTTTCAAACACTCAAAAAATCATGTAGATTATTCCACTTGCCCAGCCGTATCTCTACCAGTTATGTGTAAAAATATATTAGGGGGGTGGCCCACTTACCCCACCTTGTGGGGCAAGTGGGCCACTCGGATGACCAAAATGAAAAGCATATTTTTTATATTTATTTTTTGCCAATTTGTGTTAAGGTTGTCATGGGTACAGTAATAACATATGAAAGAATGGACCACAAAAAAAAATAAGTTGTTAGGCTGATTATATCCAGTGGTATGAGGGTCTAAAGTTGAATTATGCCAGAAAGGTGGCCCACTTACCCCACCTTACCCTAAAAAGATAAATAAATTCAAATTGTCTTTAATTTTGTTTAAACTTGGCTTTCCCTTTTTAGTAAGCTTAAAACGTTATTTGACGTCATTTGCATTTAAGGGTAACAAAGTCACGAGTTTATCATCACAATCACTCTTCAATAAAAGACTAATAAAGTATTTACTTTTTTAGGTAGTGTAAACCTTGCTAGGTATTATAAGTAAAGAGTAGTTAGGTTTATTAGGAATCGGGTTTTATGCTAGGTCATACTATAGTTAAATTTGTTTGAATAGTTACAGTTCATTATTTTTCTCTATTTTGATCCATTGAATTTTCAAATTAATAATGTTTAAACTAAAATATTAGGGTGAAATTAAACTAATCAAAATACGCAATGCACATGAAACGTTGATAACTGGATTGCTTCATTAACGGTATTCACTTCATGTTTTCAGATCTACCTGCTCCTCCCATTGTGTTTGTAGTTGCTACAACTGAAACTTCAATTAAAATTCAGTGGCGGTCACCGGATACAAAGAATCCCTTATCAGGTAACTTCAAATGAGAAAGTCAGATTAGAAGAATATTTTTAGATGATGAAATGAAAACAGTAATCTTAAATGGCGGTCTAATAGTGGACTTCAAGCATAAAAGTAACTTTTATATAATATGTTATGCATTTAATAGATATTTTCTTGTAATATTTTATGTGTATCAAATTGAATGCATCTTTTATTTTATGTTTATAATATTTTGTATTTTGTGTATTTAAAGAGTATTTTTAATATAATCTTGTAAATGCATTATTCAATGACTTTTAATGTATTATATCTTATTCAATGACATTAAGATATTCTTAAAGATTTTAAGTTAGACATATCACGGAATTAAAATGGTTGAAAAAAGATTTATATTTAACCTGATGTACAATGAGTTTGAAGAGTAAATATTAATGCGCTTCTAAATATGCGGTATTAGAACTTTTTTAATGCTACCATTAAAACTGAAGCAATACCGACGATGAAACCCTACATTGATCCAAAAGCAGTAAGCCAGCCATCTGCTGTGTGGTTTACCCCCATCCCCCCCTTCCCTTTTAAAAGCTTAATTTATTTCTTTGTTCTTTTTTGAAAACAATAGTTCTCAATTCTTGCTTCGTTACCTCTAATTCAACCAGTTCTCTTTAATAAACTATTAGATTATTATAGAAATAAAATGTTAGGGGAGATACGTGTACCTAGCCCTTTAAGACCGAGCTAACACGATCGTGCGGGTATAAAAGAGAATGTTCAACATCTTTAAAAATATCGATACCGAAGCAGCTGACTTGCACAATTCGTTATTTGTATAAAAATTGACTTTGTTTTTATGGAGTTGCTGGCATTGAAGCTGTTTAACGCATTTTTTTTCGATGAAACTCCAAATTTAGTATCATAATTTTAAATCAGCGCCATCTGACCACCGGTCTCAAAGGGATAGGATCGGATTTTTTCTAATATCTTTTAATCATCATCGGAGCTGATATAAAGTGTGCTTGGTTTATCCAGATATCATTAGACGAACCCATTCCCATTGGAATTATTGTACATACTAAAAATAAAAACATAGTGGAATACAAAACTTGATTTCTTTTCTAAAGTGATCCTATATAGAAATACATACAATCCTATATAGAAATACATAGGTCTGCAATATGCACAATAAATCATATTACATCATATATTATTCAATTCAGTAGCTTCTTAACTGAACCATAATCGTATCTTTGCTTTGACCGGTCGATTTTTTTATCCTTAAAGTGTAAAAAAAATCTGTTAAGAAAACCACTTGCTTTGTGTTCGATTCCCATGTGAGGCTGATAATAGCGGTACTATACGGCAAGTATCCGACCTTCTAGCTTTCAAAAAGAAAGTTCTTTTAATGTTATGGGGGGGGGGGGGGGGGGTAACTTACAATGCTTTAAAAAATTGAATAAAAAAAGCATTATTTCTAGTGTACATTTATTTATGAGGAACAAGGGAATGTATATGAATATCTATGCATAAATATGCAATGAAATGTATATCTAAACCTTTATTTCAATTCTCTAGTTAAAACCATTTTTCTTCAATCTTTTCTCCCTCGGTCTTACTTAAGCTAGTTAAAAGGGTGTCTACTAGGCATTATTTCTACTGTGTATTTATTTAACAGGAAAATATTACTAATTCATAAACTAGAAACCAACTGTACATCTGAACGTTAATTTACTCCTCCAATTTAATCAAATTTTCGTTTTACCGGTTTCTCCTTGGTAACCGGTTTAAGCCGATTAAAAGCCGAGTGCCTACTGTACTACAAACAAAACATATTAAACATAAAAATCAATGCCATATCTATTTTCGCTACCTCTAAAAAACAGTTTAAAATAACAATCCCATCTTTCCCAATTACAGGTCACGCCATCCACTACCGAAAGAAAGGGGAGGGGTGGCAGAGGGTGGCTGTGACGTCACCCCTCGAGAGCTCGTACACCGTGACGGGGCTGCATTCTGGGGCTTTCTACCAACTCTACGTCACGGCTAACTCGGACTACGGAGAGGGAGACCCTAGTGATATTGTCACTGTCAAGACATACGGTATAGCATCGTGTTTGGATAGTCTTGTGCAGCTGTAGTGCAACATTTATTAAAGAAATAAAAATATTATATTAGGGACATTTTACACGTTTAAATTTGTTACTATCGGCTACATAATATTTTATTTATCATAGAATATGTTTTTAAATTTATCCATTGTATTATTTTCTGAATTTTATAAAGCAGAAAAATTAAAGTTTTTACTGCTTCTTAAAAAAAAAAAAATTAGTAAAAAGAAAGTTGTGTAATAAAAAATATTTTTGTTAGAAGAGTCGATTCCAGTTTTATGACAGACAAAAAAAAACTTAAAACTTAAAATTTGAAATTTAAGTAACCTTCCTTTATTTTCCACAGTCTATTAAGAATAGAATATTTTATGTATCTTAAATACATTGTATACAAGGAATTTCTAATCATAACATATCTTAACTTCCATCTTAAGAAATTTTGAGCTCAATTTTACCAAAATAAAGAAAATATAAGACAGATAAAGATTAAAGTCCTGAATATATTATGTAAGACAATATAAGTTATACAAAAAAGGAATAAAAAAACTTTTTAAATTAATTTATTATGTATATAACTTTCATTAATATCTTCATTTAAAAACGAAGGTGTTAGTGGTATTATGAAAGTTGTCGTCAATGACTAATAAAAATAAATACATAAAACATTTTTATCTTGAACAATGTACAAATAACATCATCAATGTATTTACCTCCGGTTTAATATTTTATATCTTACAGCAGAGCAGAGCAATGTGGTGCTTCTGGCCGGTTCCAGCGGTTCCAGTGACCACGTCCCCTTATTAACTGACGTGTCTCTGTTGATACCAGTGGCCGCTTCATTACTGGCTGTTACACTTGTTATTATTGTAGTATGCATATGGGTGCTCAAGGCAAAGTCGAGGAGGAATTTGGAAAGAGGTAAGTTTTCTTCATTGATTGTGCACAGAGCATTCTGAAAAATACTTTGATGTGAAAAATTTAAAGGTTTGAATTGGCCATTTTTTGACCTTTAGTAGTATTCTAAATATGAAAATCATAGAAATGGCGCGCGCCGATTGGACAGTTGAATGGTCATTGAGTCAGAATGTCCCGGCCTTGAATCCCGGCATATGGACATGGTCCATGGATGTTTGTTTCATGTGTTTTCCTGTATTTGTGTTTGTCCTGAGTACACTGCTACACACGTGCTCATTAAATACGAGGAGCTTAAAGTTCTGAACAAGCGCAAGATGGCGCCACTGATTTGCTTGTGTCAGGTTTCGAACATCGTCACTTGAAGAGGGTTCGAAATTGTTGAACATAATTAAATGAGTTGAAGCTCCAAAGAGGCTAAAAATAGACAGCTGGATAACATAAAATCAAACCTAACATAGAAATGTAAGGTCGAAATCGCAGTAGAAATTGTTTTGTAATATTTCCACAGGTAGAACTTAAATGGTTGCTCATGAGTTCTTGATAAACTATTGAGTTTTGAAGTAGTTGTTTTTTTACCATGCATACCGTCCTTCAAGGAACTGCACAAAAAGAATGGCCACTGTGTTTCCACCGTTGGCCCCGACAAACATGTATTTCCAGAATAGTTTTATTAAATGTGTTCCGAGTGCAGCGCCACTTAAATGTGTTCAGAGTGCAGCGCCACCTATTGACAAAATAAGTTTCTAAAATAAATTCTAAATAGAAAAAAGTATATTCGGTTGTGCATATATGGTTCCAGATTTTAGTTTTGTTAAACATGTTTTCCAAATTCACAAAATATACATTTTTCTACTTTATAAATTGTCCCAAGTTTTCTCGTTTAGTGGCCTCTCTATTTTTATTTTAATGTAAATTTTTTTGCTCTTTCCAGCCATCCAGGAAGACAAGCGCTACATCTACGCGGCGGCCACCCAACGCTACGTGGATATCGACAAGACTAGGTCTCTCCCAGCTTACCATGACCCCTCCCTGCTGCATTACCCCACCCCCTACGCGACGGTCCTGATGGGGGATGAAGGATCAGAAGGCGATCCTAACCAGGAGATGAGGCAGTTTATTCCTCAGGTATATTGACATTACATGTGTTTTAATTATAGCATATTTGAAGATTTAACTTCTAATAAAGTTCTTAATGTGCGTTGTACCTTTTTTTTTTTTGTTCTGATAACTTTTCTGCTGTTTTGCTTCGCATCGTTAACTATTTTTGTGTTCAATGCATTTGAAGTTCCTTCACATAGTCTTTCATTTGGGGAGCAAAGTAGTCAATCCAACTTTCAATCTGCAAATATTAGTTTTATTTGAATGATAGATTGAATGATTGAGAGAGTTGTGGAGAAATCTGTAGTTGTTTAAAGTGATTACATCGATATTTTTTTATTTCTTAAAACTTTCTTCGTTCTTCTTATTCTTTTTATAGTTGTAATGTTTTGAACTATTTTCTTAAATTTAAAATAGATAATTAGACTTTATTTACTTTTAAATTTTTGCATAGCTTAAACCCCAATTCACATTTAAATTCTTTCAGAGAATTCATTCTAAGCTTTCCTGATATATTGTTGAAAAAAATATGATGTATTTTTATTTATGATCTTTTGTTTTAATTTATGAACAACATTAATTATGATCTGTTTTTATTTTCAGAATATGAAGGACAGACCTTTACCAAAGCCTGGAACTTTGAAGAAAGGTCAAAGGGATTCTCATATTTACGATAGTGCAGAATGAAGAAATACGAAATAACAGACTGATATGACGTTACAATGAACATGCAACGTTATTAATCTGGTGACAACAGAGCACTTGTTATAAAAATTGTGAAAATTGACAATTTTAAAGTAGCTTAAGTACTTCAACTATCCCAGTGCTACCAAACCGTGATTTTACTGTTGTAGTGGCACCAACGAAGTCCCGCAGTGCTAAACCACCATTCTGCTAGTGACCAGCACTTTATACAACTGCAAAGAAAATCATCCAGCCCTTGTTATGCTATAAAAGTTAAATATATAATTTGAAAAAAAATCGTGTTAAGTTAAAATACTCCGAGGTAGCGTTTGTTTTTACTCTACTACGAAAACAAATTTATCCATAGTTTAGAAATGAGAACCCAAAAATGTCTTGCTTTGTGTGATATGAATACCTAATTGGTTTAAATAAATATTTTTTTCTTTTCTCTAAAAGTAATTCAATATATTTATTAAACTTTTGAAGTTATGCAAATATTGTACCAAAATACCAAGAAACTAATATGTATTACTGAAAAATATTATTTTTTGTTTTATATCATACTTATTTTTTATCAATTCTAAAAACTCTGACATTATTTTACTTTCAAAATGATGTTCATAAGCTTAAAATATTAAATGAATATTGTAATACGGTGAAATATTTCATTGTAATATCGAACCAAAGCTGAAAGTTAGGATTTGAAATAATTGTGTACAAAAATTTTGATATTGAAACGTAATCTTTGTACGAAGTAGTAGTAGTTTGTAATGAAGAATAAATCCACAAAATATCCATTTCTCCATGCAAGTTTTAGTATGAAATTATTTTGCTTTGACAATCTAGGAACTAATTTGTCACTTGGTAGCTTTTTTAATTCATATTCTTTGAACTAGCAATTCTTTTTATAATAATAATAAATCAACTTCCACAAACGAATTTTTGTTATAGTAATTGTAAAACAATTAATTGAACAATTTTAAGAAATTAGGTAAATATAAAGCAAGCCAACATAAAATGTCAAAGTAAAATAATGATTGAAAATTTTCCTTTAAAAATGACGGAGTAAAATTTAAAAATATTTTATTTAACTTTTATGTAACTGGGTAATTTTATATTTAAAATTTTTCTTAATATATATAATGACCAATAAATATGTTTACACTGCTGCAAAAATTTTGTTATAAAAACACGTTCTTAAATTCTGCTTTGAGCTAGAAAATTAATTCAAAGCACCATTGATATGTTTGTCTCTAATAGGAAACAGCAGGTGCAAATTAAAATATATTTGTGTGATTTGATAAAAATGTTAAATTTATACTCTTAAAACAGATTTTTCCATATTAGTTGTATTTTATTTTGTTTGTTCTTTTTTACCTTTACCTTAATATTATTTGTAACTTTCGAAAGAAAGTGAATTAATCTTTCCATGCATAAAATTCCTTAATTCTTTTATTCAAAAAATGTCTAACAGCAAGAGGCAAGAGGCCCAGCAAGTTTGGATATTATTACGTTTTATGTTACTTACGTACGCTTATTCAATTTATGTATGCAGTTAAGATTTATATTATTACAATGCATGTATTAAAATTTAATATTTATGTTGATCCCTATCTGTTTTTGAATTTTGCTCTTTTCTACTTAAAAAAACGTGAATGGTCTGCTTCTTTTCAAAACTTATTTCTCGATTTCTAGAAAAAAGAAAATGTTATTAAATACTATGCAAGTTCCTTTACTACTTTGCTCACATGGAACGCTTTTATGCAATCTGAAAGTTGCTCATTTATTCAATTGAACTAAGTATTTTCAATACAATCACTCTATGCTTAACTCTGATTTACTTATGCTCAACTTACTTAAGTGAATACCATGGTCTTAAATAATGAAACAAAATAATTTTTTAAAACTTATTTGAAATTTTTTTTAAAAATGTTTCAGTTTACACTAATATGCACCATACATTAAAACATAATAGTCAAATGTTTTTTTCTTTAAATTTGCAAATATTTAGTTTTTAACAATACTCCAATCACTGTTTTCACATTATTTCTATTATATTCATAATTATGCATTAAAACTCTTTTACTTAAAAGAAAAAATACGTATAATGCAATTGAGTCACAATAATGCTGTTCAGTCTGCATGAGAAAAATCTTGTGATAATATATCATTATCCCTTATTTCACAATATTTGGCCTCTTTAATATTTGTTAATATTTGAAGAATTGTTGTGTATTAATAAAAGTGCATTGTTCTTTAAAATTTGAGCTTGTAAAAAATTTGTAAAATAAACGCAATTATTGTGTTTTTTTGTGTTGTGTGTACATTATTTTTTTTCTGAGATTTATTTTTGCAATTACATTTTACGAGGGTTGGTTTTTTTCAACCTCCGATGGGCTGTAACATAATCACCTTGACGATTAAGACATTTGTTATGTGTGTGAACAAGCTTTGAAATACCCTCTTCCCTTCTGTTTCCACCAATGATTTAACGGGAGTTGTGACGGTTTATTTGAGCTCCACTTCAATTTGGAAGCGCTACAACCCAAGCCCCTATGGTAATCGATAATTCACCTATTGCCCACCTTCGAATTTCCCTAAACACACTTGGTCAACTCGCAGAACAATGCCGTATGTAGCGACATACTTTTTTCCTTGGTCCCCTTCTCCATAAACATTAGTTCGGCCACCTATAAATTTTCAACACCATTCCCGAACAACGCCCTCACTATCAATGGCGTCTCCATACACTCGACTCATTCTTCGATGAATTTCTATTGCACTATTCCCTTCTGCCTGCGAGAAAAGAATGACAGATATCGATTCTCACTTGGATGCTACATTTTATAAAGAAGGTATTTCAAAGCTTGTTCAGATATGTCTAATCGTCAAGGTAATTATATAAATAAGTTTTATTGTAATTTACTTACGGTAATTATATTTTTTGGATACTGACCCATCTTTTCTTTAAAACAAATTTGAGGTTGAAAAAAAGAAAACTATACCCACCTAATTACCCCACTATATGAAATTGATTTTCTCATTTCAGAAAATTGTCTCCTTTTTGAGAATATCATCGATAAGTAGTAGTTACTAATACATCATTTTAAAATTTAAGAACTAACATGTTATTATTTTTTACAATTATTGAGAAAAAATGAAAACTCTGACCAGTGCTCGTTCCCACGATGTAAGAATCCATTCAAATCCAGAATAGCGCGTCCATCTGTGCCATCCAGTAGGGTATTTATTTGAATTAGTTGAACTTTGAGGTGCATGATGCACAAATTTTAGATTTTAAAGTGTTTGTTTTTGAGAATATTGTTCTTGAAATAACACGAAAACATCCTAGTACACTTTCGTGAAAGTTTGATTTTTAACAGTGCAATAATCTATTATAAGTTTAGAATTTTATTATTTTTTTAAATAAAAAAACACATTTTAAAAATCTATCCATTGAACTACATTTGAAATACTTTAACTGGAAAACTTAACTACTTTAACTTCACGCAAAACTAAACTACGCAATCCATATTATCTAAGAAGCTACGACCAAATTGATTCAAGAAAGCAAAGAAACTTCTGTTATAAAGTTTGGTTCACAGTATCCAGGGAATTTCTAGCTACCTCTACTGTTTGTAGCATTGATTTAAAATTTTGCTGTGCATTCAAGCCGCGTATACGTGAATTCACGTTCGGTGAAATACGGTGAATTCACGTTCAAAATAGTGGTGGAAACAGAAAGTTACAGGATTCCGGTGCAATCTTGCACCAAACTTTTTAATAGCATATGAGACTAGAATTAAGAGTAAAGTAATTTTGTCTTGAAATTGCTAAACAATAGCTTAGAGGGATTTTAAGAAAAATTTTAAAGTTTAGCTGCTTCAGTAACCCATTGCATACCAAAAGGATCCTCAAGGTGGAGATCAGTTATCTCGGCGCTGATTAACCGCCCATGTTCCTCGATAGGAACATGGGCGGTTAATCAGTGCCATCTAGTTGTCGATAGAATATTAAAGTTGCGTGCGTGGTAACCGCCACACCACTTCTTTCCTAGAAACAGCGTGGTGAGGAACCGTCGTGCGCAGGTTGGTAACCGTGCGCAGGTTGCTTCGCTATGCGTTGAGATGCGTTTAGTTGAGAGAGAGTTGTGTGCAACCGTTAAGGGGTCATAGGAGTCTTAAAAATGTGCAAAGAAGGTACTACAAAGTAGAGTTTGATCTTTCATGTAATTTTTTAACTACTAAATATATAAGTATAATTTTTTTACATGTAATTCTACAAGATTTATTTAAAATAAAACAAATTTAAAATTAATGAAACTTCAGCCAAAACTAAAATAAATGATATTAAACATAAAGCTATTTGAACACATTGTGATTAGGCTTGCGCGGCAAATTTTGAGGGCAAAATTGAAAAAATGACCAAGAAAATTACTTTATATTGCACAAATATGTACAAAAAAAGACTTATACCTAAATTCTCAGCTCAATTTTAATTAGAAATTATTTTAAGAACTTTTTTCTAAAAAAATTAATAAAATTTTTAAAATTTTGATTTAAATATTTTTTAGAAATAATTTCTAATTAAAATTGAGCTGAACATTTAGGTATAAGTCTTTGTTTGTACATATTTGTACAATAATATAAAGTCATTTTCATGGTCATTTTTTCAATTTTGACCTCAAAATTTGCCGCGCAAGCCTAATCACAATGTGTTCAAATAGCTTTCTGTCTAATATCATTTATTTTAGTTTTGGCTAAAGTTTCATAAATTTTAAAATTTGTTTTATATTAAATATATCTTGTAGAATTACATGTAAAAAAATTATACTTGTATATTGAGTAGTTAAAAAAATTACATGAAAGATCAAACTCTACTTTGTAGTACCTTCTTTGCACATTTTTAAGACTCCTATGACCCCTTAAGTTGAGGAGTTGAGTTGTGAGCAGTGTTGAATGCATTAGCAGCGAGTGAGCAACCGGGGTTGAGCGCATTGTAGCGGGAGCGTCGTTGGAGTGGATGACGATCACGTCCGGGTCACCACTGTAGCTGCTTCAGTAACCCATTGTAACCCATTGTCCAAAGGTTCTACCAAAAGGATCCTCAAGGTGGAGATGAGTTACCTCGGCTTATATATACTAGTACGATTAACGTTGTAATCAGGAATAGTGATAAGAGCATGGGCGGTTAAACAGCGCCACCTAGTTGTTGATGGAATATTGAGGATGGATGTTTTTTAATATTTGGGTTATGTGACAGGTGCTATAATCTTACGTGGTTAGTTGGTTCGTTATCTAAATAAGACATCCAGAGTGAGAATGCATTAAGGTTATTTATTATGATTAAGTAACTATGGATATTACAATAATTGATATCATATTAAGTGACATGTCTACAGAGGATTCGAAATTAATCTGTTAACTCTATTCGGTTTACGGGAGGTAATTGGTACCTGATAGCTTTGCACCTCAGTCTCGCAAAGCGTCTTCACTGCTAGGCATGGGCGATGATGGAGAAGTCGGATGAATGAGGCAAGGCAGCTGACTCCGGCCCAGGGAAGCTCTCATGGATAGGCGATTGGCAAGTAAGGACTCTGGAGTCGGGATCGCATTAGAATTGGCTCCCATCGTCGGAACTAGGCCTCGGAGGTTAGGTGATGAGCTGTGGCATCTGATGCGGGATTCTTCCCAGGGTTATTAAGCAGTGCAATCTCTGAAGTCTCTCTCGCTTCTACTCTGACCTCGCATCACCTCTTCAGATGCAGAAAACCTAGACCCTCCTCAATCGCTCCCATTCGTTAGCTAGGGGTCAAGGGGTCAGTTATGCAAATATCTATTCCCCTCCTGTGTCCTTATTGGGTATAGGGGGTTGTTCATCACACCTCCCTTATTTGGTATTACCAGACTTCCTGTCTGGTCAACAACCCAGTCCTGTCATTGCTAGGTTGCCATATCCTGTTGGCTGGCTTGCCACATTTGGCATGACCTGTCAATACTCTTGGATATTGACTGTGTCATTACTCCCCTTCTCACACGAAAACAAAGAAAGTTTGTTCGTAAAATGTCAATTACCTCCAACCACAACCGAAAGAAAAGTCTCGTAAATTGTTTTTAGGTATTTCTCGGATCCTCTGAAAAGACTAATTTCCATAACATATCAATGGTTATACAAATAGTTACAAATGATTCAATATATTGTAACAAAATTCTTTTCACCTAGTTGTACATAAGTTTGCAAATATAATTATCAAAAGTGAATGCAATATCCTCACTAGTTATCTAGGATAATATGTTTACATGGAACCACATTTAAATCATCAATACAACAGTTAATTAAACAAATCAAAAAAAAAAATTTTGCTCTTTGCAAATTTAGATCACCTCATATTTTAATTTCGGAATTTTACCAGTCTCTACTTTTATATCAGATCATTGTTGATGCATATATATAAATTTCTTTCAAGAAAACAAGAAAGTATTTATGAAAATTTCATTATGGTAATTAAGAGACTGAAATACCCCTAAGTGTTACATGAAAAAAAAAATGCAATGTTAATTACACATACATTTATAACTGAAACCTGTTATATTTTGCTTATAACATCTTAGAATTCCAAATATGTATACATGTATATATATGTTGTATTACTCAAATAGTTTAAAAGTTCATAAATCAAGGTATATAATTCAATATGACCCTTGAATTTAATGTCTTTATAATGCAAGCTGAAAAGTTTTTCTAAAAGTTTTAGTTCAACAGCTTTGAATAATTCACAACAGTTTATTAGTTGTAGAAAATAGTCCATGTATTTAAGGTTTCTGGTAGTCGTAAAGTCACTGGAATGTCATTATTTATACATTAATGAAAGTTCTAATAAAAATACCTGAGAACTGTTCAGAAAAACATTGGAGATGCATTGCGCTGGAAAAACTGTAAGGCAAATCATAAAACACTGCTGATGCATTTTGTTGGAAAAAAACTTTAAGGTAATCACCTTCCTTCTTCTAAAAAAAAACAATGGTATATCCACTTTTTCTGAATTCATAATCACTTGTCGAAAATTCTAAAAGCTTGTACATTGTGAAAAGGAAATATTCAACTCCTTTTATTTGTGTTGGGATGGACTGCTTTCAGAAATAAGATTGGTTGACTTTCTGAATTACAGAAAATGCTTTGTACAATCTCAGACCAGCTGAAATATGTTCTCTGCAGAAATCTTCAAGTGTGCACCCTTGAAGTCTCCTTTTCTGTAATCATAATATCGTACAAACTAATCTGGTACAATCAATCACTCCCAACAAAACACAAGCCAACATTAATTCGCCTCAGATCCTCTATAGAGATGAATTTAAGCAAAAAAAAATCATTTATCACTTGAAACAACTTAGATCACCTTTTATTTAAAAAAAAATTCTCAGTTAATAGCAAAAATTAAAAAATTGTTAATTATTACTAAAAAAAAATGACAAGGGAAAACTCTTCACTTGTGATATAAATAAATTTTTCCTTCATTTTCCTCTTAAAAATTCTCTCCAAAAATAATCAAATCATTACATTAGGGAATCTTTAAACCAATCTATCAGATTCGAACCAAAAGCATATACCATTTAATAAAACTCCGAGAAGAAAACATAATTTTAAAAAAAAAATGCAATTTTACCCAAATTCCAGCAATCCGGTGAACATTTTACGCCGTTATTGCCCATTAGATGGCGATAGCAGTACCAATTCGTTGATTTGGGAATTCTCAGAAATTCCGAAAACTAGTTTTTTTTCTTCCCTCTGTTTTTCCAGAATCTTCCAAAATTCAGTTCTTTCGTCGTTGCGATTAGTGTCTACTTGTGTGTGGAAAAGCTAGTCGGGATTACTATATGGAACCATAATGTATATTCCTATTGAACTGGTAAGTGTTTTTCCATTCTTGAAAATTGTAATAATTTCATAATAATGCAGCATTTTTCCCATTGCATTTAATTAGAATTAAAAAGAGCGAAAAATGCATCGCACGTGGGAAATATTTTTACCTGTGCTTGAAATCACTCTGTCTCACAATAAAAATAATTTTCACTTCTGAATCAATAGAAAAAAAAAAACGGGTACCCATATAAACTCCATAATGAGTGAAAAAAAATTAATAAGATTTTGGGGAAAAATCGGAATCCAATAACTGTTCTTTAAAAATAATATAAACGCTTGTATTTTTCAGGTGCTTTGAACATGTCTGCAATGCTGAAAGGCGACATGGCCATCTAGCTGTGTTACTAGGGGCCTTAGAATCACTAATTCTTACTAATTTTCCCTTTTTCATTTTTCAGCCTTTAGGCTTGGCAGCAAAGAGGCACAAATTTATGCTAATCTTTAATTTGTAATTTTTTTCTCCCATATGCAAGCAGTAAATATTATGCCTTTTCAGGAAAAGGGCATGAATGCATTAGCCATAATATTTTTTATAGTTTTTTTCTAATTTTTATTTTGTATTTTCAAGATTTTTCTATTTTGTTTTATTTTGAAATGCATTTTTTTTTGTGTATGGCCATACATTTATATGCGTAAATAAGGTGTCAATTACCAATTGTTAATTCTTGTTTTACGTAATTTTACATATTTATAAGTTAACAAAGTAGCATTCCCAAAAATTTTGTCGCCGTTAGAGGCATATATGTATTGTTATAAAAACTTGATATAATATTATTCTGTATATTAAAAGAAAACATACAATTTTCTTTAGCTGTGCCTTGCAAGAACAAGTCTACCCAGGAATTCATAGTTCTTCCTTGAACATCGTTCCACCCGGCGCCTGCGATGATTCGATTGTCGCCTTCTTGAGACACGCCTTCGGAGTCCGCTCTCATGGTGTTGAAAGTTAAGTATTTTGTTTGTTTACTCTTTTTAGGTGGGGTTCTTTTTTTTTCTCTCCCCCCTTTTTTTTTGTGTATTTCTGGGGAGGGTTTCGAGTGTGTATATTTTTGACATGTTTTATTTTTGGGATTAAAATGTTTTAATGTTACAAGATCAATTTTGTAAAAACCTGTATAAATATTTTTTGTCATTGTGTTTGTTGAATCATTACACATAAATTGATTATTGTTTTGAGACCATTATAAATAAAGTGTTGATTAAAAGGGTGAAGTCTAATTGAAACATTTTATGATTAAGCATAGATTTAAATTTTAATGTTGTATATATATTTATTTATTTAGACTGTTGTTGTTCTTTTTCTTAAATTATAATCGTGTGTTTTAAGTAAATTTGGTTTATTTTCATTGTGGATATAGTTTTCCTGTAGTTGTGGGAATCTTTCAGTAACTTTTTTAATCTTTGAAATATGTACTTTCTTTTTTTGTTCGGGGTTGGTGCAATTTTGTATTTCAAATAAATTTTTACCAATAGTTTTTGTAACTTGAAATTTTCCCTGAAATTTTGACTTGTAGTTTTTACAGTCTCTGACAGTGACAAAATTGCCGACTTGTATATTATGTGGTAGAGATTTGTTTTGAGTGTAAATTTGTTGTCTGGTTTGTGCTTTTTCAATGGACTTAGAGGCTTGCGTGTTAAAATTTTGTATTTGTTTTCGTATATTTGCCATATAAATAGGATATTTTAATAATTCGAGATTGTCTTCTTGACTTTTATATTTTTGTGTGAGAGGTGGAATCTTTCTACCAAAAAAAATCTCGTTTGGCGAAAATCCGATTGTTGAGTGATAACTTGCATTATAATTTGACTTGTATAAATTTAAAATTAATTTTAAATCTCCCACATCGTCCTGTAAAGCCAGAATACACTCCTTGAGCTGCTTGTGAGCTCTCTCTATAATACCATATAAATTTGGGGTGTATGGTAACGTATGTTTAATTGTGACCCCTAATTGTTGTTGAATGTTATGAAAGTTTTTTCTTATAAAGCAAGATCCATTATCACATAAAATTGAATGCGGCGTCCCATATCTACTAAAATAGTCAATAAAGCATGGTACAATAGATTTTGTGTCTATACTGTTTAGTGGGTACAACTCCAGATGTCTCGAAAAATTGTCTATGATCGTTAGTACATAAGAGTCATTAGACAAAGGACCAATAATATCCGTACTTAAATGCGCCCCCGTAATTGCAGGAATTTTTCGAATTTCATGTGCCCATATATTTCGTTGGGGCCTTTTGAGCTGCGTGCATTTGAGACAAGACCTAGCGTAATTTATACAGTCAGTTAGCATAGCATCCCAATGAAAATATTCTCGTAGGAGTAAGTACATACGTCTACCTCCAAGGTGGGTTATATGAAAATCCGACAATGCCTGTATTTTTAGAGAGTTTGGTATGACAATGTTCTCCACATGCTCTATAGAATTCCCTTTTTGGATTGAACGTCGGTATTTTAAAGTATTTTTGCTATCCACAAAATAATTTTTATATTTCGGTTCAATTTTCTTCTGTGTCAATTTGTTTTTAATAAATAAAATTGTACTGTCCTGGTTTTGTTTGCTGATTATATTTTCTTCGCTCAGCTCACCTCCAAGAGGAAAGACCCCAAGATTGCTGCCGACTCCCGCTGTGTCCATCTTATTTATTTGCTGGTCTCCGTGTATCTGGCTGAATCCGGAAACTGGTGAGTTTGTGCATGTGTTATTATTTTTATTTTTGACATGTTCATTTATGTTTTTGTTTTCGCTATTATGTATTTGTACATTGTTACATTCATTTTGAACCGATTCTTTAGTCGCTATTTTTTTTGGAAACTGTTATCAGTTTCAAAGCTAACTTCAATATTTTCCTTTTCTAAATCTACCCTCGAGAGGTAGTCAGCTAGAACATTTTGTTCGCCTTTTAAATGGCACACCTCAAAATCGTAAAGTGATAAATGTTCCAACATTTTTTTTATCTGGGGTGTATGTGATTTTATATTTGGAAAATGTTCCAGTGGCTTATGATCACTTAGGACCACAAATTTTTTACCAAATAAAAATTCATTAAAAAACAGCACTCCTTCGTAAATTGCAGTAAGTTCCAATTGGATCGCACTTTGTTGCATTTGTATTGGATTTAATTTTTTTGAAAAATAAGCAATAGGTTTGAGTTCGTTGTCTTGCATTTGGCATAGGACTGCAGAAATCGCAATTTTAGAAGCATCTGTGTTTAACACGAACGTTTTATTGAAATCAGGTGTTGCCAAAAACGGTTTTTTAAAGAAGTGGTTTTGTAATTCCTGAAAAGCCAATTCTTGTTGGTCTGTCCAGATAAATTTTGTACCTTTCTTTAATAAGGTTTCTAAACTCGCTGTATGTGTTGCGAAGTTTTTTATTGAGGTTTTATAAAATGTTATAAGTCCTAGATATTGTTTTAATTGTTTTACCGTTTTGGGCCGTTTGAAAGACGATATTTTTTTTATGTTTTGTTCGGTTGGGCTGATACCATTTTGAGATACTTCATATCCCAAATAGACAATTTTAGTTTTTAAAAATTGACTTTTCGTGGGTTTTAACGTTAAATTGTTTTCTTTCAGTCTTTGTAGCACAATTCTAATTCTATGTAGCATTTCTTCTGGGTCATCAGCAGAGATTATAATGTCATCAATAAAACATGCGACACCGTGTTCTGTTAACCCTTTTAAAACTTCGTTCATTAGTCTTTGAAAGAATTCGGAACAATTTCGCATTCCATAACACAAACGGTAAAATGAAAAATTACCAAGCGAAGTAGTAAAGCCCATTTTATCTTTATATTCCGAAAAATCTAATTGCCAGAACGCATTATTGAGGTCTAAAGTGGTGTAGTATTTTTTTCCGCTTATTGCAGTGAGAATGTCTTTTAATTTTGGTAAATTTTGGGGTGCCAATTTGATTGCTAAATTGGAACTTCTTGCGTCCAGCGTAAATCGAAATTGTGTTTTCTTTCCCTCTTCCGGTTTTTTCTTAACCATAATAGCTGGAACTAGCCAATTGGTATTCGAAGGTTGTATTATTTTTGCATCAATTAACTCGTTAATTAATTCACTGGCTGCATCTTTTAAGTGATATGGAATAGGATATGGTTTACATGTCACCGGTGTGTCGTGATAAAATTCCATATGTGGTTTTATAGTGTCACAATGTCCTAAAGTTTTTAAAGAGCTGGAAAATACTTGTTTATAGTTAGATAATAACTTTTCCAATTCCACTCTTAATTTTGGTTGTAGATGTTGTAAGTCAAAGTTTTCAATGGAGAATTCTTGTTCTCGTAAATTTATTATTTCTTCTGATGGTTTAATTAGGTTAATTTCATGGTTTAAGAAATTTCGATTATTCATTTTTTTGTTTTCTGTCACATTAATGATTTTACCAATTTTCATCTTTTTATTTAAATGAATAGTCTCTTTTCCGGTGTTTGTTATGAGAATTTGAGTTTTTTCTTTTTTTAATATACAAGGGCTGATGTGATGGTTAAGTTTGGATTTTTAACTGTTATAGGTTCGAAGTATATTTGTGTAATTGTTTGTGATATTGGTTCTTTAGCAATTACATTAACCAATTTTGTCTGTTCTGGTTGGAGCAGAATTTTCTCATTAAGTATGGCATCGCTTTCCTCCTTTAAATTCGTCTTTCCTCCGTTTACAAATTCTATCTTGCACTCATTTAAAATTAAAATTCCTCTAGATAAATCAAGTAGTGTTCTATTTTTTTTTACGAAATCGCATCCCAGAATAGCTCTATAGTTTTTTTTAAATATCCCTGTGTGACAAAAAAACTGTGTTTCATCTTAATATTACCTATTTTGATTGGGATAGTAACAATACTTTTAAAGTATATTTTCGATTTTGTGATCGTTGTAATATTTACATTTGATTGCACATGTTTGACCTTGATATTAGATTGTTGTTGGATTTGTTGTAATGTAAATAGGTCAATTATGGAAACAGTGCTACCTGAATCAATTAGTGTTAAAACTTTAAGTTTACCAATATTTATGTGTATCATGGGTAATTCTGTGTTATTTTGTTGTGTGATATTACTGATTATTTGTGTGTTTTGTTCGTTTTCATTTGTAATTGTGTGCTGATTATTGATATTGTTGGAATTTTCTGTTGCTATGGTTTCAGTTGGATTTGTTATGTTTTGAATAATATTCTCGGGGACACTATTTTGAATGTTTAGATTAGTGTTCCCGAGTTGTGTCCTAAAAAATGGTTCTGTGTGTTTATGTTAGGGTCGGTGTGTCTGTTGTATTGACGAATTTGAGTGCTATTTCCTCTAAAATAGCGTCCACGTGAAATAGAACCCCTACTTCTATTGAAAGTTCGTCCTCTTGTTTGTACGTTTGGGTATGCTCCTCTGTTATTATTATTATTATTTCCTCTGTTCTGAAAGTTTCTATATTGTTGGTTGTTCTGTTGTGGATTAAATTCTCTGGTTATAGGAGTGCTTTGTAATTGGTTGTATTGAGTGCTGGATTGTTTTAAAATTTTGTATACTTCACAGTGGCTTGAGTAGTGTACGCTTTCGCCACAAAATACGCATTTAATGTTTGTTTCTTCAGATCTGATATTATTTATTTGCATATTGCCGATTTTTTTAATTGTTTCGTGAGCTTTTTGGGAATGTATTGCAGTGGTAACAGCGTCATTGAAATTTTGCGGATTTGTTTTTATTACATCAACTCTTAATTCAGGGAGAAGTGCATCGAGGAATTTTGACAGTTTTAGACGGTCGATGATTTGTTTCGTTTCGTTGTTTTCCATTTGGTATCGTGTCCCTAAATAGTTGTTTGCGAGGGTCGATACTCTATATGCGAAGTTTTTTACAGATTCGCCCTCACCTTGCCGACATGCACTGAATTTCGATTGATTGTCTGTTAGACCAATTTCATCAGAAAAAAACGTGATCAATTTTTCACATATTAGTTTGTAATCGTCCGATTCCGACAATTCCGCATCGTTCAAAAGAAAAGTTAGGGCATTTCCCTTCAATCTTGTTTTTAATATAGTTAGTTTTTCCTGGTTGGACCAACCCGACAGTTCGGCAATGTCATTAAACTGTTTAAAGAAAAATTTACTTTCGCTCGGTTCTCCATCAAAGAATGATGTTAGTAGTGCAATTCCATTAATTTTTCCCGAGTTTTGATTTTGTTGGGGATTAGGAGTGGGGAAATTCGTTAAGTTGGGTGCGTTATTCGCAGGAGCTGAAATTGGTGTAGGCGCGACATTACTTTGTGAAACCGGTGCAGTATTTGTTCGTGCGCTACGAGTGCGCGTGCCCCTATTACTGGTTAGCACTCTAGCGATTCTACGTCTAGGTGGCATTGTGAAAACTAATATTTAACAAAATACATCAAAAGAAAATTTTATGCACAGGTAAAAGTTATAAATGACCAAGTATATTATTTCACCATTTAGTAAATAATTAATTACTAAAACCATTAAACAATTAATCATTAAAACCAAATTCTTATACTTTAAAAGAAAGTAATCAATTATTACCACATAACATATAAAACACCAAGGCAACACTAAACGTAAAGAGAAATGACTGAATGTTTGAAATATTAAAAACTCATACATTAAAACTCAATTAAATGATATGCATAAACAAATTAGCGTTTTTAGCGAGAAAAAAAAATTGAATGTTAACAATTCTTTAAAGAAAATTTAAAGAAAAAAAAATAACCAAAATATCCCCACACTGGATCCTGGGACTGGGCACCATTGCTATAATCTTACGTGGTTAGTTGGTTCTTTATCTAAATAAGACATCCAGAGTGAGAATGCATTAAGGTTATTTATTATGATTAAGTAACTATGGATATTACAATAATTGATATCATATTAAGTGACATATCTCCATAGGATCCGAAATTAATCTGTTAACTCTATTCGGTTTACGGGAGGTAATTGGTACCTGATAGCTTTGCACCTCAGTCTCGCAAAGCGTCTTCACTGCTAGGCATGGGCGATGATGGAGAAGTCGGATGAATGAGGCAAGGCAGCTGACTCCGGCCCAGGGAAGCTCTCATGGATAGGCGATTGGCAAGTAAGGACTCTGGAGTCGGGATCGCATTAGAATTGGCTCCCATCGTCGGAACTAGGCCTCGGAGGTTAGGTGATGAGCTGTGGCATCTGATGCGGGATTCTTCCCAGGGTTATTAAGCAGTGCAATCTCTGAAGTCTCTCTCGCTTCTACTCTGACCTCGCATCACCTCTTCAGATGCAGAAAACCTAGACCCTCCTCAATCGCTCCCATTCGTTAGCTTGGGGTCAAGGGGTCAGTTATGCAAATATCTATTCCCCCTCCTGTGTCCTTATTGGGTATAGGGGGTTGTTCATCACACCTCCCTTATTTGGTATTACCAGACTTCCTGTCTGGTCAACAACCCAGTCCTGTCATTGCTAGGTTGCCATATCCTGTTGGCTGGCTTGCCACATTTGGCATGACCTGTCAATACTCTTGGATATTGACTGTGTCAACAGGGTCATATGCGTCACCTTTTCTGTGAATGGTAAAATCAGGAGGTCAGAGGTGAAAGTTTTGCTACTGGATCGGCTCTTAATTTTATGTGGAAAGAGGGATAGTGCCGGGGTGGCTTAAGCGAATGGGAGACTATCCATCCCTTTATCCCCGGACGGAATGCCATCCGAACCGTCCGGGGTCTTTGGAAGGTCTCATTAGAATTCCTCTGCTCTGCCGTATGCCAAGTTCCAACCTGTGGAACCTTCACCTTCCTCATCCCAAATATCCCATCCCGACAGGGGCCCATCTCACTGTCACCTGTAGACAAATGGCACAGTGCAATACGTAAAAGATGCCCTTTATACCGCGCTCCTAGTACGCGGGTGGATCTACTCTAAGCTTATCTGCATGCCCCGACCCAGGCGGGTCCAACTACCGATAATGTACCAGTTGCACAAGCCCCATCAGAAAGGTGTACTCTCTCTCACATATATTTTTCAATGCTAGGTTTTTCAATGGTATTCCAGACAAGGTCCCGGCACTCTTTCTAAATATCAAATTTGACAGAAGCTCACTGACAGCTTTAGCCAGGCAAGCAAGCGGGCATATAAAGTGCATTTTCTTTGTAGATGAAGCCAAGACATTCCAGATCTGTAGCAAGTGCATTGCTGCTCAGGCGTCCTCCGAGCACATCCTGAAGTGTCTTGGAGTCGATAAGAAGTACTTAACATCAGACCCCTTGACTGTCATTGACTTTTATCTGACAGCAATTTTTTATTGGTCGTCTAACTACAGTTAGACGAGCTGAGGATTAGAAACAACAACAACAAATATAATTTCCTGCTACCCTGCAGCTTCTTTTACGGAGATGGGGGACCCCTTGCAAGAATAACATCTGCATGATCTGTTACACTACATATCTTATTCTTGCAATTACAGATCTTATTCTTAAATTCTTAAAGGGGGAAAGATTAACTATTTATTAAAGTCACTTGGATACGCTAATAAATCATTAATCTTTAACCCTTCCCAACACTGGATTATTTATTTACAAATGAACCTAATAAATAATATCTCGGTGATTGTTAGCAGTGATGCAGTTACCCCTGATTTGACAGTTGGCATTAAACCTAAAACAGGGTTTTTAAGCATTTGGGTGCATACCACTTCTTTCGAGAAAATATTCCACTTCCTTTAATTCCACCAACATCGTTTTAGTACCCCTTTAAGATCGGCTACCAGATGGCGCTGATTTATGAGACTGAATTTTACAGTTTTATAGAAAAAAATGACTTAAACAGCATCAATACCAGCACCTCCTTTAAAACAAAGTCTTTTTTTTTCAAATAACGAAAGGTACAAGTCAGCTGGTTCGTTATCGATATTTTTGAAAAGTTTGAATATTTTCGTTTTTACCACTTCAATTGTGATAGCTCGGTCTTAAAGGGATAAGATAAAATTTAGTGAACACGAACTTACATTTTTTCTTACAACAAAAGTTTCCTGCAGCAGGAAATTATAGTTTCAGATATAAAAAAATTAAATATATAAGAATGAACAATATATTAAAAGTGAAAAAAAAACTTTAAAAATTAAACTTATAAATAAACTCTCATTTAAAATATTAGAACCGTGTATTTTTTTCTTTGATATTTTGGTACTATATCACCAAAATGCTTTTTTACTTTAAGTATTCCTAGATCACTATTATGACATTCTTTATGAACTTTACTGAACGAAAACAAAATAAACACTTTGTGAAGGAAAAACTAATTTCGAAATTATGTTTTTGCCTGCAAAAGTACAATGCAGCCCAGAAACATACAAACATACTACAATTATTATTAGAGTAAAACTTTATTTAAAATTGGCAAATTCATTATTTTTAACTGAATCGTTTTCGCATAAAAGAAGTTTTTCATGTTACTATTTAACTTGCAATTTTTGTAAAGAAATGAATTTTCATAATTTGATAAAAGAAATATCCGTTGCACGGCGCCACTGCAGTTATTATGGCGTCGGATAGGTATAACAGTTTTGATTTGCAAAACATACAAAAGATAGGTTTACAATCGTTACTATGCCAGATAAATGGCAGATTTGACTTATCGACAATAATTTGGTGATTAAGATAACTCAGAAATTCTTTTGATTGTATAGTTGCTAGTTAATAAACATCAGTTATGGAAGTTTTACATTTAGTATGGAGCTGCATCGTTTTTGTGTTGGTTTTATCCGTGGATCAGAGTAAGTAAAACTCGAATTAAATTTTAGCGATATATTTGTTAGTGAGTGAAACGTACTATTATTATTTTTTTTAATTTTGTATTTTCGAAGAATATTAAACATATCATCATTTGATAATACAGGACTAAAAATTAAAAGATAAATTACACATATTCCTGCATATAATTAAAATTTCATGTATTCATAAAAATTATTGGACAAAAAAAAAGAAATGTGCCAATTATGACAATGAAAATTTTGAATAATGAATAAATATTTAATATTTTCTTCAAATTTAAATATTTTTCTTAAAAAAATATACACAGAGAGTATTTATAGACTATAAAATTTTCATAAGATTATATGAACCATTACATGAAGTAGAAAATATTTGGTACCAAAATGCAATGAAAATACAAAGATTTTAATAACCGTAATTTCATGGAACTATTTCACTTAGAAATCATTTATTGTGTTTTACTTTGTAAATCAATATAAATCACAACATTGACAATATTAAAAATAAAAATATAGCAATAAATAATATTCTAATTAATTAAAAAGAAAGCATTCAAAAATTCTTTTTTAAATTCAATAAATTTTCGATTATCCTATCTTAAACTTCAATTTAAACGTTATATACTTTCATTGAGAATTTTTCAATTGACTCTTAGTTAATGTGTTTATTTAGGTTATCCAAAAATCAAAGAATTCTCATTCCCTGCCCATATTCCTGTTGGAGAGAAAACATCTGCCATGTGCTTTGCAATTTCTTCAGAATCGCCAGTCACATTTTCTTGGTTGAAAGACGGTAAAGACATCGCATCACCAGACATCGGCATTAAAAATGACAAAGAATTCTCAGTCATCATCATTAATCCAGTGTCGCTGTCATCGACTGGAAACTATACTTGCATTGCGGAGAATCGACATGGTAGAGCTAGTTTTAGTACAAATCTTTTGGTAGTAGGTAAGTGATTTTTTTTTAAATGAACTTATTTTAAAAGTTTGATATGAAATGAGTAAATAAAATTTAAATGCACTGGCCAAAGAAGCGACATTTAACACGTAGCGGTAAAATTCTGAATTAATGTTTTTGTATGGCTATACATTTTTCTTAAACGAAAGTATAAAGTAGGAAGAAGTTACTTGAAATAAAGTTAATCGTTGCAGAAATGGGACTTATAACTTGAATCACCCTGTATGCATTTATCAGGCATGCATTACTGAGTAATTTAAATTTAAGTAGAATGAAATGCACTTGTTTGCATAATATATATATTTCCAGTTCATACTAAAAATACTTGCTTCCCTATTAAACCTAATATTTGTAACTGACTACTATTATGCAGTTAAAATATATTTATTACTCGCAATTAGATTTTGGACCATTACGCTAGCAGTCTGCGCGCTGTAACGGGTGCAGGCTCAAACCCCGCCTTTGCCCAGGGTGTATATTCATTTCTCTGCGAAAGTAAAAAATGCTATCTGTGTCTGTCTTACTTGATGAAGGCCTTATAAGCTGGTCTCTGATCAAGTACACAAGCCGGAATATATATATACCTTCCCCTACCCCTCCCCTACTCGTAACCATGTACTTCATTGCTTGAAAATCCAATTTTCAATAAAAGAAGATAATAGTCAAGTAAGTGGTGATGGCAATTTAGCATAATTTATCCCAGAATTATCAAAAGAAAAATAGTTCGTCTAATTGATAGAGATAAATCTTTGTTGGAATAAGTAATTAAAATATTTATTATAGAAATATAAAAAAATATTTAGAACTGCTTCCGCTAATTTTTAAAAAAGTAATAGTTTGCCGACATTAAAAAACACACCACACTTTTTGATATTATTCTTCGACTCCCCCCCCCCCTTTTTTTATGAAGTAAAAATATCTTATAAGAACTAAGTAATAGTGTTTAATATATTGTAATGGTTTTTAGAAATATAAAATTACTAATATTATATTTTGAATATTTGCTTAGATGCTCCTAAATGGGTCGTTGAACCATCAAATGCAACGGCTAAAGTTGGTGAAAATATCATACTAAAATGTTCTGCTTCTGGATCGCCTAACCCAAACGTTGAATGGAAAAAACTTGAAAAAAGTAAGATATTTTAAAATTAAAGTACAACCCCTTAAGCGTTAAAGATGGTATTGTTGAGATGTGCCTAGCACTCACCTTCTACTTTTACCTCTTTGAAACATTGTCTTGTACCATTTTAACTTGTATTTTGTATTTTAATCTAGAAAAATTTGAAATTTTATCTCATTCATGGTAAATCACTAATAATGACTGGACTACCAATAGTTGGTTTCTGCAACTACTGAATCATAAGCATTTATTGAAATTATATATCACTCGGGAAGCGGAAAAGTGCCGGATTTCCATGTTAACTCAATGCACAAGGCAATAAAATTTTCTAAGTTTCTATTCTAAAGTTTACATTTTATTCATTTATTGCACTCGTCATCCTAAAAAGATACACCACTGTAGTTTTCATTGAAATGAAAACATTCTGTAAGAAAGCATTTAATTTCATTAAATTGTTGAGTTAATTTCACTTTATTTCAAAGATTAAATGTTCAATAATTATTTATTATGCAATTTATAAGTTTATACACATATAGTATTATCTATAAATCTTTTCTTTTAGATATTTCTTCAATGCAAAACATCCGTTTCAAATCATTTAATGGTAGCCTAAGTTTCAAATCTTTGACACTAGATGACGAAGGGGAATATGAATGTTCAGCAAACAATGGAGTGGATGCTATAACCAAACGTATAAGCATAACCGTTAAAGGTGAGACAATTATAAAGATGTTTTTAAGCTGGATGTTTAAGGGCTTGTTTTCAGGGTTCGTTTTCACTTGGACACGAACAGCTTTTACGACAAATGATTGGTTAGTTTTTAGATTAACTCATCAACCAACCAACAAATCAGTCTTCAAATCATTGTTAGCTGTTTTTAGTATCGACAGCTTCTCTGTCGTTGTCAAAAGCTGTCAGTCCACGAACCATGGAACAAGCTTTATAAAGTAAGAAAAAACTGTTATAATGGCTCAACTCTGAATTCATCAGATTTTTTTCTTAAAATCTATTATACTTTTTTATGATTGATAATATAAATGTATTTTTCTATGTTTGTAAGTATATTTAAATGCACATAATAGTGATATAAAGTTATTTTTATTTACTGAATTATATAAGTATTCAACCCTTTCTGGATTTTTAAATATTACTACAACAGCACGTCTAAACAAAGACCAACGATATAATTTTTTTATTGAGTTTGACAAAAAAAAGCCAAAAGCAGTTTCGAAAGAAATATTTCATTTTAAAAATATTGTTATTATTAGGATACTACATGTTATAATAAAAACAAGCAGAAAATGCAAAGTCTTTTGCACACTTTAATTAATTTTTTAAATTTACGTTACATAAGAAATCATAGTAATTCAATTAATCTTTTTGAATTTTTTGTTATCAATTTAATGTTTGTCAATCAATTTTATATTATGAGCATTTATTAGTTCTAAATACTACCAAAATGTGGCGCTGGCAATCAGTTTTAAAATAGTTCATGGCGTTAGCAGTTACCCTTATTGTGTAGAGTTTATTTGTTTGAAATGATAATATATCTGTTATGTTATTTATTTATGAAAAATCTTATGAATTTGCCACAAAAAACTGTCCTTAACTGTTATCGAAGTATTATGTTGGAAAGTCAGAGAATATATTGAAGAAAAAATTCCCTTGGTTTGCAACTTAAAAGCTAGAGATGCTTGTATTTGTCATCATCACAATCTGTGGATGTGTTCAGCACGTATTCTCCACTCAAGCAAAAGGTAAATTTTCTTTATGTATAAATGAAACGTATAATTAAATTCGGAAAGGAAATATTCAACAATTTTAGAAGGCCATTAGAGTAGATTTTTCAAACTGAAAATAATGTTTAAGGAATATTAATATTAAATGGTCTTGAGATAAGTCCTCATTGATTTATCTATCATCTGATTACTTTATATATATTATTTCAAAATAAATATTGTTTGCTTGTAAGTTTGCTTCAGTAAATGTTTACTATTGTTAATATAACATAATATGACAAAAATATACATATTTTTATATCACTTCAAACCAAATGAAAATTTTATAAAAGTAAGAAACTACGGAAATTTTTCATGGTTTTTGGTACAATATGAAATTAAAAAACTCTTCTGGGGAGAATCGCTATATAATTTTGTAAAAAATTCATTTTTTCCAATTTCAGATTCTCCTAAAATACAGAAATTTTCGTTTAAAGATGACGTACTGGAGGGAGAAGTAGTACTAGTTCAATGCTTTGCTATCGCTAAAACAATTCCCATTTTATACGGATGGATGAAAAACGGAAAGAAAATTAGCTCTGAGAAAAATATCCGATTTAGTAACACCGATGAAATTTCTTCATTGATTCTTGATCCAGTGACTTTAAATGACAGTGGAAATTATACTTGCACAGCCTCTAACACTGCTGGAAATGATCAGCATACTACATATTTAAGTGTAAAAGGTTTGTTGTTTAAAGGCTTCTAATGTATGTAAAATTTTAAAACTATTCTTAAGTAAAATTCGCCTTTTTTATACACTGATAAGACCTGCGATAAATTACGTGTGAATA
>CM043114.1:20892804-21105275 GCA_023701765.1 Hylyphantes graminicola | reverse complement strand
TTTCTTAAATTTTTAAAATTATATTTCTGTCGCAGGCGATAATGTATGAAAAATAATCTATAATGTAAAATTTAGAAAAATTATAAAATATATAAGTCATAAAAAATTTATATGTGTGGCTGAAAAACCTGACAGTCAGGCAACAGATTTACATGTTTGTATGCCTCACTGGTTTAACAATTGAAAAATGTTTAAAGATATCGAAAAATGATTTTTTTATATTCTTTATCTCTTAGAGAAATTTACTATTTCTCCTGGTTGAACAACTTAATAATTCGCTTTCTTTCATTTTAGCAACTTAAGCAGTTTAGCAACTCAATAATAAACTTTCTTTCATTTTAAATGAAGTTAAAAGCTAAAATGCGAACTTTTGAAATTGTCTCTCACACTTTTCCTTAAAAATATCATTACAGGAGCAAGAGATTTCCCCTTGTATCTGGATTTGTCACTGTTGATACCAGCAGCTGCAGCTATTTTTGCAGTTATTGTGGTTATCATCGTCATCATTGTATACGTCATTAAATCAAGATCAAGACAAGATTTAGTTAAAGATCAAATCAAAGGTATTAAAATATTTCTCAATTTTTAAGCAGTTAATAATTTTAAAAGCAGTTACATTTTTTAATTCTTTTTTGTGCAAAATATTAAATCTTCTTTCTTTTGTCTCAAACGAGAGAATACAAGTCCGCACAATCCTCCCTTAGTAGAATTCAACTTAAACCACCCGCTTTAAATATGTCTAAAACGCATGTCTAAAATGTATATGAAATTTCGAGCCTTAATTTGGAATAGTACACATGATACTTGTTAAGCTTAAAGACTTTATTTGCGCAGTATAATATATTTAAGTCGTATATTTAGTATCACCTTTTGAGTGAATATTGCAAATATTAAGAAATATTTAGTCGTAACTCAAAATTTCTTACAGTACTGCACTGTTATACTATTGGATATTTAAGGAATAATAACAGACTATGCCGAATTTTAATAAACTATTTATAACTTGCTGAAACAAAATAGAACAATAGGTAGAATAGATAGAATAGTGTCTAAAATTTAACTAAATTACTTTTTAATAAAAAATAATACTTCTTCTACAAGAGGAGAACAAAATTAATTCACTCTATTTAGGAGAGTTTTTTTTGTCTCTTGCTTCCATAAATCTTCCTGCCTTCCATACTATTCTTTTTAAATAAGAAAACACAACAAAACAATCATTGTTTACACACTTTAGTTTCTGTAATTACTCTTTTACTTTGTTCCAGCTCTTGCCGGCCAGCAGCAGTACATCTACGCTGCCAATACCATGGGACGGTACGACACCGTCAAAGGCCGGCCGTTCAGCCAGGGTGAGCCTGGTACGCCGGCAGTCAGCCTGGCATCGTACGCGTCGATTCCTTCAAGAATAGACCAGGAGGAGTTATATGGAGCGGGAATGGAAGTTAAAGGACCCTACGGACAGGTAAGACATCTTCGAAGTTTTTAAGTGGTGCATCCTTATTATGAAAATGTTTGTAACGCAAATGTTTATAGCACATATGTTTGCATACACGTTGTAAAGTAACGCTGTGACTGTTAGGATAAAACTTACTATAGTCCATGTTTTTGATAAATTGTCTATTTAATTAAAGCGTGTTGATTAAATTAAATTGTTTTTATTATTGCTATAACAATTATTATAATTGTAATAATTATCATGAATTAATATTATTAATGGATTGAGGTTCACCGCAAGAGCTAACAAATATAAAAATCTGAAGGTAAGAGATTTAAAATCGTATTTATAATTTCAATTGATATGCTACTTTAGTTTATTGGTAGCAATATATTAATAAAAATATTAATCAGCAAAAATATGAATATCAATAAAAGTATTAATCTAATAACGTACCGTCAAAGCGGGTAACTTTGGCCACGGAAGGGTAACTTTGGCCACGTGTCGGAAAAAGATTTGTTTCTTAATTTCTCTTCATAAAATGATCTGATCTTCAATTGTTTGACATTTTTTGGAAAGGTGGAAACATCTCCTTTCATTTCATGTAAAAAAAATATATCATTGTATTTCTGGCAATACTACAAACGCTGTTTTCATTCTTACGAGCATAAAATGACAAAAATCTATCTCTTCCAACTTTTTTGGAACACTTAAAAAAATATTGAAAATATTTAAATAGAACACTCCATTCGATTCTTTTATTTATGGGGAAGAATATTACATCATTTGTTTTATTCTAAATTGAATACTTTTTATGCTGTATTTAAATATTTGTAATTGGGTAGCTTTTGCCTATGAAAGTGAGCAACTTTGGCCACAGATGTTAGTATTTATTTATGGTTCTTTGCTCTTTAAAAATTGTATGTAAAAGTGTAATTGGTTTAACTAGTTTTGAAAAATTCTTACTTTTATGATTACTCATTTTTTTAGATATTTTTTTTAATCAAACGATTTTAAGCATTAAAAAAATAAAGATAGAATGCAAGAAACGTATACCACTCAAATTGGTAAATGTCGAAAGGTAAAAATTTTCAGATTCCTAATTATGAATATATTTTACCCCTTTTATAATAAAACCGTTTGCTTTTAATAAATATATTTGTTATTTCAGCTTGCTTCAACAAAGTTCTTTTTCCCTTATTAAAATAGAAGTTTATCTTTCTTTTAAGCGACAAACAATACTAGTATTCATTGTGTAATGCCATTCCACGATGCACTGCAATGTAAATGTTAAGTTATATACCGTTTTTAATAACTACACGTCTTATAACTTTGTTATTTTAAGTTAAAAGTTTTAATATTGCTATTTCATTCGTTAACACAGTCTTTAAGGATGTTAACAGGTATGTTTCTTATGTATTTCATGGGTGGCCAAAGTTACCCGCCCGGCTCCTAACAGTGTCCTAATTTTTTTTAATTAATACCAATTTTTTATTAATTTATAAAATTTAACCAAAATGCTTGAAAATTATTCCGAAAAATACAATGCTTAGAATGCATAATGATTTTAAAGTGTTTAAATCGTTTTTGTAGTTAAATTTTTCTTCTTTATTAAAAAAACTATGATTTTGGCCAAAGTTACCCGCACTTACGGTATATTTCTTTTGTATTCGTTTTATTCTACCGACGTACCAAGGCTTCAGACGCATTAAATATCATTTTTAAATATAAAACAGGATTTATATCAAGTAGTATCATCCAATGTATTGTCTGCAATGAAAAACGCAGCTCAATATTCTACTATTACGAAACGAAAATAATTAATAATTTACTTTAATTAACTATTCCTTTTCATCCTAGAACTACCGAGAGCGCCCTTCATCCTTCCCGAGGCCAGCCTCCAAACGCCCAAACCGGGCACAACCGGCACAAAACGGAGGGGGGAAAGAACAACAACCCCCTCCCCAGCCTCCCCCCACAACCTCTCAACAGCCCCCAGCAGCAGCAGCCCCGACAACTCAACAACAACCCCATCCACCCACCACCGCCCCCCTCCCATCCGCCACCCCCACCCCCCTCCCCAAATACAAAATAGAACAAAATGAGGAATAGGATCATTTTTAGTTGTGATATACAAAGGATTTGTTTAGTGATATGATTGTTTTTTGTTTGAGGACATCAGTTGTTTTTCTTCCGATTTCTGTGATATTTTTTCAAATATTTTTTTACGTTTATTATAATTTGTGTCAGAAGTGTAAGGGGTTGCTCATTTTCCTAATTTTATATCGGATTAGTTGGATGAAATAAGTGTGAACGATGATTTAGAAAAATCAAACTCTTTTGGTTCATTATTCTTGAATAAAACGTTTTGTTTCACTTGAAAAGTAAATAGTTTAAAATAAGATTGAAATGAAAAGTTCAGACATGCTCAAATATTTCACTTAAAAATTAGTTGAATTTATGTTATCAATTGAAGCTAAAATAAAAAATATACACATATTGCATTTTACTTTGCTGAACTTGTATCCGTTATTTTAAATATTGTTTTTCGTAACCTATTAATTTAATCAAAATATTTTCAATTATTCTATAGTACTTTCATTGCTCAAAATCTAGCTAAGTGATTTTGCTTTGAAATGTTTTTGACGCAGGGAATACTTATAAAATAGCAACATTTTTTGTTGCGATTTTTAACAACATTAGTTTTTAATATAATTTGCCTTCGTTTACTTAACTGAATTTATTTCTAATTTGGCATTCTGAAACTTATTTAGAAAGCATGTATGATCTTAAAAATTATGTTTATACAAATAATAATTAGATTCGTTCGCAATTAATTATCATTTATCTAATTGTTTTAAAAATATGGTTTAAAAAAATGCCTTAAAACTTAAGTCTAAGTTTTTTGTTTATAAAAGTGTTCCTTAAAACTATTTTTTATTTAATCGATAGTCCAAACACAATTTGCCTTCAAAGTTTAACTAACAACTGTGCCTTTTTTGTTAATGAAATAAAACGTTTTTTATCATTTCATTTTTTAATATACGCTTAAAAATAGAAGTCTGTCTTACTAAGTAAATAGTTATCTGTAGTAATACACAGAAAACTAGAATCAATTTTATGTTTTTTAATGTTTCGAAGTGAAAATTGTTAAGATGTTGGTTGCATTTGATAATGCTCAACCAAACTTTGTACATACCCGTGTCATATCGTTTTGCTATACAATAAATAGAAACAATATCGCTAATAGCGAAGTATATCAAAAGTTAGTGCTTTCTCTCTCTTTTGAATTTTACAATTGAATGTAATGTATATACGTAGTACCCATGTATAGTGCTAAAATCGATGTATAGATATCCTATCAAGTTTTAAATTATAATTAATTGCATTAATATATTCGTAACTACAAAAATGATTTTTTAAAATTAAATTATAATGCAATTGTATACTTTAAAGATTTAATTTTTAAAAATAAAATATAATGTTTTTACGATGATTGTTTTTCGTGATTTATTTAAATTAATGTTGTACAATTTATTTTAAAATATCAACAAAACTAAAATATAATTGTTTTATTACAATGATGTTTGCAATATATTTATTTGATAATCTTCAAAGATTTATAATTATAAAGTTTTTTATTTGAAAAATCTCAAACATCTTTATAAAAATGATTAAATGTCTATCATTAATGAAGGTTATCAAGATATCTAGCCTTCATATAACGTATGTATGTTACTCATTATATGTTGTTGTAAATCACTCAAAATGCACAGAATGATACTGATTTTTGCACAAATTGATCAGTTTTGTTCATATGCTTACGAACTTACAAAAATTTGTTGTTAAATCTCACGTTGTATCAAGCAAATGCCTGATGCAATTATTGTTAAATGTCGCGCTTGGTAATTTTATATCTATGTTTATATAATGTAACTGTTTGTAGTCTTGTAGCGAAGTGAATGTTTGGTGATCAATAAAATTTAATCCAATCTAAAACTGTGTTTTTTCTACACTTCCAACAATTTGATGTTTTTCACAATTAGCACTTAAAAGAAACAACTTACTAAGTTTAAAATGATGTAGTGCATGTCAAAACTTTTTTAGCTATCAACAAGGAAATATTTTTAGATACAAGTATAAATAGTTTTTTTGGCATATTTTTTAAAAAAAATTTAAATAAGTTTTTTTTAAGCTATAAGGTGAAAACGGAGGTCAGTATACAATGTAAAAGATTTTACACACAAGTCAAAAATGCTTTTACTACACTTCTCTTTACTATATGAGTGATTGGACCCAGGTCAGCATGTAATTAATAAGGGTTGTTTCGGATCAATAAAATTAGCATCAATACTTTACTAAACATTCTGTGATTATTTAGTTATGAGAATTTTAAAAAAAAAAAGGATGGCCTCAATAAATGAAAATGCGGACTTCATTAATGAAAGTGAGTGTTTTACATTACAAAAATATCTAAACAACAAAAAAGTATTTTTAATTATATTTTATACTTTTGAAAAATCATCTTTCTTCAGCGAATTTCTAATTAATAACAAATTAAAATGCAAGGAATTATTTAATCATATTATAATACTATTCCAGTAATGTGTGTTTTTAAGATAAGTTATAGGTTTTTATTATATATTTAATTTTTTAAACAAATATTATTACTGAATGATAATTATAAGTTTATTTTTTAAGCAAAAAACTTGTACGAATATTCTTTGCATTACATTTAAAAAGCTATATTTTTTTGTGAAGGAAACTGACTGAATTATAATTTTCCGGTGTTCTATGAAAAGTTATGGGGAGAGCGAGAAAGCGCGAGCAAGAGAGAGAAAGGGGGAGAAATGGGGTGGTGTTAGGAGGGGGAGGGGGGAGATGGGAAAGGGGCAGGAGGAAGTTAGGGCGTGATCGGCGTTCTGGTGATCGATACCCGGAATGTTGCCAACTTTATAATATTATCTTCATTTTATTTACTCAAAACAAAGTCGGTTATTTAAAATGTATAAATATTGATTTTGAATTTATAAAATTAATTAAATAATTAATTATTTTATTTTTAAAATAAAATGTAGAGTGTTAAATAATAAACTGAAATGAATGTCAAATTATGAATGTTCAACTGAATAACTATTATTTTGTGTAGATAAAAATATCATTTTTAATATCTCAAGTTTAACAGTATAAGTTTTTTCTTAGATACACAAGTAAAATTTTATTTATAAGTATATTTACATAGATAGAAATTGTTTACGATATAATTGATTCAATGTGTTTTTATCGATTTCTCGCCTAGGGTCCTGCATCGATATGATTAGTAGTGATATTTGACGGAATCGTCTATAATAATTGACGGAAATGAAAATTATTAAAAAAACATTTATGGGAATGTTAAAAAAAATAACATTTTAGGAAAATTAAATTTATTAAATAACGTTGACAATATTTTATGGAAAAGTTATTGTTACTTTAAAAAATCATCATAGCTGAAACTAACTTATCAGAAATTAAAATTTTACAAGTTATTTATTTCCCAACTGTGTAACTTTCTTTCTTATTTAATGTAAATGTCCTTTTTTGTGTTTCGCACTTATTTTAAACAGGGTACGCGATAAAACACAGTGCTATAACGATAACATACAGTGCTGCCATCTATGTGAATAAGTTGGAAGTTCTTTTAGACAAACAGATTATAATGTATGCTGGGAAGCCAACTTTAGCCACTCCCTTTTTAGGATAACATAATTTTGTATTTGGCTTACGTCGCGACACGGCGGTCAGTTTAAAAATCCGAACTACATTATCCAGTTATATTTAACTACAAAAACTTACCTTAAAGATTTATAAACAGAAATGATGTTACAAATGCGTTTTCGTTTTACATTCGAAATTTTAAGTATATAATATCATTGTATTTCATTCAATAGATAGAAATTAGAAAAAAGTATAATCAGATATTTTTAGAGTCAACCTAAATTATTGTTTAAAAAACTCCACCTGCATGATTGAATAATAAGAAAAATTATAAAAATATGTTGTTAGAAAATTTTTGAGATAAATTTTTAGAATAATATATTATGTGCCATTAGTTTTTACATGACTATACATAATAAAATAAAAGTTTGGATTCCATAAATGAAGTAGATAGTTTTACAGCATTAAATTTAGTGTTTAAAAAAAATATTTACATAACTTCAATTGTATAACCAAAAAAACTTTTAAACAAAAGAAAATTAGTATGTTAATATGTTTTACACCAGCACTTATTTTTAATAAGCGTTAGAAATTGGGTAAATGTATGATCATAAATATATAGTAATTTTAACTTGGCAAAATGTAGAAATTAATACCGATAATACATTGTAATTTGAATCATTCGAAGGTTGTTTTGCAAAATATTTTTTTTTATAAAAATATGTGTATCTACAATAGTAAAATGATTAAAAATTGTTCAGCTACAAAGAAACACAAAGTGTAGATTTATTGTAAGTTATAACTACAAGTTTTTTCTTAATTTTGAAAAAAAATTATTCTACGATTTCAGTTTAATAACGTAATTAATCTAAAGTTTAGGAAATCTCTTCAAACCATTAATTATTAAAGTAGGAGTAATTTAAGAAGTAATTAGAAGCAATAAGTAATTTATCGAAGTGAATTAGTTAAGGTATATTTAAATATATTAGAAATCTTTTTGAATAAGTAAAATGATTATTTACAATCCTTGTCCCTTGTAAATATTTTCTTTATATATTCGGATTATCAAATGTAAGTACAATCATATGCAATTTTATGTAACTTAGAACTCTTTTTTTAATAAAGTATACAACAAAAGTATCCACTTAATTTTTTTTTTCAAAATTGAGTCCTACTATACATTTTTTAATGAAATTGGGGAATGGGAAATTTATTAGATCATTTGGTTAGTCTTAATTGGCACGTAAGGTGGATATTAAGGTTTGGTTTCTTAAATTGGTTGGTAATCACAAATATTACGATCATTCTAAGGTTTAGAAAAAACTATTGGGGGATTATAAATATCATAAAATAATTGGATCTTGGAGATAGATCAAGTATACCAATTTATTAAACTTAGAAAAATGCCAATTTTAAATCTGAGAAAATCTATGTATTAATTTTTAAATGGAGCATTTTGTTTTAAGTATGACGACACAAATTTTTCATTTCTGAAATACAAGTGCAAACAAAATCCCTTTTTAATTCCTTTAATATAGTAACCTTCAGCGGTATAATTAACTGGATACTTGTTGAATTGGAATCGGGATTGCAGGGATTCTCTGGAGGGAGGAGGTTGGTTTCTGACATTCATTAATTGTGTAAATTGCATGTAAAATGGAAAAAAATGGAGAAAATCCAAAAGTAATCACTATACTTAATTCCTTGCACTTAAGGCTATTTCTACTCATTTTTGAAGCATGGACAACGTGGTTAAAATGAACGCAGAAATAATTATATTGAAGTCACAAACTCGAGTAATATATATTCTCGGCACCATTTTGACTAATCGACAGACTCAGATTTGAGAATGTTTTCTTTGTTTTGAAAATTTTATTTTTTTGAGTACAGAATCGTTGTATATAGTTCTGAAGACATAATAATAATTTTTATTATATACATTTTATATTGTAGTTATTAAAAGACAAAATGCAACTAAAAACACCTTTTACTGATTTTTTTTTAAAAAAGTCAAGGGGCTATAAAAATAACTTATCTCAATTAGGTCTTCCTATCTATCGTTATGTTTGCGGCTTGCAAGACTTCTATACCGATGAACCAGTTCCGCATACGAGTCAGATAGATTGGTCCTGGACCAACTCAGTCCTTCATTTCCCTGGAGTCAATGAATAAGTATCAGCTTGTTTTTAATGTTACATGGGAATCAATCTTTAATTTATTCCCAATCACTAGTAATTACGCTAAAAACTCAAAGGAATAGAAACGGATATGGGATTTCCTAATGGGCCAAATAAGCATCACAACATCTTCAAAATTAAACTTAAATCTCAACTTAAAAAAATTAAAATTAAAAATAAAATGAAAACTTGTAATTGTAGTTGTGACGAAAACTATCGGGTGATTATAAAAATATCATGAAACTTGCAGCTACATATCAGAAACTACAAATGTTTTAATCTACATTGTTAAAATTTTTCACTACAATGAATAAATGAATAAGATGGATTTCTTGAATAGAGCGCGGTGTTAGTATGTTTTCTTCCATTGCACATTTTGTGTAATTTAATTGCACATAAAATTTCCATGGAATCGCGCTTTATTATATAGGTTTAAGTTTTTATATGTATTATAATTTTAATTTTCTGTGGCTAATTATTTACCGGCGAGAAATTATTTTTTAATTCCAAATAAGACCGTTGTGTGGCGTTGCCTGTACATTATATATGTATTTAAAAAAAAGACGCTTTGGCAATACCATTGTAAATATGAACTAACGCTTGTTGTCCTATTTCATGAGCTTGCTCGTCATACAAAATAAATTTTATTTAAACAATTCTTTAACGAATAAACTTTATATTAAGTGGAAGCCAATTGAGTAGAATAACTGCATGTGTATATCATTCAAGTATGCAAGCAATAGCATATCCAGTTATTGTATTATGGTGTTGGAAAAGTTGGTATCTTGTTGATGCGGCAAAGCAAGGTAGGTTTATCTCTTAAATTTGTTATCTAAATCGCTTTTCTTAAGCAAAATATGAAGATAATTTGGAGAGTAATTTATTTTGTAAAATTAAAAAGAGTGGAATCGGTTAAGTCCCCCTCCAAACTTATAATAAGATTTTCTCTAAATGAAATAAAAGTTAAATACATAAATTTAATTAATTTGTAGTTATTCAGCGATTTTTAAAGGTTGTTTCCTCCTTTTCCCCCTCTTAAAGTGTATTGAGACAAGTTATTAAATGTTCATCAAATTTTTCTTGAAAGTAGTTTTATTTTCAAGTTATTTTATTAAGCTTTGCGGAATGTCCATTTGTAAAAATATTCCATTAACAACAAAAAAAAACCCATGCATTTCTTTTAACAAATCAAACTCAAATAAATTGTTTTATAAACATTGCATACAAAATTATTTTGCAACTATGTTAAATATTCATAAAAGAGAAAACAGAGAAAAACGCTATGTTTATACTTTTGCAATCAAGATGTACTACTTCTTAGAAGTTACAATAAAAGTTTGAATTTGTAATACGCGACTGTAGCTTTTAATGAAAAGAAACCTGATAAAAATATTCTATTCCCTGAATAAAACTCATTGTACTTATCTCAGTCTTATAATTGCGTGTAAATCTGTTTGGCTGTGTGTCATAATAAAAATATATTACTGTTTTACAGAAGCTCCCAAAATTCAAAAATTCCAGTTCCCTGAAAAGTTAGAAGCAAACGAGAAAGTAGGAGTGACATGCATGTTGAGAGCTGGACAACCACCGTACGTGTTTCAATGGTACAAAAATGGAAAGGAATTAAAAGTTGCTCCTGGAACTTCCTTACAAACTGCAGAGTTAGTATCTGTTCTCTACATAGACCCTGTAACCTATACATCCGCAGGAAACTACACGTGTACAGTGAAAAATGCTGGTGGCATAGATTCTTATACTGCATATCTTACTGTTACAGGTAAATGTTTAGCAAAGATGTTTCTAATTTTTTTAAATAAAAACCTAGTTAAAATAATTTGGTACAAGATTGCACACTAATCAAGGATTTCTCTAGCTGAAACCACTATTTCGAGCTTAAATATACCAATTTTGTGGTAAAACTGTAGTTTTGGTGCACCTTTAAAGTGATAAATCAATGCTCTAAACAGGGGGTAGATAGAAAGGTCGGGGATTCCGGTGTAATCGTGCACCTTTAATTAACTATGTCGGCAACTGTTCAACATTTGCCATAAGTTTATCATGCAAATTATAAAAAGTAAACATTTGAACTTCAGTAATATCATAAATACAAAAACATATTTTTTGGCATAAAATTGAAATGAACTTAATTTTAATGCCATAGATTTATCAAACATATATGTTTGCTTAAACGTGAAATCATATAAATTCTAAGAAAATAAGTTTTTTGGATGTTTAATTACAATTTGTATTGAATAATTATATTCAATAACTCATTTCAGCTCCTCCAACGTGGAAAAATGAACCAAAAGATGTTGAAATTATTTTAAATGAACCAATATCTGTAACATGTTCTGCTGATGGCTTTCCTGAACCTAAAATATCTTGGTTAAAAAATGGTAATATCACTTTTGAATTTTTAGATAACGAGACAGTATATATATCAAATTCAAATATAGAATGTCAACATATAAAATAAAGTTTTACCCTTGTTATTTCTCTTTGAGAAAAATCAATTTATGGCTATTTGTATATAAATACCCCAAGGCCACAATTAGCACATATCGCATTGTGCACGAATTTTCTTTATAAAAACATATTGAATTTTTAGCTGGAAAGGATTTCTAGATCATATCTTAACTTAATGCTTATTAAGTTATTGTATTCTATTTTAGATCATGTCCTAACAAGGAACCTAATAATAAAATTTTAAACTGATGCTTTATTTAACAAATAAAATTGAATAATTATACTAGGAAAACAGCCATACATTTTTGCCCATTTCCAAGCATATCAAAGGCTAAAATGTTACGATTTGTTTTTATAAAATGTGTATATTTAGTTCCTTTACAATGTTTCATTTTTAGTCAAAGAATAAGAATTTTTTTAATTCACAGGAGACAACTCATTCTTTGAAAGAAGAAGTGAATCATTCAGAAATATGACTCTATCCTTCAGAGAAAGTCACATGGGTGATGAAGGAGAATATACCTGTTACGCCGACAATGGTGTAGGAGAAGCTTTAATGAAGAAAATTAATATAATTATACATGGTAATATTTTAAAATTAATTTAATTAGATGTAAGTGTAATGTATTATTACATATTTCAGTAAAATCATCTATGGTTAAGCACATTCTGTAGTATAATTAAGTTTTTCATAAGTCTTATTAAAAGAGTCTTAAAAAATATTTTAAAGTTTATCATACGAATTTATACATTAATAAGCATTTATGAATTTATGTCAGAATTTTTAAATAAAAAAAGTAAAAGGTGCCTTTTCAGACACATAGATTTGTTTTACTAATTGTTTTAGTTGTAATTAAAATTTTTGACGTTCTTGTAAAAATTTTTAAAAATACTGTATAGTTTCATAATATTAAATCATGAGTTAATAATTCATCAATTACCCGATATGTGGCGCTAGCAGCATATAATGCCATTTTTTGAGTCGGTGGCATCACAATATAAAAACAGAGTCTTTATCTTTGTAATAAGGATTTTTCCCTATTTTATTGAAAATCGTACTTGCATGACTTTTTAAATAAAAAATATCAATTTGCTAGATTTTTAACCAGAGTAACTGCTTTCTACCATTTTATGATTGCTACTAACCGAACGTGAGAAAATTTTAGCGTTCTCAGTGTCGAATTACTCATACGTTTCTGTATATTCATCTGAAGAGGATATGAGCTGTTTGATAACTAGAAATCTTATCATAATGTTGTTTGCGTCATCATTAACAAGAGTTTTGTCAAATGATGGTGAGTACCACTTTATATTTAACTTAAATTTATAACTATTCAATTAATTAAAATCCTTAAATTTTCAAAAAACATTCCGAGGAAAAGTTGATTTGAATTGAATATTATGTTTATTTTAAGAAGTAATTTCAAGTAATAATGATATGTTTGGATTCAAAGAAAGTTTAACCTGTATTATTAAATAACAAAATCAACAGAACGTAAATTCTATTTTAACTTAATGGGATGCATACCATTTTGTAAAAAAACAATGTGATGTAATTAGAATCTCTCTATATTTTTTTCCAACGTTGTAAATATTTTTGGAGATCGTAAACAATTTTAACTGAACTTGCAGATAATATGATGAATAAAAAGAACTCACTGACTTAATTCGTATGGCATGTTAATATAATATGCTTAACTATACTTTATTTATGCCTAAAAATAAATGTACATTGTTTTTTTTTTTACTTTTCTAGACAAACCTAAGATACAACATTTTCAAGTTCCTTCAATGTTAGAAACTGGAGAAAAACTGTCTATTCCATGCATGATACGAAAAGGTCGTCCACCTTTTAAATTTGAATGGTACAAAAATTCGGATTTACTAAAAGGTAACAAAAACCTCGAAATTCAAGATTATGCTGATTCCTCAAAGCTCACAATCAATCCAGTAACTGAAAAGTCCCCGGGAAACTATACTTGCATAGTTCAAAACAAGCACGGTTTTGACAGCCTATCTACTTTCTTTAATGTAAAAGGTACTGTATTTACTTTCTTATTTTCTAAGTCAAAAGTGGATAATTTTTAAAAAATTTATACTACAATAACGAAGGTTTGAACTTAATTTAAAATGGAAATTTAATAATTTATTTAAAATTTAAAAAATATTACGTGTTTAGATTCAGAAATTTGGGATTGAATATGGTTGAAACTTTACACAAATGTATAAATTTTGTTGTAAAATGAAATAAATGCTGAATATTTTGTAAAAGTGTTAATTCATATAAAAATAGTTTATGCATTAGTAAGTAACATACGGAAATGTAAAAATTCCTAAATATGCTCTTAAAACTTTGAAAACTAGTAACTAGTACTAACCCCACCTACACCCCACTACAACCCTTCTACATATCGCAATTTCTTTACGGTCCAATTAAATTCCAATTATTTTTGCCAATGGGGCTACTTTGCATTACAATTAATTAAAAAAAGTTAAATGAGCCCCATATTTTCTGCATAAACTTTCAAACAATTATGAAAACATTCTGAGATATCAGCTTTTAAAATTTTAAGAAATGTTTACGTTATGTTTAACGTTCCCTTTAATGCATTATGCTTTGAAAATAGTAAAGTGCATATAAAACTAATTTAAATTATTTAGAAAACACTTGCATGCCGAGGGATATCATATCTTATATAAATATCAGTGACTTTTAAAAATAATAAAAATTAGGATAACACTTTTTAAGATATTCATGGAAATATAATAAATATATCGTGTTCCTTTAAGATATTTAGTAATAATGATTAACAGTTTAATTCTGTTTGTAGCCATAGTTTTAGTATTACAAAGCAATTTTGGTTTCACAGCCCCTGCTACTTGGTCAAAAGAACCTCAAGACATTGAAACAATCGAAGGAGAGTCTGTGATTCTTCAGTGTGCAGCTGAAGGTTCTCCTGTACCACGAATATCTTGGAAACCCTTGGGTATGCATTTAAAACTAGCTTCATTTGTTTAATTAACATTATTGAAAAAAATTAATATTATTTTGTAATTCAAAATGATAATTCACTCAAATCTCTATTTTGAAAAAAAAAAAAAAAAAAACATATTCAATGTATGAATAATGTGTTTGCAAAACTCATATTCCCGAATATATAAGTGAGATATAGCGGCCGGACTCGTGTTTGGCGATTTTTGGTGACGGTAAATTAAAATAGACGAAATCACTAATGAATTAGTTAATCCCAGTATTTTAGTTATACTTTGGAGAATGATAGTTTTGCAACTACGCCCCACATATTAAAGTTTATACATACAAAAGGCATATTAGCAATTCTCAAAATAATATGAAGTATTTTTACAAAAATTATGTAAAATGAATACATAAAATTTAATTTTTGTTTTCAATGGACTAATGATACCGAGTTAGATTTAATTTATGGAGACACAATTCATTTAAGAAAAAAAAAATCGTGAGTTTTTAAAGAAAATCAATGTTTAGATATGAAATTGTTTTATTTTTTTCCCTTTGTTTATTATTATTACAGTCCACGTTAAAGTATCAAGGTGCAATGTAAGAACATAAACTAATTTTAAATTTTTTTATATTAATATTCATTACTATTTGAAAATATATAAATATATATCAAATTTAAATAAAAAATGGTTTTAATATTTGTTTCAGGTAGCACAGTAAATCCGTTTTTAGACACATCACTACCTTCTAACGGAACTTTACTTTTCAAACCTGTTAGTAAATTGCAAGAAGGATCGTATGAATGCATAGCAGAAAACAACGTTGGCTCTCCACTAAGGAAAATTATATCTCTAATTGTTCATGGTAGGTATTATTTGTTATATATTAGTGTTATGGCAAATAACATTGCTCTGGTGTACATAAATTTAGTACCGCATTTTGTTTCTGTATTTAATAAATGTTTTTAAAATAATATTTGCCATTCCATACAATTACAGTTTTTCATAGAAATCAATTGTTAACTAAATAATTAAAATTTAAAGAATAATCGTAGACTGTTATTTTGCATGCAAAATAAGCGAAATTAAGCGCTGTTTTATATAAAATAAGGTTTATTAATAAACAATACATTTTCGGTATTTACATTCGGCCACGACTCAGTTAAAAAGTATAATTAGTTATACGGTGATGCCCAAAAGAAGTGAAATAAAGCGATATACATTTTTCTGTATATATTGATTTTACAGACATTTTATTATATTATAGTTTGCGGTGCTTTGAAATATTTGAATAAATCTTGAACATCTCAATACAACGTAATTTAATTCTGTTGTTATTAGAAAAGCGTTTATTTGAAATTTTGGATTTTATTTTACTAAAACCTTCAATAGCCTTTTTTAAATATTTTAGTAATTTAAAAAACTTCATCTTTTTACCAATGTGTGGCGCTGCAATTGCGTGTTTATGAAGTTAAATTTTTCTGCGTGTGCGTTTGTATTATGAACTTCAGAGATAGACGCTCGTTTTAGCTTTAGTCATATTCGTTTTGATTAGTAATTTGATATATTTTTGTTGAAAGTATGACGATATTTTTTTTAATATCTCATTTATAACCAAACTAGCTATATTCTTTCAATTAATGATGAATATATGCAGCAGTGACTTTTCTCTCGTCTACTACTTGACAGCGGTATTAGCGTTTGCTGTAATAGCTGCCGTTAAAGGTAAGTAAAACTTCACAGCTTTTGTATTTTTAAAAATAATATATAAATTTTAATTTTAATTCAAAAGTAAATAAACATTAGTTTATCTTAATTGAATTATTAATCATGCAGTGCATTTATTGTTAAAATAACCCTTTAATATTCTACGCATTGATTTCTTTAATTGTTTTTTTTTCTATGAAAATGTTCTTACACAAAATTATGATTGGTTAATAAAGTATTTGTTCCTCATTTGAAAATGTTTTTTTTTGTCTTTCAGAACCACCTAAAATACAATCTTTTCAATTTCCACCAAATTTACAAGTTGGATATAAAGCAAGTGTGATATGTATGATTATGCAAGGTGGAGAACCCTTTTCTTATCAATGGTACAAGAATGGAAAAATTCTTAGGGAATCCCCACATGTGAATATCCAATTAAATGAAAAATTTTCTACCCTTGTATTAGATCCTGTTGAAAATTCTTCGACGGGGAATTATACATGTGTTGTTAGTAGTCCTCACGGCAGCGATAACTATACAACTATCTTGACTGTTAGGGGTAAGTTAATGTTAGTTGACGTATTATTTTTATTAACAATAAAGAATAATAGTCTCCAAAAAGGATCAAACATATATTTATTCTGATTCTAAATGTAATTATAATAATTATTTCAATTAAACAAAACGCTTAATTTATAAGTAAATAATTTTTTACCATTTTTTAAAAACCATCATAATAAACTGTAAAACATACTATAATATTATATGTGACATGTTGTCAGTCAATAAACGGTTTTTAAATATACTGCATTTCAATAAAATGATGAAGAAGTTGTAATTCAATTTTTTTAAAAAAAATTATATTACTCATTCCTAAAATTGTAAGATATGAGAACACATTTAAAGAGTCAATTTTTTATACATACAGTATTTGACCCAAATGTAAATGAACTTACATTAAAATATGTTTATTAGGAAATTTAATACAAATGTTTAATTTCATGTGACACATGCTTAATGTTTCACGTTCCAATTATACATTATATCTAACTTCTTTTTTGAAGCAGTTAAGAACTATCATTTAAGTCAAATTAAAGTTTTTAATTTTTCATCAATATTGAAATTTCAACTTGTTATATTTTGCATTATATTGTATATTAATTTGAATAATAAAATATGATTTTTTTTATAAAACATTTGCTTTACATTTTAGCACCCCCAGTTTGGTTAAATGAACCTCCAGGAAACAGAAAAGCAATAGAAGGAGAAATTGTCACAATTTTGTGTGCTGCAGTTGGTTCTCCTCACCCAGTTATAAAAATACAAAAAACTAGTAGGTCTCTTTGTTTAAATATTTTATTTGGTGGTTTTTATTATTATATTTGTATCATTAGATTATATTATATTATTTAAACAAGAAAGCAATGTATTAAGCAAATAAAGTATCAAGAAAACCCATGATTTAAATCAGTGCTGCAAGATTAAATTTTAAATTTTAGTTTAGATTATTTTAAATTATTGTTTCCATGTTAAAAAACTTTTGTATTTTTTTAGATGAAAATGATGGAAAGTTTTCATCTGGTATTGGAAATGGTTCTCTTGTTTTTGACCCGATTCTGAAAGATCACGAAGGAACATATTCTTGTGAGGCAGACAACGGCGTCGGCAATCCTATTAAGAAAATAACATCAATTGTGGTACATGGTAATGAGAGTTTAAAAATAATTTCAAATAATTTTAATCACGTTACATTACTTCTGCTCTTCAGATAAGAATCAATATTTTTTTCTTATTGTTAAAAGTTTCTTAAAGACAATTTTGGTATTGGGTTTCATTAATTTGCATTAGTTTCATTTAAGATATAAATTTTAAATAAGTTTATATATATTTCTCCACATTTATAAAAAAACTTGTTACTTCTGATGTACTGTTTTAAAATTATGTTTATAAATGTGCTCATTGTAAATTTTTTTATATCAATTTTACACATTAAAATTAAAGTTCAAACCGTATTTGCAAGTGCAATGTGTGTGAAAATATTATTACAATAAGATTCAAATATATCTGACTTTGTTTAGCAATGTATGGTTGATTTTTGATACAAATAGTTATAAAATTTTCAATTCTTCCGTCTTTTAAAAAATTTGAAATACGTAAAACAAAAGTGTTTAGTTAAACTGAGTGTTGACTTCTCTATTTATTTAATTGTAATGAAATTACTAGTTTATTTTAGATGTCCTAATTTTCTACAATTAAATATTTTTTGATAATTATTCAACTGACGTAGTATTTTTCGTAGAATATTATGCTTTATAACATATATTAAACATTTATGGCGATAATATTTTATACATAATTTTCGTAAATTACAATATATTTTACTAAAAATATATATGTAAGAAATTCGTTATATTTTTATGAAGAACAAAATTGTTTGTGTCCCTTTCTTTGTTACAATTTCTATTTTATGTGTGATTCCACTTTTTCCCAGAACGTGGCGCTAGTTGTGCGTTTATGTAACTATTATAGCATTAAGCGTCATTCTAGGAAGCAAATAGCTTTTTACATTATCCAAATAAATTCGCTTACATTTGCTTTGTCGATTGAAAGTGACGTTATGTATAACTGTGGTGTACTTTTACTGTTAATTAGTTTTATTTAAAGTTTTGGTTAGAATAACATGATTTTTAGAAATTTAGAATGTGTTTTGATTACACTCTTACATATGACGGCAATGTGGATTATATTATGGAAACCTATAAAATGCCAAGGTAAGTTAGTCCCATTTGATTGATACAATAGCATAAAAAATTAAGCATAGCTTGCCTATTTTTATTTAACAGATTATCTATTTTTATTTAAGAATTACAAATGCTGTTTTAAAATTTGGTTCTTATGAATTGTAAAAAAAAAGTAGTTGATTTATCGCATCAAAAGATTTGTGTGATGTTACTATTTATTTTAAGAATGTGATTTATGAAAAATTATTATACAATGTATAATTATGTATGTTATAACTGAGCAATTGTTCCTTATTATAAAATTCAAGAATGGTTTGTTTGTAAAATGCCATAATATCCCAAGGAAATCCTTAATTATTTGGGATACGATATTTGTTATTGATAAATTTTATAAAACCAATTTTTTTATCTTTACATTCATACTATTAGTTAGTTCGTATTAAGGCAAAAATCGATAAATTTATGCAAAAATAATCAAATATTGAAGTTAATTAAAGTTTCAATTCTCTCTAATAAATTGTTTCTACTTCACGGTCATTTTTAAACTATTTTACATTTCTTAAATGAAACTTTGTCGATTTTATTGAAGTTTTAAGTCCTTATTAATTTTAATTTGCAGAGAAGCCTGCAATACAGCCATTTCAATTTCCACTGCAAATAAAAAGAGGTGATACTGCAAGTATTACGTGTGCACTTATGAGGGGAAGTCTACCAGTAAACTTCCACTGGTTAAAAAATGGTATAGAAGTTGCAAAAACTACAGCTATCACAGTCATTTCAAGCAGTGAATTGTCTAGTTTGGTTATCAAGCCAGTGGATGAGCATTCCGCTGGAAATTTTACTTGTGTTGTAAAAAGTAAGGATGGAGAAGATAGCTATACTGCAACTCTAAGTGTAAAAGGTAAAATAAACTTATTTTCCCTTAAACTCTAAGGCTATATTTCAATTTTGGATATATTACACACTAAAATGAAAAAAATATTTTGAATGTGAACTGAAGGAGATTTTTCATATTTAATTTTGAACTTCGTTTTTGAAAATTTAAGTATTTGTTTCCTATTTGGTCTAGATTTTTTTACAAATTTAATTTTATTATAAATTAATAAATCGTAATCATATATACTTACACAAATTCAGACTTAATCTACCAAGAACTTTTTTAATAGATTTAATATAAACAATATATTTAAAAAAATATTTGCACAAGCATAAGACTAAACATGTTTTGATAAAACTTCAGAAAAATAATGCATTTTGTCGAAAATTAAGTGATATCTTAAAATTAACATTTTAAAACTCTTGACCGTTTGGTTTGAGTTTCTTTTCTTTTTAAAATTTAAATTTTTTGGACCCGGATAATAAAAATAATTTTTCCGGGCAACTGTTTAAGAAGATTACCTATAAATATAGTTGAAATTAAGATGAAAAAAAAAAACAGTATTGAATGTGAATTGCTTGATAAAAATGAGCTTAAACTTAGAAATCAGCGCATAAATTGTGTACGTGTTATATAAAGGTAGTGTGAATTAATTTTAACTTATATTACTACATCTTATAAATATTTCAGCTCCTCCAAGTTGGATTGAAGAACCAAAAGATTTTAAAGTAGTTGAAGGACATCCCGCCACATTTTCTTGCGTTGGTAGTGGCTCTCCTTTACCAACAATTACGTGGAAAAGCCATGGTATTTAAGCTTCTAAAATGCTTTACCTTTTTTTCTTATTACTAATAATAATACACAAATAAGAATATTAGAGCTTTTAATTACCATATTTTGAAGTGTTATAATCAGACATTTATCATCATATTAACGATTCGATACAACACACTTTGAATTAAAAAAAATTAAGAAAATTGAAATCGTTTATGCAGTGAATATTTTACGAATCTTACTAAAAATATAAAGATATGCGTTTAATAAAATTCAGCATGATTACGATAGAATATTGCGAATCGATAAAGTTAAACGATTTCATATGAGTCTGAATTATTTTTTTAAAGCAGCCAGCAAAATATTTTAACATGCATTTTCAGTTTATTAATAGTTTAAAAGGATAAAAATTATCATCATTTTTTTTGAAATGATGAACTAAAGATTTTTGTTTCAACAGGAACTACAGATGTATCAACGGTTTTTCCTACGACAAATGGAATTTTAAATTTGAATCCCACTTCAAAAGATCATGAAGGATATTATGAGTGTGAAATAGAAAATGGTATCGGGGAAAAGCTTCGAAAAAAAGTACAGCTGACTGTGTATGGTATGACAATTAAATAATTATTTTTTTATACTTTACAACGTTTGGAATAATTAATAATTTTGTATTATGTATTGAATATGTTTTGCTGGATATAAAATGTTTAACGAATGGTTGTAATGGTTAAATTTAAATAATAAAACTGTTTCTTGTGTATCATTCGAAACTCATTTTTGATAATATTAAAAAAAAATAATTTTGACTACATTGAATAAACTTTGATTTTAAAACTCTTTACTTCTATAATAATAAAAGGTTATAAAAATAGCATTTCGTCAAATTTCCGTGGATGTTTTGATGTGTATTCTATTATTGACGATTGCTACATAAGGTATAAACAAGGTTTAAAAAATAATTTTGTTTTTCGGGCCTTTTTTGAAAATTATTTAAAACCTTCTTTATGATTGAATAACATGGTTATTAATTTCCTTTTTCTCCTGCATGTGGCGCTAGTTGTACGCGTGTCAAAATTTTGTAAATACTATAAAAACGCCATTTACATCACATCTTTCACGAACAATCCAATACAAATGTTGATGGTGCCTTCGTTTTCTACAATTTTCAAGTGATACCGGTTTTTTTATACTTTTGAATGAATATAAAAACATTTAACCCTTTGAAAGCATAAGATTAATTACGCTGCAATGGACTGCTTATATCTACTTCACATTTCATTTGGAACCATCGTCGTTGTTTTGTGGATGATAACTACTTCAGCCTATGTAGAATGCATGGGTAAGAAACACTTTTTACATCATGATTATTTTGTTTGTGCATAAAACACTATTGTACATCATACACTATTGCTTTTATAATAGTACAAAGAGTGGTTTTACAAAATTAAAATTTCTCTCGTAATAAAAGTGCATAAAGTCCTATGAGTACTATTCTAGTTTATTTCTGCTTAGAATTACAAATGAGTGAAGATTTAAATTTATGTATTATATATTTCTGTTTTAAACTATTGTAGACTTAAATTATTATTTTCAATCACATGGGATTATTACTATTCTCGCTGCGCTTTGCTTAAAACTAAAAATGAGTGAATTTAAATTGAGTGAGAATTTAAATTAATGTGTATAAAAATTTCTGTTTTAAACTATTGTAAACTTATTTTTTTAATTGCAGAAGTTCCACGGATTCAACCATTTCAATTTCCACAGAATATACAAATGGGGGATAAAACAACTGTTGTATGTACTGTAATGCGTGATCAAGCAACTACGTCTTATGAATGGTATAAAGATGCTAGACCTTTGAAGAGCTCAAAGAATATTAACATTGAGACAAGTAACATGTTCTCAACACTTATGATCAATCCTATTGAAGACACTTCTGTGGGAAATTATACGTGTACAGCAAAAAATGAATATGGCCATGATAGTGTTTCCGCTTTTCTGTATGTCAAAGGTATGATTTTAATAATTTAGTTTTATTTATTACTATGCTATCTTTAGATAACATAGTAATTAATGATTTCGTAAACAGACCTTTCATAATTCATTATAAAACTTTCCGTGCATAAACATATTTTATTCCAGATTTTCTACCTTTAAACTCTTCTTAGTCAAAATATTTTTAGATTAATTTAAATTTATCATTGAAAACTTAATTATAGCTTAAAACAATGAAAGAACGTATGTTGAAGCTTTATTTTATGAAATGAAATGACATATTTAAACGTGAAATTATTTTTTACGTGAATTAAATTTTATTTTCATAAAGATAATTTAAAATATTTTTTAAAATAATATGTTAATAGTTTGAAACAATTGCAGCATAAAAATTAGCCCTTGTAAATACTATATAATCTCATGATGGTCTAAATGAGTAGACATAATAGGGACAAATCATAGGATCCTTGACAATTCGTTGACCATGTTATTTATAATGATTTCAGTACTTATTTGAAAATGATAATGTATGAAAGTAACTGGTAAGAATATGTTATTTTTAAATATTTTTGGGTCATAATAAATTGCTAAATAAAATATAATTTTTTATGGTTACGTGTTTGTTAACTATCTAACATGTTAAAAATGTGCTAGAACAATTATTAACTTTTGTTCATTGAAATTAATTATTTTGTAATATCGTTTAAAATTATTTTTATTTTTATTTGAATTTTTAAACAAGTGTTATTTTTATGCATTACGATTTCAGCTCCACCTTTTTGGATAAAAGAAGGTGTCAATACAGAAGTTGTCGAAGGTCAAAATATTAATATTACGTGTTCAGCTGGAGGCTTTCCTGTTCCCAACATCTCAATTAAGAAAGAAGAAGGTAATTTTTTAAAAAAGTATTTAACTCTGCATTTCGAAGGAAGAAATAATTTAATTTTACATTAGACATAAATAACTTTTTGTCAGTTCAATAAATTCTAAAATTTCTTTACCTAACCTATCTAAGTAAAGCCTTTACATGCTCAGAATGTTTCATTTTCCTCCCCTGCCCTCTAAAAAATCCATTCAAAGAAAAAAAAGAGAGAAATGTGGCAATTGTTTTGAAAATATTGTTCAAAAAACAATTTACTTTAAACAATTTAAAGTCTTAATTTAATTTTCAGACAACGGTAATGTCGACGTCACAACAGGAACAATTCGTCAATCTGTGGCAAGTACTCATCTCATCTTTCAACCAGCTTTAAAAATCCATGATGGAACAGCCGAAAATGGAGTAGGAAAACCAATCAGAAATAGTTTAACTATTTTGGTTTATGGTATGGATGAGCAATTTAAAGTTACATTTATTATTATTTATAAAAAATGTAAATATTTTTAAATTGTGCTGTTTTAAAATATAAATCATTATAATTTGCGCTGATCTAATAAACCATTATTTGATTAAATTTTTCTTGAAATGTGGGATTTTTAAGTGAAATGTATGTGTTTTAATACGCTTTTGTTCCTGTATGTGGCGCTAGTTGTACTGTTGATAATGTTTAACACAGGGCTTCCTTACAGTGCGTGAGAGTGTGCTTGCTACATTTTAGTGAAAATTTGTTGTTTTTACACGACATTGCTTTGAAAATTGCTTATTTAAGTTTTTGACCATACAACTGAACTACACGATGAGTTGATTTTGTTATGATTAGTTATGTATGTACAAGTAAAATCGTCGTGTTTGTGGAAGGTCTTAGTACTATGGAAGCTCCTCCTTTTGTTGCAAACTAAGGGTGAGTTTTTTTAACTATCAACTTTTACTTTCATTATTACCTGAACGAAGCATTTTAAAGTATTATTAGTGATTTTTAATTGCATGAATGCCTGGACAATCTGTGGAAATGTAATATTTATAAAATGTTTTATTCTATGCATACATTACGTTCTATACCTTAAGTACGTAAATGTTAAAGTTATTTAACGCATTGAACTATAATTTCTGATCAATCTCTTTTTCAAATCGAATAAAGCAAATCTTACGAAAATTGCAAATAAATTTTTTTTTTTTAAAAAATATACTTGAAATATTTTCGCAAATGGATGGAACTGTGGTTACGATACGAAATATGTATTTGGCTTGATTTGAATATCTGTAGGATATCTGAATTTTTAAATTCTATTATAAAGATGACTGTCCTTAAATATACTTATACTAGTGCATTTTTCTTTAAATTTTAAGTACATGTTCAAAGTAAAATTTCAAGCACGTAATCAAAGAAAATGAAAAGTATACATTTTGCAAAAATGCAAAATATCAACTGTTCAACCCCTCTTTATTTTATATGTACCACTGCACAACATACCTTCTACTGATGTGTATCTAAAAATTAAACTTTTTAAAGTGTAATGTGATAATGAAAAAAGTATTGTCAATATTATGCAGTATTTTAACAATGAAATGAGAAATTAAGGAGGAAAATATAGATAAAAGAAACATCTTTAGTTTTCCTAAATGAAAAGTGTAATTCTTTTTGATTATCAGAAAACACCTTCTGCGTAGCTTAATTTTTTTTTAGAATATTAAATATAATTATGATTAAGATTTTTATCACTTTCATTGTTTTTTGTAAGGGTTTTCGAATTTTGAATTGTTCATTAAAAATAAAACATAAATATAAGTATAATATAATTAGGAAAAAATAATAATATTTTTTTAAGGTTCTCTTGGGAAGATTCAGCCTTTCAACTTTCCACAAAAAAATTGCGAGAAGGGGAATCAACAAAAGTTGTTTGCACTGTTATGGACGAAGATAAATCTTTTACTTTCAAGTGGCTGAAAAATGGACTACCAATTAACAATGACAACAAATTTGAAATATCTGCCTTAGGCGAAGTATCTCTTTTAAAAATTAAACTAGTTTCATCTTTAGATTCAGGAAATTACACTTGCGTTGCAAGGACTTCTAAAAACAGTTTTAATTATACAGCTGCATTATTAGTTGAATGTAAGTTTAATTTTTAATTCATTATAAATATTATTGTTCATTCATAAAACAAAATGAAATGAAGAAAAATATATCAAAATATAATTTACCAAATAGTTATTAAAATAAATTTAATTGATAAAATTTACAATGCAAATATATGCTGCCAAATATTTATTAATAAAATTAAATATATTTCAGTCTCTCAAGACTATATTTATATCAAACCTCATTTTTAACTGCATATTTTTTTGTGTAATTTTGCTATTTAATTTACAGCACCTGTTCAGTGGGTAAGAGAACCAGTTGATGTTGAAGTAATTTTAGGAGAAAGTGCTAAGTTGGTTTGTTCCGTTCGTGGATTTCCTCAACCAGTCACAAAGTGGATTAAAGTAACGGGTAAGCATTGGATTCCAAAATTTAATTTTTTTAAAAAATTCTGCACTATTTTTTTGATTAAGAAACTTTTTTTTCTAAACAATATTTTGAATTTTTGTAAAGTAAAAAAAGTAGCTAACAATTAATTCATATTTAGAGTAAATGTATGCATACCGAATTTAAATAAGAATCTTTTGTTGGTTTATGAAAAAAAATAACTTACAATCATTCATTTTCTATTTTTATATTGTTTTGCACTTGAATTTGTGTACTTTATTTTTTGGATATTTAAATTCAACTTGAAAACATTTTTTTACAATGTATTACACTTAAATTGCAGTAATATAAACAATATCATTTACAAAAGATTGTAAATTAAGCACATAATTTTTCTATACCATATTTTTGAATGGATTATTAACTTTTTTTTATCAATTTCAATTGAGTGTAAACTTTTAGTAATAGCAATAGTAAATACCAATAAAATATATTAAATTGCAAATATTAATGTATTTGTTCTAAAATTTACAGAAAAAGTTTTATAATATATAACAAAATAAATTTATTTTAGGTGTTAAAGAATATGAAGTTTTACATTCTGACCGAATCCATTTGGAATCGGGTTACTTATTTATTAAAAATGTTCAAATTGAAGACAAAGCGTTTTATGTATGCTCCTCTACTAATGGAGTAGGTGACGCGTTAGAGAAAAAAGTAACGCTAAATGTGATTGGTAAGAATTTATTTATTAAACATTGAACAGAAATATTTTTAAATAGTATTTATCTTTTTTATTTTAAGTTGCATTTTTTAAAAACATGGTGAAAATGTGCATTTATAGAATTGAGTTAATGTTAATATCTTATCTTGACGTTAAAGAATTGAGGTTTTTAAAGTGCTTTTGTATATTTTAGCATTTTAATTTAAAACTAAATATATGTGTGTATTATTATACAAATAGTTTAATTGTGCAACATTATTACACACACAAAATACATGGTATCCTATTTTACTTTTAATAAATTTATGTAACATATACGATTTATTTTGAAAACGAATACTTGATTTCAAAACTTTCTTATTCCATTTAGATGAAAATAAAATATTTATTAATAATAAATTTTATGTTTCATAAATGATTCGTTTTTTAACCATGATGTGGCGCTAGTTGTACGTAAAATGCAATATGCTGTTGTGTATAGTAAGTGATACAACGCCATTTGATGCAATGAATCTCCTTTACGTTATCCAGTAAACCAGCTAAGAGCGTATTTTAATAAAAACTTTTTATAACTACTAATATGGAACTAATCACAAGTGCAATTGATTTCAAACATACAAGTTCTTGTGCACAGAATTTCCTCTCACCATGTTTTGCTCGACAACGCTTTCTAAGTGAAAAAATCATTGGAGCACTACTGATTGTTTTTGTTGTCATACAAGTTGCATACTGCAATGGTAAGTAATTTTTTATGCTGTTAAGTTTATCATTTATAAAAGAATTTAGAAGCACACACTTGATTATGTTTAATAATTAAATGAAATGCATGTTATATATGAAATCAATAATTATTTTTATTATCATGCATAGGTAATTCAATTTTTACATATTATGTAATTAAAAAAAGGTATTGGAAATTTACAATTCATGCAAAAAGTATAGAGAAGTAAAACTATCTGTTTAATTATTAGCAAAATTAATTAAAATTATTTTATCATTATATTTTTTACATTACTCAACTCTAATTTTGGATACAGAAAAAATACCAAATTGGCTTAAAACTATGAATAACTTTACTTAACTCATTTTTCGTAAACTGTATACTCAAATTATATTACATGAACAATAAAATTTATTCTAGTTTATGTTACATAAAATAACCTTTAAGTTCTCAAATATATTTAATTGTGTGTTAAAAGTTTTTTTCTTAAAAAATTTCTTTTATATTTCAGATGCTCCAGAAATTCAACCCTTTCAAGTGTCTAATAAATTAAAAATTGGAGATACAGCAAACTTTTTATGTTCTGTAATACGAGGACAAGTTCCATTATCCTTTAAATGGTATAAAAATGGAATTTTGTTAAATAAATCTTCCAAAGAAATGACAAGCAACGAGAAATTTTCAAATCTAGTAATTGATCCTGTAAAGGCATCTTCAAGTGGAAATTACACTTGTGTAGTTAGTAATTCTTTTGGTGAAAGTAGTTACTCGGCTGTTCTTATGGTTAGAGGTAAGAAAGTATTTTCCTCATTTTATGTAAGATATTTCAATAAAATATAGCTAAATTTTTCTTAAATTTATAACTTTATTTAAAAAATTCTAAAGAATTTATCACAAATTTATAGAACTACAATATAAAACGAATTGTACAGTTTAAAATGAATAATATACTTCCTAAAAAATTTCAACTTAAATCATAGTGATAGTTTCAACCTAGTATAAATAAAATAAAAAAAAAAACTTTTTATGAATAAATTATTTACATTCGAATTAAAAAAAAAAGATATAAATGTTTGTGATTTGTTACTTTAATGCAACACATTAAAGTGTTTGAAGGTTATAGTAAATTTTTATATTGTTTTGGGAAACACAATTAAAGCTTTTAAATGATTTATTAATTTTTTTTCAAATGAATTGACACAAAGTCAGTTAAAAAATTTAATTCTTTAACTTTAATATTTTTTATGCATTTTAGCTCCACCTTTTTGGATAACTGAGCCTGTAGATGTAGAAAGTATTGAAGGAAATGTTGTTTATTTAATGTGCAATGCTGGAGGAACACCTCATCCTAAAATTTCTTGGATGAAATTAAGTAAGACAATGAATATTTTATTTCCCTAATTTATTGTTTTAAAACTTCTTTGTAAAATGAAAAACATTTTAAGTTATGAATGCATGGAAATAAGTCTTAGTTATGTATTTCGTTTAAGAAAAAAAATCTTTTAAAAGCATCATTTACTTACAACACCGGGGGGTATTTACAACGCAGATACTTGTGTGGATTACTTAAAATTCGAAATGTTTGTATTCATAGCTATTTTTATTCAATGGATTCTTAATGCAAAATGTCTTAATATCTTTATGTAATCCTTAAATGAAAAATTAATATTTTATAATGTGTCGAATATTGTTTCAGTTTAAAAAAAATGCTAATTGTGTATATTTTTGTAAAAAATTAATTCTCAGATTAATAAAGACGTTTATATCTGTTTCAGGAATTTTTCAAGACCTCCTATAAATTAATAAATTGCAAAATTAATAATATTACTAAATTTTTAAGTATGTTTTAAAATTCTTCGCTGCAGCGCTTTATTTAAAACGTTTTTGTTAAAAAAAACAGTAAAAATAAATTTTTATTTACAATCTTTTGCAGTGAAAACAAAAACTAAAATTTTTCCCGATGACTTATCCTTCACGGTTTTGACTATAAGCAAGGTCGAAGGACAAAAGAACCCGTTGTTGAAGTATCATAAGAAATATCAGCCTAATGACTTAATATTCTAAAAACTGTTATTTTATTTCAGATTCCCATAATGAAGTCCACATAAGCGAAGATCGAAGTTCTAATGGAACACTTTCATTTAATCCCATTTCAAAAGACCGCGAAGGTGTTTATATTTGTCAAGTGAATAATGATGTAGGCGAAATTCTTCAGAAAGAGATAAACGTAGTAGTTCATGGTAACATTTTAAATCTTTTATATTATTTATTACACATGTTTTATCATAGATATACTAGTTTTTAGTGCAATTTAAAAACTTGGATACGCTTTCTTAATGAAAAAAAAAACCTAACCATACATGTATTTACAAAACTTACATATTACTTAAATTATTGTTTTAAAACTTCTTTGTAAATTGAAACACATTTTAATTTATGAATGCTTAGAAGTAAGCCTTAGTTATGTATTTCATTTATTAAAAGGAATATTATCTTTCAAAACAATCATTTATTTGCAAAAGAAAAAAATAATACGAAGTAAAAATATAATTACAACTTAAAAAACTCTGGATTGGAAGAAAAAAATATAGAATGATATTTTATAAATTATATAAAATATCATTTAAGGGGAAAATAATTATTAGTTTATTTGAATTCCGTGATGTGGCGCTACGTTTCACTTTCTATTATATTTACACTAACATACGCGTTACAGGAAAAGCTAACTCAAAGAGTCTTCGCTTGTTCATTATTTTCATCGCACAATTTTATTTGTGAATATAACATTGTGAAGTAACTTGATCTATATGTTTTATGTGCGATACTGAGAAGCTGAATTATGTCACATTTCAAATTAAGGACGGTTTTGTATATGTGGCTTCTCATAGAAATTAGTCATGGTGCAAATAGTTTGGGTAAGTAAATTTTCTATATTCACAAACTTGTGAACATTTTTGCTTACAATTTTTTTTTCAAATGCATGCATTTATTATAACGAAAAGAGTCTATTAGAAAATTAAATGTTTATGATAAAATTTCAACTTCGATCATATTTAAAGTGTTTTTAAGGAGTTTCAATACTGTTTATCAGTTATGCGTATTTTTCATTGAGTTGTAAAATATTTTTTTATCTGTTTTAGTTTCTCCAAAGGTGTTACCCTTTATTTTCCCACAAACTGTACAAGTTGAAGAAAAAGTTTCTGTTGCATGTATAGTGAAAAAAGGAAGTCAGCCTTTACGGTTTTATTGGCTCAAAAATCAAAAGGAGCTGGCCGAAACAAATCGCATCAAAATAAAAGTGTCGGAAGATATGTCAATACTATCAATTGAACCAGTATCGGCTGTAGATTCAGGAAATTACACTTGTTCAGTTAGCAATTCAGTCGGAAAAGATACATTTTCAGCTAAGTTAGTTGTTAATGGTAAGTGATTTTCGACAATTTATAGTTATGCTCACAGATAATATTTTTGTCATTTTAGCAAAATTAGAAGAAAATTGAAAAAAAATTTAATAAAAATTTCAATACTGTTTAAAATTGAAAGTGTTGTTTTATTGATTGAAAATTGTTTCAATTTTGTATATTTTGTTTGTAAAAAATATAAGATTATCGTTTTGCTTGATAATTTAATTTAATTTTGTTATTAACAAGTTTTTAGCCTTATTAAAGTAAGCTATTTATTTAGATTTAAATTTGCGTTAAAGTAAAATCTGCCAATGGCAATGTTTTTAAATGGTACTAATTTTTTTATTAAAATTTTTATAGTTGGTGTAAAATGTATATAAAAAGCATGCTAATATTGTTACTTATAATTAGGTATTCTTGCGTAATTAAGCAAATATCTTTTATTGTATTTCTTGTAAGAAATATATCTAATAAACTTTGCTCATTAATAAACTTTATCTCAAAGTAATTAGATTAAACATAAATTATTTCATGCAATGTTATTTTTATCAATTTAAATATCCTCAATTATAAATGAATCTTTGATTAAATTTCAGCAATTTATTTTGAAAATATTTGTGAAACAAGTTTCAGATAATGTAATTTTGGTGATTTAAATGTATTCAACATTATACAATCAGTCTATAAATGTATTTTTATTTGATTCGTAAAACAAATAAGTAATAAATTTTAAGGACCTTTTGAAATTACTTTAACATTTTTCAGCTCCACCTCGATGGTTAATAGAACCATTTGATATCGAAGTGCTCGAAGGAAATAGTGCATCTTTGCTGTGCCTAATAGAAAGTCTACCTCCACCTGTTTATGTCTGGAAAAAGGCGGAAGGTATTTAATTATTACTGACATATAATTTTTTTTAAAACATCTCTGAAAGTAATAGATAAATATTACAATAGTGTGTAAAATGTAATTAATTAAAATATATTCTTGGCCAAGTGACAAAACCACGTATGTGCAAAACTACTGGGATGGAAAGCTGAATACTGATAAGCCTACGGTTTTCAAAAACCACTACTCCCTAGAATTTACACATTTGTGATTTTTTCATTTGACCGACGAATAATGACTAAAATGATCAACGGTTGCAATCAATTAAGTCATGAAAGACTAAGTTTGGTTGTGTTCATATGTGATGCACACACACAAGAAGCTGTGTTACTACTTGAATTGTGTAAATATTTTTTCATTGTGTCATTAACCGGAATATGTGACTATACATATTCTAGTAGTAATGTCAGGACACGACTTAAACATTTAAAAATCATTTTCACCTTATATTTTACCTTCTTCATTATTAATTTTTTCAAATTATAAAGGTGCATTTAGATAACTCTTGAATATTAACTTACAAAATAGTATAATTTTCTTCGATCTGTTGTTATTATGCATACTTTGTAGCAGAGTAAACTTTCTACATATTTTTTTAAAAGAAAATTTAAAATGCATTTTATTTCTTTTGAAGGGGAAGGAGAATTTCTCTTTGAAAACATAAAAGAAGGAAACTTAACTTTTCCTCGCATTAGTGTTGAAAACGCTGGTAAATACACTTGTGAAGCAGGCAATGGTATTGGGGATATTTTGCAAAAAACAGCTAACGTTGTTGTACATGGTAAGATTGAAATGAACTTTTTGAACTATGAAGTTTTTTTCGCAACAAAAGTTTATTGAAATGTTTTGCTTAAATTGAATATGAAATGTCATAATACTTTAGGAAGAATACTTGTATTGTTCCGTTTTCCAATATTGTAAATATGTTTTAATAACCATTTTTCTTAAACGGAACAATGAAATAAATTCTTAAACACATCTTGATATAATATTTGAGTGTTCACGAAAGGTATAGTCTTAGTTAAAATCAATAAACTAATCTTTGCACAAAACAATTTTTAAACAATTAATGATTTTAAATATTATAATATGGGTATAAATAATGTGCTGAATTAGTGTAAAGTTTTGTCGATATGTGGCGCTAGTTTCCCGTATTTGAACTTTCGTACGGTATCCATTATTTTGTGTTACAATATGAAACAAACACTTTTGTATAATACGGGCGTCATGAGACACAACACTTGTAGTTAATTGCAATTTTTTGATATAAAGCGTCCTTCTCTTTGATTATTAAAAAACAGCAGAGCCTTTCATGAACTACTTAGACAATGAAAGTCCTTCATATTATTACTTCATTGCCGATACTTCTAATTTTTATGAATGGAGCAGTAGCGGGATCTCGATCTAAAGGTGAGTAATAAATGTATATAATTATCACATATTTCACTGTGCATGTAACTTTAAAATGTATCCTTCAACATATATTAATAGTGATTGTTTGATTGTTTAGTGCAAAATTGAGTTTAATGGACTAATGTAATTCTTTGGTAGAGTGTATTTTTGTCATCAAAATGATGTTGTTAAATATAAAAATATAAAAGTTATATGTAATGATAGAAGTCACAACTTTAAAATAACAATTATATAACAATTTACGTTATTATTTTACAATAAACTGTTCGATAACAGTGTCATTTTCTTTCAAGTATGTAAGGCAAAATGACTTATTAGTTACTTTTTTTTTAACTTTGCTCTCAAGGTACACAATTTTGAAATGTATAAGTTGTAAATCAAAAAGGCAATAATAACTTAAATTGTTATTTTAAAATATTAAAAAATTCAAGTAATTTATGTAGATTCACACACTTTTGGTAAAATAAACCCAATGCTTTAAGAAAAAATAAATTGATCTAATGTTATGAACCTTTAATTGTAACTTAACGTTCGTGACTATAAAAGAGCTGTGCTATTTAACGTATTTTTAAAATCTAGGTTTTTTAAAATTTCAGATGTTACTTCAATGTAGCAATTACCATTTATATTTTCATAAAATTACTTTTAAAACTATAAATTTAAACTAGGTTATTATAAAACTATTTTTGTAATTACAGGCATACCTCCGAAAATTCAGCCATTTAGTGTTTCCGATCAGTTAACTGAAGGAAAACCCACTAAGCTTGGATGTGTAGTAAGTGAAGGAAGCAGTCCTAGAACATTTATGTGGTACAAAAACGGCAAAGAAGTAAAACACGACTCTGAATTTGAAATTCACAACACCGAGGATGTTTCATTTCTTACGGTGTTAAAATTGTCTGGCTACAGTAGTGGAAATTTTACATGCAAGGTTCGTAACTCAGCTGGTGAAGATAGTTATAGTGTATCATTGATCGTGAAAGGTAAATATTCTATAGTACTACTTTTGTTAATGAAAAAGTAAACATGTTGGTAAAAATTAAAATGTGAACTTCCTTAAAACAAATTTTTTTGTTTCTAAATATTCTAAATGATACAGATTTAATTAAGTGATAGTTTTATTATAAAAATATCAGTACTTGTATAATGAGAATACCATTAGAAAACCTTTTTTAACAAACAGTTTTTTACACTAAAGATTTATTTTTCTAGTAAAACATAAACAAGTAATAAAAACATTCAGCATACTTTCATATAAATAAAACATTTAAACAACGTATTTAAGGAAATCAAAAATGCACACACATGGTAACAATTGCCTAAATGAAAATTAAGTCTCAATGCATAACTATATATAATCGTATGTATAGCTTTATATAATTGTGTGCATATCTCTATGTCACCTTAAACAATAGATAATAATCGATTCTTACAAGCTTAATATTTGCTAAATTAAATATATGCAAAATAAAATTTCAACTGAGAAAACATATACTCCTGTGAAATGTTAAGTGAAAAGCTTAAATAAATTTTTTTGTTTATAAGCTTGTTTAGTGCATCAATTTCATGTATAATTAAATAAATTACCTTGTTTCCATAGCACCCCCTCGTTGGATCACCGAACCCAGTGATTTAGAAGAGCTTCTTGGAAATTCCGTGTCAATAGAATGTTTTTCGACAGGATATCCAACTCCAACTATCAAATGGTCCAAAATAACTGGTATTATTTTAGTTACTTCAAAAACAGTTAATTAGAACTTAATGTTGAAGTCTCTGAAGTTTAATTAGCTCTACTTTATTCTTATTCTTGTACCTAAAAAGTTCTACCTTATTCTCTACCTTATTCTTGCACTTAAAAAATAATCAATTCATATTTTAATAATAATCAATTTTATGATATATTTAATTAATAATTACTGCTTAGAATAATTAAATAATAATTTCTTAATGATATATTTTTATTTTGAAATGCTGTTAATAAGGTTTATGACGTTATATTTTTGAGTTTATTATTTATTATATAAGGTAATTATTTTTAATTATTCATGTTTTACGCAGATACTGAAGACAAAGCTGCAATACTCTCCTCTAAAAATGGCACACTGAGATTTAATCCCCTACTTTTTGAAGATGAAGGCAAATACCTATGTGTAGCTGGAAATAATGTAGGTGTTGATTTAGAAAAGATTATAACAGTATCCGTTTTGGGTAAGAAAGTTGGTATTAGTTTTAATACTTTGTTAAAATGTATTGGTTGGTGAGCAACAATGTAACCTGGTGTATTGGATACACTTATTTTGTTCAAAATACATTCCACACTTCAGATAAAAGATTTATTATATATTTTAGTTATAAAAAAGTTTTTGTAAATTTTCTCTGTGGTCACCGAAATCGTGTAAAATATAAATGCGTAGATCGTTTTAAATGAAAATTCAGTAACTGCGACTTGGTAAAAAAAATGAACAAGATTAATTTAATTTCAGGTAATTCTTTTTTACGTTGTCTAATTTCAAATAAACTATATACTACTTCGAAATAAAAAAAATCTGAAGGAATACGTTTAATGTTGCAAATTTTATTAAAAAAAAATTGATGTAACTTATTACATTTCAGAAAACTTTATTTAAAAAACTATTTATACTTAAATGGTTATTCTTTTGATTGATTGATTTTTTTTGTATTAATGTTTTTCCAATTAAAAACAAAAATAAAATTATTTATATACCAATTAATAATCTAGTAACATTAATAGGAATTTGTTTATACAATTATGACATAGGTTAAGGTGTTATTGTTTAACGTTCCAATATGCAAAGTGTTTCAATAACTTTAAATTTGTAATATTATTCGTAGATTATTATGCGATTATTCGAAGTGCGAAGTCGAACGTCTAAAGCTTTATATTCATTTTTACAACTTTTATTAACATATTTTGACACTACATGGCGCCAGCTGCTTGGGATGTTCTTATGTGTGTTTAATCGTATGTGTTTTTGTTTCGGCAGTAAAAACAGTTAAACGATAGTGACTATAAGCAGAAAAAGTAAGGAATTTACTTCCAATTGCTATGAATTTTGATACGCGAATCCTGACGCGATTAATACCATCAACAGATTATTTGAATCGATTCGCGATTACATGTTTTATGGAGCGAATTTTTAGCAAGATTCTGTGTGGTTGTTTTCTCCTCGTTATTCTATTCATTGAAGAATCCGCGTCGGATGCTTCCAAGGACGGTAAGCACCATTTCCTTACTATAAAAAGATATATTGTTGCATTTAAATGTTATTTACCAATATTATTTAAAATTTTATTGACTCATATAGTTCTTAGTCTAACATAAAATAGCAAGCAAAATACAAGTATAATAAAATAATATAAAATAACATGTATATGATATAATAATAAGTATACTTGATCATTTCACTGTTTTATAAGCGCTACTATGTGAAAATTGGGAAAGCATTTTGTAATATGCACTATTTTTAAAATATTCTAATAGTTTTAAATATAGATAATGGAAAGTTAAGTTAAATAGATTTTAATATTTTCAAATTTTCTGCTAACTTTCATTACGAACATACATATAAAAATGTTTAATGGTTAAATTTTTTACGACCATGTCTATTCTATGAAAAAGTGATGGACTACCATTGATTTAATATGGGAGTTAAATTTCCTTTACAAGTGCAGAGTGAAAAACAAATATACATGTTTTAAATTGCTGTCATCACCAAAAATAATTAATTAAAAATGTACAAGTCCTGATATTTTTAACAATTTTGTTTACAACATGTAAAGTTATAAAAGAATATCAGTAATTTTTAAAAATAAACAGGCATAGTTTTCTGTTTCAACAGTCAATCTTATTTATACTAACACCAATTGAAGAAAATAAACAATACAAATTATTTTGTTGATTATAAAAAAATTGATGCATAATTTGTTTTGAACTAAAATAAATTTTTCTCTGCATTCAGGTTCACCTCAAGTAGCCCCCTTTATTTTCCCTCCACGTTTAAGTGAAGGAGCAAGTATCAAAGTTATTTGCAATATTGTGCATGGTAAAAAGCCAGTAGATCTCCAATGGTTTAAGGATGGTGCCGTGTTACAAGAGAAAAAAGACCAGAAGCAAATTTCGAAACAAGAAGATTTCTCTATTCTGACTATGAATAATATTAGGTCAGATGATGCTGGAAATTATACGTGTAAAGCCAAAAATGTAATAGGATCTTCTAGTTTTACAGCCAAGTTAGTAGTAGAAGGTATTTGTATTTCTTAGTCAAATGTTTTCTTTAAACGGAGTGCAAACAAAAATGCATTTTTTCTTGTGTTTAGACACGTAATAAATAGCTGTTAATATCTATACCTTAACACAGAAGCTTCAAGATATATTCATATATCTATGCTAACTTAATAAGAAATATCTGTTTTTGAGGTACTGTTCCAAAGTAATACAAAAAGAATAGATGAAATTACAAGAATGTTTAAAATTCTGTGTCTCCATAAACTAAATTGATACTCATGGAAAATATTAAGTTTATCTTAAGAATAAATGTTTAGATTTCAATGAAGTTATTGCTTACAATATATAGCATTTAATATATTTTAAAGATAATTATTGATGTGATTAAAATTTATACTTTATTATGGATCCTACTTTAGCAGCTGCTTTTAATTTTTAATGGAAATAAACTTGATAAACCATATGTGAACTATTTTGTTTATTATTGCAATTGAAAATAATTTTTTCAATAGGTTTAACTCACAATTTGTAAACCGATTAATTCTTCTTGGTATCACATTTAATTATGAAGTAGTTACACAATTTTTTTTGTGAAGCTTCTTAAGTGTACCAATGTTTAAGGGGGTTCAGTACCCCAAAATCGGTGAAAAAATCAAAAACAAAATTACTGGCTTAAAATACTATTACAACCTTTATTAATAATGTCACAAAGTATCAAGACGATTGGAAAAATATTTCCTATCAAATATTACGAGGAAGCAAAAATCCTTTGTAAGGAAATGGGTTAACAATAAAAACTTTAAAAGCGTTTTTCTCAGAACTTGATTTTTTGAACATCGATGTACCTTTTCTCAAAAACTATGCTATGTTTTCTCGTAATTTTTTTTATATGATGTAATACGTAGTATATATTAATCTGAGGTTATAAATTGTAATAAAACTAAAGTGAAATTCATTTTATGGGGCAAAAAAGTGAAAAATTTCATGATTTTTTGGGTACTTTAAAACTTATTTTATTAAAAAAAATCTAACAGTTATTTAAAAAAAACTTTTAACCTTAGATTAATATATAAGGTTGGTATAAGACACACAGAAAATTTAGAGATGGATCTGATCAGTAGTTATTGTGAAAAGGTACATTGCAATTGGCCAATTTAACATTACCGATATACAACATACCGAACCCCCTTAAGCATGTTTCCAATTTGTTCCTTTGAAATTTTTTGTGGCCACATTTTTTTTTAAAAAAAATATGCAATTCACGGATTTTTTTAAATATTTTTCTTTTAAATAGAACGCTTTGATTTATGTTTAACAAATATACAGTTTCAAATGCATATTTTTTTTTTGTTAAAATCATGTTTTCATTTCGAAAACGCAGTTATTCTTTGTAAGTAAATATGTTGTTACATTTCAAGGGAATAACTTACAAATTAAGACTGAATTTTACATACAATACAACAACCTTGTTTGAATTTACAATAAATTTACATCTTTATTTTAAATTTCCAATTAATGTTTGTTTACAGCTCCACCACTTTGGCAACACACCCCTCTCGACACAACCGGTGTCTACGGTTCGAGGCTACACCTCTACTGCGCAGCCGCCGGCTCGCCCCACCCCACGATCACGTGGTACAAGGGCGGTGACGTCATCCTTCCCGACGCCCCCCGCGCGGTTGCCCCTGGCAACGGATCCCTCCTTATCCGCATCCTCAATGAGGAGGATGAAGGGATGTATAGATGCACCGCCCACAATGGGGTGGGGGATACGTTGGAAAAAGAAATAAAAATTGTTGTGAATGGTAACGTGGTTGGGCGGTCTCTTGCGTTTTGTTTATTTATGAAATGGAGTTACATTGAATTATGACATACGTTGGACATACGATTATGACATACATGGAGAGATTATGACATACATGGAGTTATAAAAATCAGAGTTTAAATGTTGAATGATGATGAATTAAAATATATTGGACTTTAAAAAAAAAAAAAATATTGATATAAAATGAGTTTTCTTGTTTTTTTTTATTTAAAGTTATTACACAGTCTTGTAAACTTGTGTGGTTTAGACCCATATACATAATATAAGTAGAAAAAATGTATCAAAAGATGTTCAACTTACCTAAAACACATTATTAATAAAATGCAGTTAATGCTATGACAAAAATATTTTATTTTGGTCACTATTAATGATTTTCTATATTGTTATTTTTAATTATGTATTTATAAAATATTGTTCAAAGCATCTTCACAGAACAAAATAATCACGATCTTGAAATTAAGGTGTATATATATCAGATGATACTTTTAAATTAAGAAATTTATTTTGCGATTTTTATTTTTATTGTGTATTTTTATAAAATTTGTAACTTTTCAGTATGACTGTACAAGGTTCAGGAAATTTAAAGCAGCTTTTAAAATATTGCGAAATTTTCGCAATTTATTTTTACAGTGTATTGAGGAATATTGTATTATAAATTAGCATTGAAGGTATACAATACACTATGAGAATTGGATGATTTTACTGAAATATTGTGATTTTTTAGTACTGAATATGTTTAATTGAATTTCTCTTATATCCGTTTTCAGCATATTAATAGTCTAAAAGTATTTAATGATTTTTGATATATTTGATACTATATATTTTTTATATTAGGAATAATTACTTCTTTTAGTAGCGTGTCTTAATAAGCTATTTTTTGAATATAATATTTGATTTTATCGTTTTTTAAAAACTAATAGCTAATAAACTCACTAAAAATAACCAATATCTAATTAACTTGATCACTAATTACTAATAAGCTAAATAACTAATAACTTTTAAAAATAATTAAATAACTAATAAATTAATTTTTTCAGATAAATTATCTATGAATTCCAATATTAATTTGTAACTTTTTTTATTTCAGTTCCTGCTCGTTTCGAAGAAAAATTCACTGTACTTACTGTAAAGAAAGGCGACAGTGCAAGTCTAAAATGCGAGGCAGTTGGAGACCAACCGTTATCAATAATATGGAAAAAGGACGGAAAGGAACAACGGAAAATCAACGGAGGGAGGTCAGAAAATATTGTATAATTTTTTTTTCAAATTAAATATGGTGAATTTATATAGTCTAATAATAGAAAAACAAGTTTCTTTAGGACTACTCCTGTTGTTTTGCACTTTTATAAGCATTTTAGTAAGAAAAACTTATAGATTTGCTCATTGTAACCCAAATTTTGTATCGATCAATTTATTATTTGCACTAATCAATCAACCATAAATTGTGTGTTATTTTAGTTATTTACTCTAAAACTTATCTTTTTCACATACGACACTTTAGAACTTACTCTGCATTACTTTTACCCATTACTTATAGTTTATATTGTTTAGTAAATGTAACTAATATTTGACAATAGTTTAGTTAACACAAAATTTCATAAATTTTACTGATAAATTTACTAGATCAAATATCAATAGATATAAAATTTTTGATTATTTTCGAGTTCCTATTCAAAGCGATATATAGTTTAGATAAGTCACTAACACTTACACACTTACACAGTAATTCGATTTACGAGTTACTTTTGATTTATCTTTGCTTGCAAAATTAATGCTGTTTTAGCAATAGCTCATTTAAATTTCATAAATTTTATCCTTATAGATATGAGATTTTTGAAACGCTCACTCCTAAGGGATTGAAGTCTGAGCTGGTCTTAAGAGAAGCCGATCGTATTGATGGCCAACTGTACACTTGTTCAACAGAAAATCCATATGGGAAAGATGAAAGAAGTATCAAACTGCTAGTAATGGGTAATGCAAATTTTAAAACACTTTATAAGTGTGTGTTTGTTTCACACACACATTCTCCTTACATTTCATTCTTTATTTTTAGAATTTGGCATATTACTTAATATAGTAATTTACTTCATTATAAAGTACATATTTTTAAATATTATAAAAAATAAAGGCACTCACACATATTCAAGACAAAAAAAATCTGAAGTTGTTCAGAATTTTTTTTTTTAATTTAAGAATTTGCCATAAAAGTTTAATCGATAAAAGAAATATTATTAAACTTAAATGTTAGTTTCCCAAAAGTTTCTATCACTGATGACTAATTAATAGATATTAAATAACAGATCTAATTACACATAATTTTCAGAGAATAATATCAAAGTATTTTGCATAGTATTTCATTGTTATTAACATCTCAATACTCAATACAAAGAATTTAATAAGTAATTAAAAGTAACTTTTGTTAGATAATCGTTCGGCATGAATTATTTCAATTTTGATCTCTTTAAAACTTTAGTGAATATGATAAAGTATTGTCTACGATCCTTTAAATTACCGAAATAAGTATGATACATTAATTACCGAAATAAGTATGTTCCTTTAAATTACCGAAATAGTACGATCCTTTAAATTACCGAAATAAGCATAATCCTTTAAATTACCGAATTAAGTATGATCAAATAAACTAACTTCGGTAATTTAAAGAATCTTACTTACTTTAAATTACCGAAGTAAGTAAGATTCTTTAAATTACCGAAATTAGTATTTTTCTACCAAAAAACGTATTTAGTCGACAAATTGTACATCCTCTTAAAAATGACGATTCAAATTTCCTCACTGAAAACGAAAAAAACTCGAGCATTTGCCCTTAATGGAATCAAAATTATTAAGGAAATCGTCATTTTTTTTGAGCATTCATTTTTTCGAGTGCATTTTATATTAGTGTAGCTCTCAACTTGCAAAAAAACATGCTTAATTAATCACCTGTGTTTGTCAATTTAGAGGTTCCAGCTACTCCATTGGATTTGAAAGTTCAAGAGATATGGAGCCGTAGTGCCAGTGTGACATGGTCGTCCCCTTACACAGGAAACAGTCCCATAACCAAATATGTACTGCAGTACTGGAGGGATGCTGGCAAGTGCAATTTTAAACTCAATACCGTTATTTGTGTGACATATCGTACATAATTCATTTACACAAATATCAATTGTGTGTCAAACGCCATTAGATAATATACACTTTTATTTTTGTAAGATATCGTGTATCGTAATCTTATGTCAGACTTGATGAGGTAAAATAAAACAATTATGATAATTTATTTTTAATGAAATACTCTAAATTTTATAACTTCAAAATTTTGAAAACTTAAGCATGTACGAGTAATTGTAAATCATTTACAATTGAAGAATAAAATTTTAAAATTGAAATTGAACATTTGTTAAAAAGTTAAATTTGAAATTGATGCAGTGAAAACAAATTTGCACCAAATGGTTAAATTGTGTACCCCTCAGAGGGTTTTATTGTAAGCATATTATTTGAATTAAGGTGTTTGTTAGAATTTAAGTCAAAGCTGTATTGAGCTAAGATTTTTGAAAAACAATAGATTCAGTTAAAATCCTGACACTGTAGTTAAAAAACCTCATGATTGTGATTTTAATTGAAGAAAATCAATTCAAGTGTACTGAGGTTGCAGGTTTTTTTTACTTTATTTCGAGAACTCGTTATAAATAGCGAAATAATTTTATATCGTATATGTTTAATTTATTCTGATTTCAAAAAGCTAACAATTGTCAGTTAAACCAAACCTTTGTTTTTTAACACTGTTAATTTATGTTATACATAATGTGTCGATTCCAGTATCTGGAGGTCGTCACAGACTAGAAGAAAAGGTAGTGAGCAGTGCTCAGACCTCTGCCCTCATCAAGGATCTTCATCCGGGGGTCAACTATGGCCTGGCCATCGTGGCAGAGAACACGGTGGGAAGAGGAGAGCCATCGGACACCGTTTCATTCTCAACGGGGGAAGAAGGTGACCTTCAACAAACTTGTTAATGAATGTAGTCTAAAGAATTTTAAATGTTTATGTAAAATGCATCTATAATGAACTCTATTTCGCACTAATGAAAATAAATCCTCATCAAAATTTGAAAATTACGTTTATCATACCTAAAAGAACTCTCATTTCTCTACTTTATACTGTAATTGCAGAATAATGTTCACTTTAGCATTATGTTGTGATATAATTAGTTACTGTCAAAGCGGGTATCTTTGACCATGGAGTATAACTTTGTTCCACGCATCTGAAAACGATTTGTTTCTTAATTTATCTCATAACCTTCTTCAACACAGTACTTAAGGAGTTAAAAAGTACATTTCTTATGTAATTCATGCTTTGACCAAAGTTAACCGCCGTGATCCGAACCGTGTCCTAATTTTTTTAAAAACCAACACAATTTTTTTTAATTTATAAATTTTACAAAAATGCTTGGAAATTATTTCTAAATGTACAATGCTTAGAATGCATTGTGATTTTTAAGTGTTTAAATCATTTTTGTAGTTTACTTTTCTTCTTTTGTAAAAAAGAAAAACCCCTATGATTTTGGACCAACGTTTCCCGCACTGACAGTACCTAATGGGAAATATAATGTAGTAACAATTTGCGATGTGGTTAAAAAATCCGAATTGGAAACTTAATTTTTTTTCACCTTTTGGATGATGCGGATTTTAAAAAAGTGGTTTCGGAACATTGGTTGGGCTGTTAGACTGCCTGTTTTAAATCCTTCTGTTGCTTGAACTAAAAGAGCTAAGCACTCCCATTTTGGTAAACGAGTTCCTATTGTAGTCGGACATCAAATAAAGTTTTGAAAAACTGCGAAAATGGTAACTATCATAGTGCTTACAAAAAAAATCTTAACGTAGTTTCCATAGAACATATTAGATTCATAAAGGTATACAATTACCCTTGAACGTAAGGATTTATTGAGTAGCAATTGAAAATCGTGTAGTGTTACGCAGTTAACTTTAGTTTAAAGTTAGTTTTAAATCCAAATTTATTTGTAATAATAAAAATTTATTCCTCTTTAGAGCCATCTGGATCTCCAATGGACGTCAATGTTGATATAAAGGGTGCAGCATCATTGCTTGTAACCTGGAAAGTAAGATTTATTGCAATAGTTTTTAAAGTGTACTAAATATTACTAAAATAGTAACATTTATACTTATATTATAATGATATATGAAATGCTACATAATGATAATGATATCTGAAATGCTAAATTGCGAACATTATAAACTTTAAGCATTGAAATTACTATCTCGGCGATAAAACCAATAGGTAAAACCATTTTTGCTACAAAAATATTTTAAAGATTTAAAATAGGAATTCAAGATAGTGATTAGTATTTTATATATAAAAATATCTTCATCTTCAATCTAAAAAAAGAGCATTCAGAACGATTTATTATGTTTGAAACATCTTACTACACAATTAAATCTTATTTGTAAATATTCTAGCATATTTAAAAGCAATAATGATGCATAAAGTCGTAAGGATGATTTGTTGATTCATTATCGATTTCCCAGTTTTTTTTTGGTTTTCACTGTAAAAGTCACTGTAGATGATTTACAGAGTTCTCATACAATGCTCTCTATGAAACCACCCTAACCATACTTGTCTAGTGTCTAGACAATTACTCTCTTCCGTTACCGCATTTCTATAAAACCAAAACTTAATCCACCTGCTTTTCCAGCCCCCTCCCAAGAACGAGTGGAACGGCAAACTTCGTGGCTACTACGTGGGCTACAAGATCATGCACGACTCTGTCCATCCTTACTCTTCAAGACCGTGGATTACGTGCCTGGAGGAGTGCAGGAACATATGCTGACCAGCCTCAGGAAAGACACCGAGTACAGTATCATCGTGAGGGCGTTTAATTCGGCTGGAAGCGGGCCGCCATCGCAGGATGTGATTGTGCGGACGTTAGGGGGAGGTAATGTTTTGGAGTGTTTAATGATCATCAGTTATTAAAAATGAAATATGTATGAAGAGTAGAGGGGAAAAACCGCTTAATTTCTTAACTCTTAAAACAAAACTCACTTCACTTCCTTCTCACTTAAAAAAAAAAAAATCTAAAGATTACTCTAGGAGAAGTAGTGCATTTCGAACAGGAAAAAGGATTAACTCAGACTCAGACACTGATAAAAAATCAGACGGATATTTAAAAAAAATCACTCGTTGTGATGATCCCGTTAGGTTTTTAACTAAACAAAGAAGTGAAATCCACTCCTATAGTGCAAGTGCATTTTCGACACAGAAATGAGTGAAAATTAACTCAGACTGAGTTAAAATCGCTCGTTTGTTTTAAGAGTGTAGAAAACTTTCCTCCTCAGGCTTGTTTGGTGATGATAGCGAGTAATCGCCTAAACTGGTGTAAAGAAACCAGTTTAAAGATTTTTTTTTATCGAAATTCCCGCGATGCACATTCCGACGCTTGGATGAAACGAATAAGAAAGAGAAAAACCGGTTTCCTGTTGCCAATGTCCGCCAAGCAGACACAATTACAGGAGACTAATAATAAATCAAGCGGTTCTTCCCTTTCACTCTTCATATGCATAGTGTTTTTTGCAGAGTGATGTATTGTTAGTAAAAGCCTGTGTAGAAATAGTACAGGGTGCAATGGTGCAAATGAAAGTGGTCCGGCATGGAGCTCAGAATGCAATGTTGATGCTTGGCGAGAAAACTATTGAAGCTGTCTCAAAGCCTCTTAGGTTTTAATATTGAAGCAATTAATGGTTTCACTTGGCAAATCTGTTTTTAACTTATTAGTAGTTCTACTTTATTCTTACTTCCATGCCGAGCCACATTAATTTGCGTAACTATTCACGGGTGTATAAAACGTTAAGTAAAAATTGTCATTTCAAACAGTAATTCGGAAATTTAGTCCTTTTAAATAAGACGATACAATTTTGAAGTAGCTAAACTATTTGGAGATAAAGACATTATTAACATCATAAGAATTACTAAGAGAATTTAATGGCTGGGTCATATGGAGAGAATGGACGATAACAGAGGCACAAAGAAAATTTTCAAGGGGAAATGTCAGGGAGAGAGAAGAAGAGGAAGACCTAGAAAAAGATGGATAGATGAATTGGAAAGAGATCTAAATTACATGACAATCAAGAACTGGAAATCAAAGACCAGAGACAGGCGACTTTGGAGTCGTATTGTTAGAAAGTCCATGGTCCAGCATGGACTGTAATTCCAGGGAGTTATTTAGTTTAGTCCTTTTAAATAAGCTCACCAAGTCATTTGGAGCACCTCACCGCAACCCTTATCTTTTTAACTTACCCATAACAGAGTGATAGAAAATGTGCTGCCACCACCCAATGATGGGAATTTGCATGAGATGTAAAATTTATTGTGCTGTATGGCGAAAATGTTTCTTTAACAGAAGCGATTGGATGCACTCATGTTCTTAAACACTTTTGGTGTAAGTCCGTCGTGAAATTATCCATTTGCTGTAAAACAAATATTGAATCACTGTGATGTAAAAAGGAACTACATGATGTCCCGTAATTTTTCAAAATTTGCTTACAATGTCCTTACAGAGTAACCAAGGTACACATTTGTCTTTACAACAAATCTTCAATTTATATATTCATCTATGTTCCAAATATTTTTTCCTTCAGTGGAAACTTGGCTTGATTATAAGTGAAGCGCAGCTATTTTATTAGCAGCAGGTTGCATCAAATTTTATTTGGTAAAAAAGTAACATAAGACTATTATTCTATCTTTAACCCTCGCCCTCTAACTGTTACTGTGTTTTTTTTCACCTACTATATTTCATTTTAAGTTTTAGTTACTAATAATCCCTCATAGATGACAGTAGTAAAAGTGCACTCTTAAAACAAAAGAGTGAAATCCACTCCTACAGGAGAAGTGCATTTTTGACACCAAAAGGAGTGAAAATTAACTCAGAATGAGTTAAAGTCGCTCGTTTGTTTTACGAGTGTAGGGTTTCATATTTGCAAAATTTTAATTTCTTTCTGCATAATTATTTCTTCTGAATAATTATGGCCTATATTATTTTCTTTTAAATATTAATCAACTTAATTTTAATATTAATATAGTTAAAAAAATGGCAGGACTAAAAAAAAATATTTGAAATAGATCATTACATAATGCACATACACGTTTTGAAAAATGGACAATTTATTTCTCTAACGGAATAAACTTAATTATTTTCAGATCTACCTGCTCCTCCCATTGTGTTTGTAGTTGCTACAACTGAAACTTCAATTAAAATTCAATGGCGGTCACCGGATACAAAGAATCCCTTATCAGGTAACTTCAAATGAGAGAGTCAGATTAAAAGGATATCAGATTATATAATATGTTATACATTTAATAGACATTTTTCTTTCAATATTTTATGTGTATCAAATTGCATGCATCCTTTATTTTGTGTTTATAATATTTTATCTATTTTGTATTTTGTGCATTTAAATTAAAGAGTATTTTTAATATTATCTTATAAATGCATTATTCAAAGATTTTTAATGTACTATATCATATGCAATGCCATTAAGCTATTTTAAAATGTATTAGGTTAGTAATATCAGGATATTAAAATGGTTGAAACAGGTTTATTTAATCTAATGGTACAGTGAGTGTGAAAAGTAAATATTAATGCGTTTCCAAATATACGGTTTTGGAACCTTTTTAATGCAACCATTAAAACTAAAGCAGTACCTACGATGAAACCCTACATTGATCCAAAAACACTAAGCCAGCCATCTGCTGTATGGTTTACCCCCTACCCCCTTTGTATTTTAAGGGCTTAATTTATTCCGTTGTTCTTTTTCGAAAACAATAGTTCTCAATTCTTGCTTCGTTAACTGTAACTCAACCAGTTATCTTTAATAAACTATTGTATTATTAAAAAACTAATATTAGGGGATATGCATATACTTACACTCTTAAAACAAAAGAGTGAAATCCACTCCAGTTGGAGAAGTGCATTTTCGACACCCTAAAGGCATGCATATTTACTCAGACTGAGTTAAAATCACTCGTTTGGAGTGATCCTGTCGGAGGTTTAACACACAAAGGATCCACTCCAAAAGGAGAAGTGCATTTTCCAGTCTGGAGGAGTGAAATCCACTCAGACTGAGTTAAATTAGGAGTGTTTGTTTTAAGAGTGTAGGATCGGAATTTTTTCAAATATCTTTTAATCATCAACGGAGCTGATATAAAGTTTGCATGTTTAGCCAGGTATCATTGGAAGAGTTCATTCTTATTGGAATTATTGTTCATACTAAAACTAAAAAACATAGTTAAACGGAAAACTATTTTTTCTCTAAAGAGATTCTATGTCGAAATCTATACAATGTCTGCAATATGCACAATAAATCATATACATCATATATTATTCAAAACAGTAGCTTCCCACTTAACTGGACCGTAATGGTATATTCGCTTTAGCGGGTCCATTTTTTTAATCTTTAAAATGTAAAAAAAAATCTGTTAAAGAAACCACTTGTTTTGTGTTCGATTCTCATGTGGTGCTGATAATAGCGGAACTATACGGCAGGTATCGGAACTTCTAGGTTTCAAAAAGAAAATTCTTTTAATGTAATGTAACTTACAATGCTTTAATAAATTGAATCAAATGACTTATTGTTTATAGTGTACACTTATTTATGAAGGAACAAGGGAAATATCTATGCGTAAATATGTAATCAAATGTATATCTAAACCTTTATTTCGCTTCTCTAGTTATACCAAATTTTCTTTCATCTTTTTTCCCTCGGTCCCATTTAAGCTGGTTAAAAGAGTGTCCACTAGGTATTATTTTTACTGTGTATTTATTTAAAAGGCAAAAATTACTAATTCATAAACCTGTAACCTGCAACTAACGGTACATCTGAACGTTTAATTTACTCCTCCAATTTTACCAAATTTTCGTTTTACCGGTTTCCCCTTGGTAAACGGTTTTAGCCGATAAAATGCCGAGTGTCATCTGTATAACAAACAAAACATATTAAACATAAAAATCAATGCATATCTATTTTTGCTACCTCTAAAAAACAGTTTAAAATAATAATCACATCTTTCCCAATTACAGGTCACGCCATCCACTACCGAAAGAAAGGGGAGGGGTGGCAGCGTGTGGCTGTGACGTCACCCCTCGAGAGCTCGTACACCGTGACGGGGCTGCATTCTGGGGCTTTCTATCAACTCTACGTCACGGCTAACTCGGACTACGGAGAGGGAGATCCAAGTGATATTGTCACTGTCAAGACATACGGTATAGCATTGTGTTTGGATGGAATTGAGTAGCTATAGTGTAACATTCATTCAAGAAATCCAAATATCAGACTAGTTAAATTTTACACTATCAGCTACAGAATATTTTATTAACTATAGAATATGTTTTTAATCTTCTTCATTATCCTATTATCTGATTTCTATAGAGCAGAATAATTACAACTTTTCCTGCCTAAAATTAGTAAAAAGTGTGTAATAAAAATATTTTTTGTTGGAAGAGTCAATTCCAGTTTTATGGTAGACCAAAAACTTTTAAACTTTAAATGTGGAATTTAAGTAACTTTCCTTTATTTTCCACAGTCTATTAAGAATTGAATATTTTATGTAACATAAATACATTGTACACAGGAGGTTTAAATCATAACCTATCTTAACTATCCTATCTAACTTTCCGTCTATGTCAAATACCTGCTCTAAATAACCCAAAGTTCTTACCAATGGTACATCATTAACTGTAAGTCTACTTTTGTTCCACCCTGTATAAGACAAATAAAGTCCTAAGTCCTGAATATATATTAGGTAAGATAATATAAGTTTTACGATAAAGGAATAAAAAAACATTTTTTCTAAATTCATTTATTATGTAACCCCATTACTGGGAACCCCATTAACTTCTTGCAAGGCATGCGTACCTTGTGAAAATACACTGATATAAAAAAAATAATATAAATATAAAAAATTAATAATAATAAAAATTGCTCACTGGCAACACCAACATAAAAAAGGAAAACACACTATAGAGATGAAAGCATCCTTAGGGGCAGCGCATATCTCAACCACTCAACTCATTGTCACTAATACATGTTGGCGTCAAGCCCCCGTTTCGGCCGGTCCTGTTATTTTCAAGCCCTGTTATGGTCGCGGTTTTTTGGAACCGGTTTTTATTTTTTTTTAAATTATTTTTAAATTAAAATAAAAAATTCATCACAAGAAATAAAAAAAAAACAAAAGGCACACGTAGGTATAAAAAGGGATCTATTTAAAAATATTAAATTTTTTTATTTTGTAAGCAGGTCTAATTAGGTTTTTGTGATCCACAGACATACAACACACAGACAGCAGACAGACACATCGGACAGACTCTTTTTTTTTATATTATAGATATAACTTTTATTCATTAACATCTTCATTCGAAAATGAAGGTGTTAGTGGTATTATGAAAGTTGTCGTCAATGACTAATTAAAAAATACATATTTTTTTTTATCATGAACAATACACAAACAACATCTTTAATGTATTTATCCCCGGTTTAATATTTTATATCTTACAGCAGAGCAGAGCAATGTGGTGCTTCTGGCCGGTTCCAGCGGTTCCAGTGACCACGTCCCCTTATTAACTGACGTGTCTCTGTTGATACCAGTGGCCGCTTCATTACTGGCTGTTACACTCGTCATTATTGTAGTATGCATATGGGTGCTCAAGGCAAAGTCGAGGAGGAATTTGGAGAGAGGTAAGTTTTCTTCATTGATTGTGCACATGGTATTCTGAAAAATACTTTGATATGAAAATTTTTAAAGTTTGAATTTTTTCATATTTATGGCTACAGTTTTTTTTTTTTTTGACTATTAGTAGCATTTTAAATATGAGAATCATAGAAATGGCGCCGAATGGTTAGGGAGTCAGAATGCCCCGGCCTCGAATACCGGCATATGGACATGGATGTTTGTTTCATGTGTTTTCCTGTATTTGTCCTGAGTACATTGCGACATACGTGCTCGTTACATATGAAGAGTTGAAAGTTCTGAAAAAGCCTCAAGATTGCGCCATTGATTTGCTTGTGTCAGGTTTCGACATCTTCAATTGAATCGGGTTTGAAATTGCAGGACAAAAGTAGATGAACTGAAGCTCCTAGTAGGCTAAAATAGACAGCTGTAAAACGTAAAATCAAACCTAATATAGAAATTATAAAATAATATAGAAACTGTTTTGAAATATAGAAATTGTTTTGTAACATTTCTACAGGTATAACTTAAAAGGTTCCTCATGAGTTCTTGATAAACTATTGAGTTTTGAAAAGTAGTTGTTTGTTTTACCATTGTGACGAATTACGAAGTATATTCGATACATTTGGTAGCGTTTTAAATAATTTATTAGTTTTAACTTAACATATATTTACAGGAGAGGAGAATTTAGAATATCATCTGACATTTTCTTTTCTGTTTTTTTTTCACAACGTTGCCACACATCAAATTAAAACATTTTCAGAGTCACGTTCTTTAAAGTTGTTTCACGTGTTTTTTTTTGTTTTCTTTTGAATCCTTATACCATGCATACCGTTTCAAGGATTTGGTTGGTAGACATATATTTTTAGGCTTGTGTGCTTGGTCGCAAGGACCCGCTTATTAATCATCGTAAAGTATGGTATGGTATGGTACATTATATTCTAGCTTGTGTGCTTGTATCGTCAAGTAGGACAACATAAGACGCACACATACACAAATGACAGATGCTGTCATCTGTCCCCACCTCCACAATTTAGACATGTCCCTGAAGGGGAGGAAAATTTTCTCCAGGGACTTGTACCCGTGGGAAACTGCGCAATGACCGCCCACAGGACTTTCGGACCCAACAGAGTTGCCACCGTTGGCCGACAAACATATATTTCCAGAATACTTTGCTTAAATGTTGTTCCGAGTGCAGCGCCACCCATTGACAAAATAAGTAACTAAAATAAATTCTAAAAATATATATATTTTCGGTTGTGCATATATGGTTCCAGAATTTAGTTTTGTTAAGCATGTTTTCCAAATTCACAAAATGTATATTTTTTCTAATGAAATAACAAAACTCCCAAGTTTTCTCATTTAGAGCCTTTCTATTTTTATTTTAATCCACCACCTTGATGTACATTTTTTCTCCTTCCAGCCATCCAGGAAGACAAGCGCTACATCTACGCGGCGGCCACCCAACGCTACGTGGATATCGACAAGACTCGATCTCTCCCAGCTTACCATGACCCCTCCCTGCTGCATTACCCCACCCCCTACGCGACGGTCCTGATGGGAGATGAAGGATCAGAAGGAGATCCTAACCAGGAGATGAGGCAGTTTATTCCTCAGGTATGTTGACATTACATGTGTTTTAATTATATCAAATTGGAATATTTAACTTCTATAAAGTTCTTAATGAGAGTTGTACACTCTTAAAGCGAACGAAAGATTTTAACTCAGTCTGATTAATTTTCACTCCTCCAGTCTAGAAAATGCACTTAACCTTTTGGAGAGGATCCTTTGTGTGTTAAACCTCCGACAAGATCACTCCAAACGAGTGATTTTAACTCAGTCTGAGTTAATATTCACTCCTTTCCAGTGTCAAAAATGCACTTCTCCTACTGCAGTGTGGATTTCACTCTTGTTTTAAGAGTGTACCTTACTTTTTTGTGATAACTTTTCTGCTGTTTTGGGTTTGCATCGTTTACTATTTTTGTGTTAAAAGAATTTGAAGTTTCTTCACACAGTCTTTCATTTGGGGAGCAAAGTAGTCAATCCAACTTTAAATCTACAAATTTTAGTTTCATTTGAATGATAGATTGAATGATTGAGAGAGTTGTGGAGAAATCTGTAGTTGTTTAAAGTGATTATATCGATATTTTTTATTTCTTAAAACTTCTTAATCGTTTTATAGTTGTAATGTTTTGAACTATTTTCTTAAATTTAAAATAGATAATTAGACTTCATTTACTATTAAATTTTTGCATAGCTTAACCCCCCAATTCACACTTAAATTCTTTCAGAGAATCCATTATAAGCTTTCTTGATATATTGTTGAAAAATATGATGTGTTCTTATTTATTATCTTTTGTTGTTATTTATGATATAGATTAATTTTGATCTTTTTTATTTTCAGAATATGAAGGACAGACCTTTACCAAAGCCTGGAACTTTGAAAAAAGGTCAAAGGGATTCTCATATTTACGATAGTGCAGAATGAAGAAATACGAAATAACAGACTGATATGACGTTACAATGAACATACAACGTTATTAATCTGGTGACAACAGACCACTTGTTATAAGAATTGTGAAAGTTGACAATTTTAAAGTAGCTAAAGTACTTTAACTATCCCAGTGCTACCAAACCGTGATTCTGCAGTTGTAGTAGCACCAATGAATTCCCGCAGTGCAAACTACCATTCTGCTAGTGACCAGCACTTTGTACTATTACAAAGAAAATCATCCAGCCTTTGAAACATTGTTATTCGTTATGCTATAAAAGTTAAATTGATAATTTGAAAAAAATTGTGTAAATTGAAATACTCCGAGGTAGCGTTTGTTTTTACTCTATTACGAAAACAAATTATACATAGTTTAGAAATGAGAACCCAAAAATTTCTTACTTTGTGTGATATGAATACCTATTGGTTTAAATAAATATTTTTTTATTTTCTTTAAAAGTAATTCAATATATTTACATATTACACTTTTGAAGCTATACAAATATTGTACCAAAATACCAAGACACTTATATGTATTACTGAAAAATATTATTTTTTGTTTTACCTCGCACATATTTTTTTATCAATTCTAAAAACTCTAACATTCTTTTACTTTCAAAATGACGTTCATAAGCTTAAAATACTTAATGATTATTGTAGTACGGTGAAATATTTAATTGTAATATAGAACCAAAGCTGAAAGTTAGGATTTGAAATAATTGTGTACAAAAATTTTGATATTGAAACATAATCTTTGTACGAAGTAGTAGTAGTTTGTAATGAAGAATGAACCCACACAATATCCCTTTCTGCATGCAACTTTTAGTATTAAATTATTTTGCTTTGACAATCTAGGAACTAATTTGCCACTAGCTAGCCTTTTTAATTCATATTTTTAAAATTAGCAATTCATTTTTTAATACTAAATCAATTTCGGCAAACGAATTTTTGTTATAGTAATTGCATAACAAATTACTTGAGCAATTTTAAGAAATAAGGTAAATATAAAGCAAGCCAACATAAAATGTCAAAGTAAAAATTTTCCTATAAAAATAACAGTTTAAAATGTAAAAGTATTTTATTGAAATTTTATGTAACTGGGTAATTTTTTATTTAAAAATTTTCTTAATTTTTTTAATGACTCATAAATATGTTTTCACTGCTGCAAAAATGTTATTAGTTAAAAACATATTCTTAAATTTTGAAGTTTTGAGCTAGAAAATTAATGTCAAGCACCATTGATATATTTGTCACTTATAGGAAACAGCAGTGGCCGATTAAAATATATTTATGTTATTTAATAAAAATGTTAAATTTATAGATCTTAAAACCAGATTTTTCCGTATTAATTGTGTTTTATACCTTAAAATTATTTTAAACTTTCGAAAGAAAGTGAATTAATCTTTTCATCCATAAAATTTTTAATTCTTTTAATACAAATTCAAAAAATGTCTAACAACAACACGTAAACGGCCCAACAAGTTGGGTTATTATTACGTCTTGTTTTACTTACGTACGCTTATTTAACTTATGCATGCTGTTAAGATTTATATTATTACAATGCCTGTATTAAAATATAATATTTATGTTGGTCCCTATCTGTTTTTGTATTTTGCCCTCTTCTACTTTGAAAAAAAAAATAATGGTTGCTTCTTTTTGAAACTTATTTCTCAATTTCTAAAAACAAATTATCATTAAATACTATGCAAGTTCCTTTACTACTTTGCTCATATGGAACGCTTTTATGTAATCTGAAAGTTGCTCATTTATTCAATTGAACTAAGTGTTTTCAATACAATCACTCTATGCTTAACTCTGCTTTACTTATGCTCAACTTACTTAAGTGGATACCATGGTCTTAAATAACGAAACAAATTAATTTTTTAAAACCTATTTGAAATTTTTAAAAAAATTGTTTCAGTTTACACTAATATGCACCATACATTAAAACATAATAGTCAAATGCTTTTTTCTTTAAATTTGCAAATATTTAGTTTTTTAGCAATACTCCAGTCAGCATTTTCACACAATTTCTTTTATATTCGTAATTATGTATTAAAATGTTGTTTTTACTTAAAAGAAAAAATACGTATAATACATTGAGTAACAATAATGTTGTTCAGTCTGTATGAGAAAAACCTTGTGATAATATATCATTATCCCTTACTTCACAATATTTGGCCTCTTTAATATTTGTTAATATTTGAAGAATTGTTGTGCATTAATAAAAGTGCATTATTCTTTAAAATTTGAGCTTGTAAAAAAATTTGTAAATTAAACGCAATCATTGTGTATTTTTGTGTTCTGTGTACATTATTTTTTCTGAGATTTATTTTGGCAATTACATTACACGAGGATTGTTTTCTTAAACCTCCGATGGGCTCTAAAAAAGACGGGTCAATTTAGTACAAAAAAGGTTTTATCACCAAAAGTAATGTATATTACAGCTTATATCTCTACATAATCACCTTGACGATTAAGACATTTGTTATATCTTTAAACAAGCTTTGAAATACCCTATTCCTAAAATGCAGCCGCTAATGATTTGAAGGTAGTTGTGACGGCTTCTTTGAGCTAAACGTCAATTTGGAAGCGCTACCCTGCAAGCTGTTATATGCCAATCGATAATTCACTTATGGTGACCTTCAATTTTCCCTAATAGAGTGAGAGCCCAGGGCCCCCAGACCTAATCCATTTTCTAAGATGAAATGTATCGGATTAGGTTAGGTTTTCATTTACTTTTAGTGCATGTATATTCGCTAGGAGGGGACCGACGGCCAATTTACATATATCGGGTGCAAAAAGTAGGTAAATTATAAGATAACTTAAGTCATTTACTAAAGGCTGGCGTGAAATGGCGCTACAATCGTCGTCGGACAACAAGAATTGGAATTTAAGCAAAAAAAATAACTATGTGTTTATTGGAAATGTGGTTGGTACATATATATAAAAACCTACATGACATATGTACGATAAGCAATAAAAACGAAGAGAGAATATTGTTTTGATTTAATTTGTTTAATTAGATTTACCATATCTGTCTTAACCTTACAAAATTTTCGCATCTCCAATTATCAAGCACACAAACAGGAATATATATGTCAATCAACCAACCACATCTCCAATAGACCCATAGTTCTTTGTTGCTTAACTTCCTTTTCTTGTTGCCCGAGGACGATTGTAGCGCCATCTCACGTCGTCAGATGCGTGAGACAGAGTCTGAACTTTACAAGGGAGTTTAAAGCGTCTGGGGAATTTATTATGCACTTTTAACATTATTTTCTAAAACATAAGTAAAAATCAGCCTTTAAAAAATGACTTAAGTTCATTTATAATTTACCTACTTTTTGCACCCGATATATGTAAATAGGCCGTCGGTCCACTCTAGTGGGTATGCATTGCATACTCTAAAAGTAAATGAAAACCGAACCTAATAAGATACATTTCATCCTTTAGAAAATGGCTTAGGTCGGGGTGCCAAGGGCTCTCGGCCTATAAACACTTGGTCAACTCGCTGAACAATGCCGTCTGTAGCGACGACTGTTTCCTTGGTCCCTTTCTTCATGAACATCAGTTCGGCCCCCTTTGAATTTTCAACACAATTCACAAACAACGCCATCAATCATAAAGGTGTCTCCATAAACTCGACTCATTCTTCGATGAATTTATATTGCACTGTTCCCTTCTGCTTGCAATAAACGAATAACTGAGACCGTCTCGGTGGCCACCAGGTGTCGTTGGTCACACTTACTGTCCATCAACAAATCAGAGCCCTGCTATCCCATGAGTTTTGTTCAGTCAGTATATAAAAAATGCGTTTTCTTATTTCAGACACTTGTCTACTTTTTGAGAATATCATCGATTAGTAGTAGTTACGAATACATCATTTTAAAATTTAAGAACTAACATGTTATTATTGCTTACAATTATTGAGAAAAAATGAAAACTCTGACCCGTGCTCGTTCCCACGATGTGAGAATCCATTCAAATCCGGAATAGTGCGTCCATCTGTACCATCCAATAGGGTGTTTATTTGAATTAGTTGAACTTTGAGATGCATGATGCACAAATTTCAGATTTTAAAGTATTTGTTTTTAAGAATATTGTTCTTGAAATAGCACGAAAACATCCTAGAACTCTTTCGTGAAAGTTTGATTTTCAACAGTGCAATAATATATTATAAGTTTAGAATTTTATTATTTTTTTAAATAAAAAAACAAAATTTTAAAATCTATCAATTGAACTACATTTGAAATATTTTAACTGGAAAACTTAACTACTTTAACTTCGCGCAAAACTAAGCTACGCAATCCATATTATCTAAGAAGCTACGACCAAAATGATTCAAGAAAGCAAAGAAACATCTGTTAAAAAGTTTGTTTCACCGTATCCAGGGAATTTCTAGCTGCCTCTACTGTTTGTAGCATTGATTTAACATTTTTCTGTGCATTCAAGCCGCGCATACGTGAATTCACCGTTCGGTGAATTACGGTGAATTCACGTTCAAAATTCAGGTGGAAGAAGAAAGTTACAGGATTCCGGTGCAATCTTGCGCCAAACTTTTTAATAGTATATGAGACTAGAATTAAGAGTAAAGTAATTTTGTTTTGAAATTGCTAAACAATAGCTTAGAGGGATTTTCAGAAAAGTTTTAAAGTAAGTGTAGCTGCTTCAGTAACCCATTGCCTACCAAAAGGATCCTCAACTTGAATATCAGTTACCTCGGCTTATATACTACTATTAATGTTGTAATCAGGAATAGTGATAGGAACATGGGCGGTTATTCAGCGCCACCTAGTTGTTGATAGAATATTGAGGTTGCGTGTGTGGTAACCGCCACACCACTTCCCTCCTAGAAACAGCGTGGTGAGGAACCGTGCGCAGGTTGCTTCGCTGTGCGTTGTGATGCGTTTAGTTGAGAGAGAGAGTTGTGTGCCACCGTTAAGTTGAGGAGTTGAGTAGCGTGCAGCGTTGAGTGCATTAGCAGCGAGTGAGCAGCCGTGGTTGAGCGCATTGTAGCAGGAGCGTCGTTGGAGTGGGTGACGATCACGTCCGGGTCACCACTGTAGCTGTTTCAGTAACCCATTGTCTACCAAAAGGATCCTCAAGGTGGAGATGAGTTACCTCGGCTTATATGCTACTATTAATGTTGTAATCAGGAATGGTGATCGGAACATGGGCGGTTCATCAGCGCCACCTAGTTGTTGATGGAATATTGAGGTTGCGTGTGTGGTAACCGCTACACCACTTCCCTCCTAGAAACAACGTGGTGAGGAACTATGCGCAGGTTGCTTCGCAGTGAGTTGTGATGCGTTTAGTTGAGAGAGAGTTCCCACCGTTGAGTTGAGGAGTTGAATTGCGTCCAGCGTTGAGTGAATTAGCAGCGAGTAAGCAACCGTGGCTGAGCTCATTGTAGCAGGAGCGTCGTTGGAGTGGGTGGCGATCACGTCCGGGTCACCACTATACCTGCTTCAGTAACCCATTGTTTACCAAAAGGATCCTCAAGGTGGAGATGAGTTACCTCGGCTTATATACTACTACGATTAACGTTGTAATCAGGAATAGTGATAGGAGCATGGGCGGTTAAACAGCGCCACCTAGTTGTTGATGTATAATGAGGTTGGATGTTTTCTGATATTTGGGTTATGGGACAGGGTCATACGCGTCACCTTTTCTGTGAATGGTAAAATCAGGAGGTCAGAGGTGAAAGTTTTGCTACTGGATCGGCTCTTAATTTTATGTGGAGAGAGGGTGGGAAATCTTATGTGCCGGGGTGGCTTAAGCGAATGGGAGACTATCCATCCCTTTATTGACGGAATCCCATCCGAACCGTCCGGGGTCTTTGAAAGGTCTCATTAGAATTCCTCTGCTCAGCCGTATGCCAAAGTCCAGCCTGTGGCCTTCCTCACCCCAAGTATCCGTCCCCATCTCACTGTCGCTAGCAGGAAAATGACGCGGTGCAATACATAAAAGATGCCTTGGATACGGCGCTGCTAGCCCATGGGTGGAAATACCCCAAGCTTCGGCATCCCCGACCAAAGCGGGTCCAACTACAGACAATGTACCACGTCGCACAAACCCCACGAGGTACTTTCTCCCACATACAATTTCAACTCAATGCTTCATAGCGTATTCCACTTATACATCAATGGTATTCCAGACGAAGTCCCGGCGGAACTCTTCTAAACATCAAATGTGGCAGAAGCTCACAGACAGCTTTGACCTGGCTAGCCAAGCGGGCATATAAAGTGCATTTCTTGTAGATGAAGCTAAGACACTCCAGATCTGTAGCAAGTAGGGGAGACCGGATCTAGTTGATACAGGGTCAAGTTGATACAGTCAAAATAACTCCGTAATGCGCAGACGCAAACAAGTGGGTACTCGCTTGACTGAACGGCCGGTCCGTCGTCAGCAACCACGCGTGAGCACTGAGAGGAGGTTGCTTTGTTCTATGTGTTGTGAATTAAATATTGGTTTAGAGCTTTAAAAGTAAATTTTTACCGCTGGTTTTGAAGTGTTATTGAAAGTTTACTTGTTAGTGGATTGTTTTATCAATAACATCACATTGTTACATGCTATAAAGGTAAGAATGTAACCTAGTAGACTTTGTTCTAGCTGTTATTGGTTTCCCGTATTTTGTGGTTTAGTGTAATGGCGACGGTTGGGTCAAGTTGATACGGTGTATCAACTTAACCCTCACCACTTTTCATATGTTGCATTTATTTACAGATGCCAAGAAACTGCAAGAAAAAACTATACAAGAGGTGAAATACTAATTGATATTTTTGGAAGAGCTTCTGAAGAGATTAGAAATGGCAGAATGTCTATAAGGGAAGCGGCCAAAACCTTTAATACAGACACAATTCTTTACAGGTTCAAGAAAAATACCCTTGAAACGCCAGATGCTACTGACAAGGTTGTATAAATGGGTTATGCTAAACATTGACAAATATTGACTGACGAACTTCGAGGAGGAGCTTAGCAGATATATTTTAACAAGCTCTAAAATTTACTACGGATTGACTCCAAAAAATGTTCGAGAGCTGGCCTATGAACTGGCACTAGCTAACCAAGTAAAGATGCCACACACCTGGATAAATGCTAAAATTGCAACTGCGGAATGGTTTTCTAAATTTTTGAAAAGGAAACCCATTCTTTCTCTGAGGGAATCAGAGGCTACTAGTCTTAGTCGAGCGACAAGCTTCAACAGGAACAACGTTTCAACGTTTTTCGAAAATCTTAACAAAATTTTTAGTAAAAAGGATGGACGCAAAAGAGGTGTGAAAGGTCGACAACCTTTAGAGTCTTGTATTCTTATGGACACACCAATAATGAACAAAATTGAGCAAGACACAAAGGAGATAAAAAAGAAAAAAATCGATCAAAACAGAAAAACATTAGGGGGTCATCTTACCAAGAATAAAAGAACAGAAAACCAAGAACAGATAACCTAACAAAAGAAGTTAAAAATAAAAAGAGAGAGAAACGAAGAAAAATTGAAAAAGAAGAATGAATTGAAAAGAAGAATGAAAAAGGAGACTTCTGATGAAGGCGAAGAGTCTTTTTGTTTGGTGTGCTTCAAAACATATTCAACATCAAAGCATGGCCAGGACTGGATACAGTGCATTTCCTGTAAGAAGTGGTTACTCATCGCATGTGTTGAAGACAATCCATTTTACACATGTTTCAATTGTCAATAGATCTCAATTTCTCAGACTCGGAGTAATCAGTTACAATCAATGTAGGCCCTCTCATGTAAAACTTTGTATCATATAAAGTTGAAAACCTATTTGTGTTGTAAAATAAAACACTTTTCGTAATAACTGTATCTTTTATTAGGTATTTAAATATTTCCTAGCACCGTCTCAGCTTATTCATATGCGTATCAACTTGACCCAATGCCGTATCAACTTGACCCAGATCGGGTTAAGTTGACACACATTGCAACATTAAAAAAAAAAAAAATTTTTGTCAGTGAAAATTCAATTCTATTAAGATTATAAAAGTCTCAGCCGTTAGCCAAACAGTTATAGTTACTAACTACACTTAGTTTGTTTCAAAATACAGAAAAAATTACAAAAATCAAAAAGTAAAATGTGTATCAACTAAACCCGGTCTCCCATACACTGCTGCTCAGGCGTCCCCCGAGCACATCTTGAAGTGTCTTGGACTCGATGTTGTTGTCGTGTGCCTCTAGGCCGTAGCCTGGAAGGCAAGATGGTTGCAGTAGCATCCGTTGGCCCAAGGCTTTGAGTAACCATGAGAGGGTGGATGTCTGACTTCTAATCCGAGATGGCGCCACCTCCTCAATTTAGGCATGTCGCTGGAAGGGGAGGGACAATTTTCTCCGGACGACCTGCACCCATGGTAAACTGAGCTATGACCAACCACAGGACTTTCGGACCCACAAATTTTTCGAGCACGTTCTCCGCATGTACTCAGGACAACACAAATATCCATGCCTTAACCTGGATTTCGAATCCGGACCCACTCGCGTGGCAAGCGAGGGTCAAAACCCATATACTAGCTGGGCGACTTGGACTCGATAAGAAATATTTAACATCAGATCTTTTGACTGTCATTTACTTTTTATCCCGCAACAAGCGTTTGGAGCTCGTCTGACTACTGTCAGTCAAGACAGTAAGGATTAGAAACAACAACAGTAAGGATGTAAGGATGAAGGTCAGTAAGAATTAGAAACAACAACACATATAATTTCCTGCTACCCTGGAGCTCCTTTTACCAATATGGGGAACTCCTCGCAAGAATAAGATCCGTGTGTTTACCACGCTAATAAATCATTTATCTTTAACCCACAACACTGGATTATTTATTTACAAAGGAACCTCGATTGTTAGCAGTGGTGCAGTTTCCAATGATTTGACAGTTTGCACACATGGAACATGGTTTTTAATCATTTGTTTGCATACCACTTCTTTTCGAGGGAATATTCCACTTCCCTTAATTCCACCAACATCGTTTTACTAAGAAAAAAATTTAGTGAAAAAGTACTTATAATTTTTCTTACAATAAAAGCTTTCTACAGCAAGAATTTAAAGTTTCACGAATGAAAATATGAAATGGCAATAAACTGTAACTACACAGTATAATTTACAGTTAGTTTTGCATATAAAATGATACCTAGCATAAGAAAGATTATAAGATTTCAAACGCCCTCGTATGATCTATCACGACCCGTTGGTGGTAGCTATTGGATCTTTGACATGGTGCTTGGACCCCTCCTACTGTTTATACCGGTCAGATGACCACTTTTGCACCCCTCGAACCGTTTCGCCCCTTCTTAGGGACAATTTCGATGTTTAGTAAGGACGCTTTGCGTCGAGACTATAATTGGTTATTTTCGATCTCCGAAAAATTATAAATTATTTCATTTGTTTTTCAAGGATTTTTTTTAAAAACTAACCTAATTTACCCTTCGGCTTATTTTACCCCATCTGAAGATATTTTTTAATACCTAAACAGTTAAAATTTAAGTTGGTAGGAGAGAATCGACAAATCGTCTGACGAAAGTCGCCATGATGGCACTACCTCATTTAGAGTTTTAATTTTTTCAAACTGATCAAATAAAAAAATGCTTGCAGTTAGACGTTTAAAATTCGGTAATATTTCCCTATGGCTTATAAGGAGTTATAAGTGTTGGAAAAATCACTAGGTTCTTCAGATATAAGAAAGATTTTATACATTTACTAAACATGTAATAGGTATTTTAGAAATGGAAAATATACTCCGAAAGTTTCATGCTTATTTTACGAACCCAATACCACTTAACAACTTTTTTTTAAAACAACAAATATGCATATTTAATTCCACGGTGATTATCAAACACATAAAAAACTAAAATAGAGCACTGATACCAATCCCACTTCTTTGTAAGTTGCTTAAAATATATCGAACAAATTTACGTAAAGGTGTATTCATCACATGCGCGTGAGTTACCGTTGTTAAAATTGTAATTTAAACTTCGTTTTTATAGCTAATTTACTTGTCTGTGGAGATAAATCTTATTTTATGTTCGTATTATGTTAATATATATAAAAAAAGGAAAACATATATCAATTTTTCAAAATACATAAAAATGAAAAATATATAAAAATTAAAAATAGATAAAGATAAAAAAAACACATACAAATTAAACTTATATATAAATTAAAATATTAAAACCGTGTGTTTTTTCTTTGATATTTTTGTTCTATATCACCAAAAGGCCTTTTTAGTTGAAGTATTCCTGGGTCACTATTACGACATTCGTTATGAACTTTACTGAGCGAAAACCAAATAAATAATTTAGAAATGAAAAAATAATTTCGAAATAAATTTTTCGCCTACAAAAGTACAATGCAGCCCAAAAACATACAAACCTACTATAAACTATTATAAAAATAAAACTTTATTAAAAAATAGCAAGGGCATTATTTTTAATAGAATAGTTTTTACATAATCGAAGCTTTTAATGTTACTTTTTAACTTGCAATTTTTGTAAAAATATGAATTTTTATAATTTAATAAAAGAAATATCCGTTGCACGGCGCCACTGCAGTTATTATGGCGTCGCATAGGTATAACTGTTTTGATTTCCAAAACATACAAAAGATAGGTGTTTACAATTGTTACTATGACAGATAAACAGCAGATTTGACTTATCGATAATAAATTGAAGATTAAGATAGCTCAGAAATTCTTTTGAATGTATAGTTGCTAGTTAATAAACATCAGTCATGGAAGTTTTTCATTTAGTATGGAGCTGCATCATTTTTGTGTTGGTTTTAGCAGCGGATCAGAGTAAGTAAAAATCGAATTAAATTTTAACGATATATTGGTTAGTTAATAGAAATTCCGATATTTTTTTTAAATTTTGTATTTTCGATGAATACTATCGATATAATCATTTGATAATTCAGGTCTAAAAATGAAAACATAAAATAAACATATTCATGTATATACTTAAAATTTCATGTATACATAAAAATATTTTATTGGACAAAAAAGAAAGAAATGTGTCAATCCTGCCAATGAGATTTTTGAAATCTATAAAAAATGAAGGAAAATTTAATATTTTTTAATTATAAATATTTTCCTTAAAAAAAATTACATGGAGCCTTTATAGACTGTAAAATTTTCATTATGCGTAAAATTACATGAAGTCGGAAAATATTTGACATCAAAACGCAATGAAAATACTAATATTTTAATAACCGTAATTTCATTGAACTATTTCCCTCAGAAATCATTTATTGGGTTTTACTTTTTAAATCAATATAAATCACAACATTGACAATATTGAAAATAAAAATATAGCAATAAGCAATATTCTAATTAATTAAAAAGAAAGCATATAAAAATTCTTTTTTAAATTCAATACATTTTCGATTATCCAATCTTAAACTTCAATTTACACGTTATATACTTTCATTGAGAATTTTTCAATTGACTCTTAGTTAATGTGTTTATTTAGGTTATCCAAAAATCAAAGAATTCTCATTCCCTGCTCATATTCCTGTCGGAGAGAAAACATCTGCCATGTGCTTTGCAATTTCTTCAGAATCACCAGTTACATTTTCTTGGTTGAAAAACGGCAAAGACATCGCATCCCCAGACATCGGCATTAAAAATGACAAGGAATTCTCAGTCATCATCATTAATCCTGTGTCGCTGTCTTCGACTGGAAACTATACTTGCATTGCAGAAAATCGACATGGTAGAGCTAGTTTTAGTACAAATCTTTTGGTAGTAGGTAAGTGATTTTTTAAAGCAAAAAGTAACTTAGTTTAAATGTTTGATATGCAATGAGTAAATAAAATTGAAATGCACTGGCCAAAGAAGAGACATTTAACACGTAGCGGTAAAATTCTGAATTAATGTTTTTGTTAAGCTATACATTTACATCTTAGACCATATTACATCTTAGACCAAAGTATAAAGTATGAAGAAGTTACTTAAGGTTAAGTTAATCGTTGCAGAAATGGAACTTCTAACTTGAATCACCCTGCATGCATTTATCAGGCACTACATTGTAGAGTAATTTAAATTTAAGTAGAATGAAATGCAATTGCTGGCATAGTATATCTGTTTCTAGACCATGCTAAAAATACTTTCTTCCCAGGTAAAAACTTCGTAACTGACTACTATTATGCAGTAATAATATATTTATTACACGCAACCATGGATTTCATTGCAAGAAAATTCGATTTTCAATAAAAGAAGATAATAGTCTAAATAGTGGTGATGATAATGCAGCATAATTTAACCCAAAATCCTCAAAAGAAAAGTATTTCGTTCAATTGATAGAGATAAAACTTGTTGAAATTGGCAATTAAAATATTTATTGCTAAAATATATTTTTTTTACAACTGCTTATGTCAATAAAAAAAAGTAATAGTTTGTCGATATTCAAAAGCACCACAGACTTTTACTACTATTCTTGCACTTTTTTTTATTTTTTTTTATGAAGTACAGGATATTTACGTGATTTAGTATTAAAAAATATCTTATAACAACTAAGGCCTGTAAACAATTTTGTTTAATATATTGTAATGTTTTTAGAAATATAAAATTACTAATATTATATTTTGAATACTTGCTTAGATGCTCCTAAATGGGTCGTTGAACCATCAAATATGACGGCTAAAGTTGGTGAAAGTATTATGGTAAAATGTTCTGCTTCTGGATCGCCTAACCCAAACGTTGAATGGAAAAAACTTGAAAAAAGTAAGATATTTTAAAATTTAAGTACAAAGAATTTCAGTGTAAATGATGGTATTGTTGAGAAAATCTAACATTGTGGTTTTTGAGGTAAAATGATAACTATTTGCTAAAAATTGCTACAACCTTAAAAGCTTTCCTAGCACTAATCTTCTACTTTTACCTCTTTGAAACATTGCCTTGTACCATTTTTAATTGATATATGTATTTTAATCTAGAAAAAGTTGAAATTTTATCTCATTCGTGGTATATCACTAATAATAATTGGTCTATCAACAGTTGGTTATACTGCAACTGCTGAATCATTAGCATTTATTGAAATTATATATCACTCAGGGCGCGGAAAAGTGCCCGATCCCCATGTTAACTCAACATTCAATATTTTTTTAAAGTTTCTATTCTGAAGATTACATTTTATTCAAAAGTTTTTTTCACTCGTCATTCTTAAAAGATACACCACTGTAGTTTTCATTGAAATGAAAACATTCAATAAGAAAGCATTTAATTTCATTAAATTGTTAAGTTTATTTCACTTTATTTAAAAGATTAAAATATTCAATAATTATTTATTATGCCATTTATAAGTTTATACACATACAATATTTCAGGGTGTTCAGCAAAATTTCTGGTAAAACTTCAAGCACATTTCAAGGATTTCAAGGCTCATTTCCAAATTTTTCAAGGATGCTCGCATATAAATTCAATTTATTTATTATGCCATTTATAAGTTTATACACATATAGTGTATTTATAAATATTTTCTTTTAGATATTTCTTCAATGCAAAATATCCGTTTCAAATCATTGAATGGTAGCCTAAGTTTCAGTTCAGTGACAGTAGATGACGAAGGAGAATATGAATGCTCAGCAAACAATGGAGTGGATGTTATAACCAAACGTATAAGCATAACCGTTAAAGGTGAGACAATTATATGGCTGTTTTTAAGCTTTGTGCTTATAGACTAGATTCCAGGGTTCGTTTTCGTGCGGTCACGGCTATGTTTTACGACGACTGATTGTTTAGTTCGTAGATGAACTCTTCAATCAATCAATCAGTCTTCAATAAAGTTGTCATTGTTAACTGTACATGAAGTCTTTCTTAAAATCTGTCCGTTCATGGACTGCAGTGATAATTATAAATTTAAACTAAAGTCAGTAGTTATTTGTATTTATAATTAATAATCAAAATGCAGTATTATATTTATGTTGCTGGGTACATTCTTGTATATATGTTTGAAAGTGCATTTAAATACATACAATTATGATATAATGTCCTTTTTATTAACTAAATATTATATATAAGTATGTAAAAGTTTTTGGATATAAAATTTTAATATAAAGCACGTCCGAACAGTGACATATATTTCATATTTAGTTTTAATAAAAAACCGAAAAGAAATTTTGAAATGAATATTAGACATTCAGAAAATATTTGCTATGTTAAATATACTAGATTTTGTTATAACATTGTATGCTATCTGAAATTAATACTTTTTAAAAACCACTTAGGAAATAACTTTTTTGCATACTTCCATTAAAAAGATTAAGTTACATAAGAAATCACAGTAAATTAAATTTTTTAAAAAACTTTTTTGCTTTCAATTTAATATACATAAATGTACTCCAACTTTATTTTCTCTAGCTTAATTTTATATTATGTACATTTATTAGTTCTAAATACTACCAAAATGTGGCGCTGGCAATCAGTTTTATAATAGTTCATGGCGTTACCAGTATAGTGTAAAATTTTATTTCTTTGAAATGATTATATGGTGTTACTTATTTATGGAGATATTCTTTTAAATTTTTCACAAATAACTACCCTTAACTATTCAAAAAGTATTATGTCGGAAGGAGTATACTGAAGAAAATAGTCAGATTTGATATTTCAAAGCTAGCTATGCTTGTATTTGTCATCGTATCACTCTTTGGATGTGCTCAGCAAGTATTATTCACGCAAGCAAAAGGTAAGAACTTTAAAATATATGAATTAAAATTTAAATAATCTTTTCAGTTAGTTAATGATGACTCTTTAAACCAAATTTAAGCTACCAAGAATTGTAAGGTTAAACTATCAAAATTGTTCAGAAAAATACCCACAATAATGTTATGTATCCGCGATTTTATCAATATGCACTTTTTCCAGAATTTTATCATTACTTATTGATTATCAGCAAAAACATTAAACTATAAAACGTTAATAACAACAAAAAATGTTAAATAAATGGCCATGTAAATAAACAAATGTTAGTCCTAAACGTTTATATAGTTTTACGTGCCTGCAAATAAATGAAAACTAAAAAAAAATTTAGACAAGTGAAATATGGAAACATGAAAAAAAATAATAGGAATTTTTACTGAATACTCACACCTTCTAATAATTATTTAATAAATAAATTCTTTAAACGCGTAAAATATGGAAATACACAAAAAAATTAACAAGAATTTTTTACTTAACAATGACTTGCTAATACTTACATAATTTTGATTTTTTAAAATTTTATTTTCAGATGTTCCAAAAATACGAAAATTTTCGTTTCAAGACAATATTTTGGAAGGAGAAATAGTATCAGTCCAATGTTTTGCTGTTGCAAAAACTTTGCCAATTTTGTATGGATGGATGAAAAATGGGAAGAAAATGAGTTCAGTTGAAAATATTCGATTTAGTAACACTGATGAAATTTCGTCCTTAATTCTGGATCCAGTTACTTTAAACGACAGCGGAAATTATACTTGTACAGCTTCTAACTCCGCTGGAAGTGATCAATTTACAACATTTTTAGGCGTAAAAGGTAAGTTGTTTATCCAAGTTTGATAAGTTTTTTTTTAATTATGTGTTTAAAATCAAATTTTATTAGCATTTCATTGAACAAAATGTTAAATAAAAGCTTCATTAAGTTTTTTGCGTAACTTACAATTATACCACTACCTTACAAACAAAATTCTTAATGGAAATCTGCACTATTATTTGATTTTTTAAAATTAAATAAATATAAAATTTAAGTAAAATAAATTACATATTAAAACCAAAATCTTGGTTATTTTGCAAATGTAGGAGAAGAAATCATTTTAAGGCTTTATTTTGTTAACCTGAAAAACTATTCGAATTGTTTTATTAATTGCTTGTAGAACATTCTATTAATCAACAAATTTGTAATAACATGTTGAAAATTAAATCAATACTAGTTCATTTCTTTATCTATTCAGAATTTGAAATTTCGAAACTTATCTCTACATTTTAAATGCAAGTTTACAAACTCACTTAAATGATATTTTAAAAATTTTGTAGCCCGCCCACATTGGATTTCAACTCCGAGTGACACCATTACTACTCTGGGAAGTGTAGTAAACTTAGAATGCATTGCTTCAGGTTCTCCAATACCAGCTATCAAATGGAAGAAATATTCTGGTGAGATGAGATTACATTACCTACCTACAACATCAGATGCTTGCAAATTATGAGTGCTAACTAAATGAAGTACTGAGTGACGACATTTATTTTGCACTCATATAAGGGACTTTCAATGTAAAATAAGAATTTCTTTATTACTCACAATTAATTTATAACATTTAAGAATTCAAACAGTTATTCTTTCTGGATTACGAATGGAATAAAAAAAGATGCAATTTTAATGTTATTAGTTAATATCGAACTTATTAAAACATTTGGTTTGAATTGTTAGCCTACTTTTCTTTTTTTTAATTCGAAGAATTAAAAAAAATAAAAAAGTAGGTATTGACATGCGGTCGATGTCCGTCTGTCAGTCCGTCTGTCTGTCCGTACCCCCTTCCAAAATCGGTTCTATCCATCCGCTCTTAAAAATTCTTTTTTTGTTAGAAAGCTATGACCTCAGAGACCCAACTTTCATATTTTTTGTCCGTCTGTCTGTTCGATAGGACGGACATAAATCTACTATTTGTCGATAAATTTCCCATTGAATTAGCATTGAAATTCAATTTCGAGTCATTTAAATCGCTGAATTTAACTACAAATGCTACGGACAAGTGATATACGTCAAAAAATTCAGCGTATCCAAATGAGAATACATTGAAAATTTCAGAAAAGAATTCGAATTCTAAGTACTTCAATTATTTAAAAAACTTCAAAATTTAATGCTCATTTAAAAAAGCATATGAAGCCATTTTAATTAGAATTAAATCACCATTGCCATCGCAACAATTGCTAGAGAAACTTTATTTCTTTTCGACAATAAATACAAATAAATTTATTTTAGAGACATCGATCAATTTAAAATGACGTCAAATATATTTCACTAGATTCTTTTTATGTTGAAATAAAATGTTTTCATTCTATTTAAAAGCGAGGAATATTACATATTTGTTCTTTGAAACATAAATTTTTGCAAACGATTGAAGTATTAATTGTTTAGTTTTCGAAATAGAAGAAATGAAACTAGCCGAATTTAACGGGTAAATGTTTGAATTAATGCTGTGTTTGGCGCCTGTTTACCTGTTAAAAACAACTGTGGTGTGGAAGCGGGTTAAGTGACAGATTCTGTTACAAACTAACTTGTTAATTTGCATTTCCTATTTTAAGTGTATTTCGGAGTAGTTTTATGATTTATGTTCAACGAATAATTAATTTTTATTTATAACTGCAATTAGATCATGCAGACGATAAATAAAGTTTATTTCATTTGCGATAGAAAATTAATGAAAATAATTAGCTTTAAGAAAATGAAATTATAGCTCGATGCTGTGTTTAGTGAAAGTTATTCTAATGTATATAAATTTAATGTAGAAACGGTTGTTGATGTCACTAACTGTAACGAACCTAGTTTTTTCAAGATAAGAATTTTAGTAAGTATTTAAGTAACAGGAAAGTAGGCTATTTAAGTTCTTTTAGAACTTCTTGTTTTGTATTAAAACTAATAATCCATTTCAGACGAATGTTATTCAAATTTTTTTTGGTTGTAATATTAACGATATTTTTTTAGAACTGATAACACTTTCTTGAATAAATTTCTATGTTAAAACAATAATTTGTTTAGAAAGCGTTTGCTCCGAGTTTTCTAATGCTAACTTTATATGAAATAAATACTTCGACTATTGGAAATATTGCAATGCATTAAACAAATTATAAGCAGTTGTACTTTTGGAAACTTTGACTTACTTTTTTATACAATCAACAATTTCTCTTACTTTTGAGAGTTGATAGTTATTTTGCTGCATTGTCAGTTAAATTCAAGTACTAATTTTTTTTGTTTAAAATTATGTGCATTTATTGTGTTGAAAAGAGCTTAAGTTTAACTTGATTGTTATTCGTAAAGTTATTCTAATTATGTAAAAATAACAACAATAACTTAAACTGTGAAGTCCCCCAGAAGGAACTACCCACCAAATACAAACTCTACGCAATCATAAAAGTTGTGAAACAAAATGGAAAACGACATGTGGCGGTCATCACAAATACCCAATACTAGCCCTCGCGACAGAGTAATTTGTCGCGGAGGGTTCAGTATTGGGCTCGCATGTAAGAGGTCTCTTGATCGAAACCGGGCCTGTCTATACCTATTCAGTGGTGACTTCATATGTGGCTCCATTTAAGGGACGTGGTGCCATCTGACAACCATCACGCAATTTGAAAGCAAAGCCCTGAGCTTCAAACCAGGCAACAAAGTCCTGAGACTTAAAGCAGGCAACAAATGTCCTGAGACCATCCAGGCTATTGCTGCACATAATGTAGCAGAATCAAAAATTATTGACTCCTGCAGAACAAATATTGAAGTTTTTTCATCTAAAGGTATGACTGTGGTTCTGCAGTGGATCCCTTCGCACGTGGGAATATACGGCAATGAATGGGCTGATGCATTGGCCAAAAGAGGGACAGATATTTTGCAGTCACAAATTAATAGCGAAGTACCATTTTCATCAATTAAAAGATTTATAAAAAGTGCGGTAAAGAAAAACTATGAAAAGAAATTATTAGAAGAAATCAAGAACAAGAAATGGAAGGACACAATCGATAAAATCCCAGACTCTCCAAGATCAATTGCAGTGGCGGCCTTTCGCTTAGAGACTGAACATGATTGCCTTGCTAAACATCGATACAGAATCGGTGTGTATAACAGTCCTTTGTGTACTCTGTGCAATCAGAACAGTGAACTTAACAAAATAATACATATCTATAATAATAAATTACTTATATTAATTTATTATTATAGATACGTATTATTTTGTTTAAGTTTCATTCGAGTGCCACTCCCGGACTGGGGGCCTTAGGTCATAACGCACAGGGCAATTCTTGCCTTGCGTTCCCAGTTCTGGGCTATGTAATGTAATCAGAACAGTGAAATGGACAAGGGGCATCTACTAAATTGTTCTTCATTGAATGGAAAAAACTTGTACAATAGATATTGGCAGGCTAGGGAGAGGATGCAATTGACATCCTAAGACTGATTTTCTTTTATGTTTGCTTTTAGTTGCAGTAATCTTGTATGTTTCATTCAGTACTTGCATTCAGTTCCGTATTAGTTTTGTATTTAGTTGCATGCATTTGTTTTGTATTTAGTCGCATTGGTTTTGTATGTTTTCATCTGTTATTCTTTGTTTAGTTTATGTTTTTGCTCCAATTCCATGCTTCGGCATGGGGGCCAATGATGTAAAATCAAGTGCTTTTGCTATAAAAAAAAATGTCCTGAGACTCACATCAGGCAGCGTCACCACCCCACATTAATCGTTCCTATTCCGACTCACTGGAAGGGGAGTACTGTGGCGGTCAACACTAATACCCATTACTAGCCCTTGCGACCGAGTAACTACTTTGTCTCAGAAGGTTCAGTATTGGGCTCGCATGATAGAGGTCAATGGATCGAAACCGGGCCTGTCCATACGTCTTCAGACAAAATATGTAAATAATATTCAGACATCGTGTCGTGGAGTCTAGATAGCCCCGTCGGTTAAATGAATCAGGTTAATAAGAAAAGAACTGCAACGCTAAGTTCTTGTAATCAAAGTACTTTAAGATCAAATCCCGATTTAAAAAACTATTTCTAATTTGAATAATTAAAAAATATTTCTTTAGTAGGAGAAATATAAATAAAAATACCATTGCTTTGTAAGTTGTTTTAAAATATAATTTATATAACATTTCATGTATAACTGCATTTAATAAGTAATAAGTTAGAAATGCAACTGCAGCGAGTGATTAATTTTCAATATAGTTACGGTATATATTTAGATAAATTATAAAGTTTTCTTAACGATTCAATGAATTCAGATCTCTTTACCATAGGATCTCTATTACCATAGGAGGAACATAAGCTTCATCAAAAGCAGTTTAATTATAGTCTTAAGAGATGTTATGATGTAAATATTAATTTGTCTGTATTTATTGCAGGAAGCAAGTCATCTGATTTGGTATTATTAAAGTATATAATTGATGAAAAACATCAGAAGAAAAATAGCAGTATTCTTAGAATCCCATCAGTATCGTATGACGACGCTGGGACATATAGTTGTGAAGCTGATAATGGAATTTCTCCACACATTGCTACTAACTTTTCCATTGTCGTAAGAGGTATGAAAATACTGTCATAAAGAGTTATCGAAGATATTCTTAATGTAAAAAAACAAAATTTCTTAAATTTTTTTATATATACACACTTTTTTATATATATATTTTGTGGTAAAAGATATAAATTGTCTAATATTTAATTTGCGTATTGCAATATGTAATTTTTAACTTTATTCCAGGCATATTTTGAGTAAACAAGCAAATGCACATTTTGTTAAATATCTTATATTAAGTATTCAATTATTAAAGTGTTTTTTATAATTAAAAAATTTGGTAAATTTAGTTTAGGTAATGGGTTATTGTTTTTAAATGATGCAAAAGATTTTAAGTAAAAGTATTGTTTGAATTTTAGTGTACCTTTAATGTGTTTGATTTGATATTATTTTAGTGATCAACCTTTAAACTTTAGGTGCAGCATTTTATGTATTATGTATCAATAATTTTAAGATTCACACAAGTCAAGTCATTCTCAGTCGTCTCAGAAGTTCTCAGAAGTACTCAGAAGTTAATAACAACAAGTTATATAACGAATAAGCTTTTTTTTGTATTGTGGAAAACATGTTTAATCGTACAAATTGAAGTTGTATGTCTTATCTTCTATTACTTTACTAAAAATTTATAGTTACTAATATTCTCAATGTGTGGCGCTGCCTACAAATGGTTTACATCATAGCATAGAGTTGCATACACAAACTAAAGCAACGCTACTGCATTACTCAATTTTTCAGCTTCTTAATGTATTGATATAACTTAAAGGAATTGCATGTTTTATAACAATCCAATTTAATCATTTTTTAAAAATAAAATAGTCATTATAGTGTACATGCAAAAGAAATGCTGATACCAGTATTATCAAATATCCTGAGAAAGGAACATTGGATTTTAATAACGCTACTTCTAATCAAGTCCTGCAGATCAGGTAAGATATTTTAAAACATATCTATCTTAATTATGCTTATGATTACTCTTTCTTTAGTTTTGAAATAGTTTTACACACATTGATCAGTTACATAAAAAGCCGTAACATATTTTTAATAAATATTTGCATAAATTAAGTTACTTCAACTGTTATTTTGTTTCACTAAGCACGGGATCATTTTGAGTATTACTGACTATATTTTTGATTCTTTTCAGAAAATCCTAAAATTAAAAAGTTTGCATTCGAAGATAGTGTTAAACAAGGAGATGTAGCATCTGTAATGTGTTTTGCAACTTCTCCGGTGATGCCTATTCGCTTTCATTGGGAAAAAGACGGTATTCCAATTTCAGAAGCATTTAAACATGCCAAAATTGAAGATGGTTCGAGTCATTCTGTATTAGCTTTACATTCTGTAGTATTATCAGATAATGGAAACTATACCTGTGTAGCTTCTACTGTAAAAGGTAGTGACAAACATACTGCAGAGCTTAATGTGAAAGGTAAATATCTTTTGGACATTATTGTAGAGTTTGAATGCTTATTCGTGAACGTAATTTTAAGATAATGTTTACATTTAAAGATTTCTTACATTAAATTTTCCTATTATCAAAATTCAATTAATTAAGAAAGTATTATTTATGCTTGATAAAAGGTCTAAAAAAAGGCGTTATGCTTGTGAAGGTTATGTAATTATATACATTAAAAGAAAAAAAATAATTTCAATGGCTAATTTAAAAATGTGTAATTGTAACAAAGCAACATTAAAATTAGAAAACTAAAGAAGCATGGATTATGTTAATATGAAATATTTATAAATGCTTATATGATATGTAGCATGTTAATTTTCCCCCCTTATGAATGATTTACATAAAGTGTTAAAATATGCTAGTAACGCTATGTTAACATAAAAGCAAATTGGTAAGGTGTTTTTAAAATTGATTAGGTATGATATATATTCAAAATACTTTTCATAGAATAAACGTACGAAAAAAAGAATGAATATTTATTTTTAAGCATCTCAATTTGTTGAAATATATTGTAGTAAAAAAAGGAGAGAAGTTACTATGCTCATTTATTTAGAAAATGAAAATTCAAATACTTTTTCGCTTTTATTTTCTCTTTAAATAACGCGATTAAATTGCATGACTACTATTAATATTATTACTCTGTATAGTAATTATTATAATTTTAATAATAAATACTAATACCATCGCTATATTACTACATTGAAATTAAGCCTTAATAGCCTTTAGAGTATAATTTGTATTCAAAATTTAATTAATCTAAGAATGCTTTTATAATGTTTTTTATTGTTATGCAGCTCCTCCACAGTGGTTAGAAGAACCAAAAAGTATTACTACAAAAGTTGGGGAAACCATTAGCATTCGTTGTTTAGCTACGGGTTCACCTAAACCTTTTATTACCTGGAGAAAATTCGAAGGTATGTAACGAATGCAATACGATTATACCATATCTTGTACTTTCAAAGACCTTCACTAGAATTGGTAATATGAAATGCATTAACTTAGCAATTGATTAATTGAAAAGGTTATTATATTGTGCTTTCTACAATTGGTTAAATTTTGTTTAAATTATGTAACAAAACCCTTACATTTGTATATATTTTTAAATAGATGCCAAGATATCATACTAACATAATACCTTAAGGTCTATTTGAAAGAAGTTAACATATAGCAATAATAATGTTAAAATTTTAAAGTTAAAATTAATAAAAGAATACAACAAGTATGTAGAAATAGGCATACATTTTAAGCATTTTTATTTAAAGTTTCGTATGATACAAATGTTAGAATGTAATGAACGAAATTGTAGGATGTGATGAAGTCGATTCCGTGTTAAAAAAAGCCTTTTAATGAATAAACTATTTCCACGCTTTTTAAATGGATAATTTTACTAGTTTTATTGTTTTAGACAACTCAAAAATGACTGAAATGAACGTTGCCGGGGAAACAACATCCAAGCATTTTGCAACCACCTTTACCATTTCTCCAGTAAGCTCAGATGTTTCCGGAGTATATGAATGCATCGCCAATAATGGAATAGAACCAAGTTTGAAAAGCAATTTTACAATAACAATACATGGTATGATAATTGAAATTATTTTAATCTAACAATTTTATACTTCATGGATTGTGTTTTAAATTTTATCTTTTGAATGTCAAACACATTTGATTAGCAAGAGAGTTAAGTTCAATATTTTATATTTTATGATGCTTACTTTACTTTGTTTAATTGTTGTTCCTCTGTTTAATTAGCGTTTAAATTTTTTTTCATAGAATATGTATATAGCTTTTTGTTATCAAGAAAATGTTTGTTCTATCATAATGCTTAAGCATGCGCACTTGTCAAACAGTAAATTGTTTGAAGTATGTTTTAATAGAAAATTCACTTATAAGCATATTGACAATTTTGTAAAGTTTTTTTTCTGATATTCAATGTAAAATCAAAATATTTACTTTTAAACATACCCTCACTTTTATGTACCCGATATTTGACGACATAAATTAAGTCCGCTTACTTTCTCATAGAAAAAAGATTAGTCTGTTAGGAGACCAAGACAAATTGTAGAATGGGAGAGAAAGCCTGGTACTTTTTCGAATGATCTATTCTTATACGTCATGCAAACATTATCATATGAAAATGCTAATAACAATTATTTTATAAAGTTATTGTTAATAAGCATTGAATTTTTAATGTTATAATGATCACTTAAGAATATTTATACTTATTCGAGCAAACTCTTGAAACACCAATTATTCTTAGTGCGCGGTTTGCTAAAACTACCAATATTACAATATTTATATATCTTAACAACGTTTCTTCGACTATGTTATGATTCTAACATCGTACTTAGTTGGATGTTATTTAATATTTGCGTGCATAGAACGTTTCCATTATCTTATTCATTTCTCCTATTCCCCAATATCTTTCATTTTTAAGTAAATTAAATTTGATGCTTTAATTTGTATCAATTTTAAAAGTTGAAAGATAAGTTTATATTCGATAGTTTACATTCGATCGTTTCTTAGTTTATATTCGATATCAGTACATATTTTAACAATATTCTAAGTTGAAGTTTGATACATTGCTGCAATTCATACAAGTCTATTATTTTTATGATGATATGTGCGATAATTGCACTTATTAATAATTAAAATATTTGATCATATTTATAAACATGCCTAATGTTTTAACCCGTGTAAGTAAGATTACAAATCTTCATTATGAAATATAACTAGAAATACTTTAAAAAAATAAGATAAGAAAACTATTTAAGTTCTTTCGAAGAAACTGATTAATAAATGAACTATTCTATCAATTAAAAAGCAAATTTATAAAATCTTCCTTTATAATAATGCTGTTTAGATTTAAAAATGTGTTTTAAAAACACTGCGTAAAAAACAATATTTACATTTATTTACGTATATTCGCTACATTTTATGGGTGATTCGATATTTTATCAAATGTCTTGCGTATGTATACTTGTAATACCATACGGGGTATGAAAGTTAAAATACAATATTTTTTTAGAACAAAGTATGTGAGCAAAAGTTTCGGAACTCAACGCATATAATTTATGTATTTGTTTCATAAGATATTTTTAGTGCAAGTTTTATGTGTAATTTGACTTAAAATAAAATCTATTTTATTATATGTAAAATTTTTAGTTGAATCTATGGATATAGGGAAACATTTAAGCCATATCTTGTTCTTAAAAATTAATTAAGTTTTACTAAGGTGACTTAAAATATAAATGAAAACGCTTGCTTTAGTATCAAATTCATTATACTGAGGTAAATAAATTATACAGTGGTGGAAATTGATTTATGAACTGACAGTTTTTTAACAGTATTTCTTTATTAAATGCATTTTTATCGATTTAAATTTTATATACTATACAGGCTCTGCATTATAAATTATACACGTAAATAAAATTTTATATAAATTCGTAAACAATTTATTTTGTCGATATTTTAGTTTTAGCATAGGGGAATTGATTTATGAACTTTTCCATTCAATCTCAATTAATAATTGCTAAAACTATTTTTGGCGCTAATGCTTCCTTGATTTTGTTTTTCATAGACAATATAAAACTTTAGGTCAAATTTTGGTCAAGGAATTTGCAGTTTTTAATGATTAAGTCCTTCTATTCCATAACTGATGCACACTTCATTGAAACCATACTCCATTTGAGTAAATTATTCAAACCAATTGATCTCAGACATTATTCTTGGGGTTTAAGTCATGGCTATTGGCAGGATGATCTAAATGAACAACACTTAATTCATTAACCAGTCTTCCATTTCGCTTAAAATGTGGATACTTGCATTATCATGCATAAAAATCTAATCAAAAGCATAGTTTTGCCATGCAAAAAGGAATTAAAGAATTTTCTAGAACTAATCTGCAATGAAGTGATGTTTGTCAGCTCTTCAGAAACATTACCTTGTTTCTTCAATCATTAGATATCGGGGCCCAAACCATCAAACTTCTACCACTAACATTTCTGCTGAAGACAGATCTTGGTTATTTCCGAAGATCCTTTCAATAACATTTTAAACCATCACGTCCATCCAAATTGAACTTTTTTTCATCAGCAAATGTAATTTTTTCATATTTCTCTCCCTCCACCCTCACCCAATCCATTTTCATGTAGTTACGACTATATTTTAATAGCCTGTTCTTATGGTGAAGAGTAAGCTTTGGACCAGCCTTCATTTTGGAACATTTCAAGTTCGACGACGATATCAATACTTGTCCTACTCTTCTGGGAGTTACAAGAAGTGATAGTTCATAACAAATTCGCCCTGTAATGCACAAATGCTGACACAAACGGTAACTTTTTGGCATACAAGTCCAAGAATCCTGCTTTTGTCCCTCGTCTCACGAGGTTTACATCTTTTTTAATGATGGTTTTTGCCGAAGTCAGAATAATTCTTCAAATATTTATGAATTATATTTATTGATCTTTTAATTAATATGCTAATTTCTCTCACAGATTTGTTGTAATATTATATAAGGGTCATTTTTTACCTTTTTTGGCTTCAGGCAGTCCTGCAAGCCTTCCTACTTAGTAAAATTGGAATAAAACAGATAAATTTCAGCAAATTTGGCCTTAATCTTATTTATAAACACTGATAGTAAGCTCCCCTGAAGTTTAAATGAAGAACTAGTTAAAATATTTGGTACCTGGGATCAAAATAAAAATGAGTTCATAAATCAATTTCCATCATTTGACATGCTTAAAAACTAAAATTAGATATATTTTTATTTTATATCATTTTTTGAAAAAAATTATGTGTGAAATTCCTGTATTGTGCTCTGAATATCCATCCCACAAAATTTGAATTGTTAGCACTTAATACAAAGTGATATCTGGTGAAAAAAATGTTAGTTCATAAATCAATTTCCACCACTGTATGTGGAATACGAGACAGTAATTCTTTTAGTTTCAAAGAGTTTGTTTTAATTTCAGGATAACTGGTTACATATACCTATAGGATATACCTATATGATATTATCAACCATACATTACTTGAAATCGATTTTTTTTAATATTGTATTCTATACTTTATAGATATGGCTCTGTCATATTTTAAAAATTAGAGTATACACATACACAGTACATTGTATGATTTTTAAGTAAGTTTGTATATTGTATGTTTTATAGTATAGTTTTACAATAATGCATTTTTAGTTATGATTAATGTCAAAGTGTGGCGCTGGTGTCTTATTTATTGAAATTGTTATACTTCGTTCACGCCATGTTAAAAGCGTTCCATTTGTTTTTGTTCTCATTAGCTGGCTTATTTTATCCTTGAAATTTACTCTGAAGCTTGTGTAAAACGCAATGACATTATTATATTCCTTTTAAAAGAACTTACTCACAATGAAGATTTGCTGCACATATTCATCGTCTGTTTTAATCAATTTGTGTATCTTCTATGTATTACAGCATTTTTCAAGAGTTTTTGCAAAAGGTGAGATCATTATCTATTTCTAATTTTTTTCATAAAGAAAAGCATGCTCTTTAAAGATAAAATTGTCATGTATTACACGCTTAATCATATAATTTAACATTTATAAAAATTGCTACGATTTCAAATGTAAGCCAAATGAAGATTTTTTATCGGTAAACCCATTATAGGTTTCAAAATGATGGGACCCATATATTTTTTTTTAAATTAAAGTGATATGCATATGCACATTTGTTTAATGCTGGTACTGGTTTTATAGTTATAACATTTTGAAACGTGCTATTTGCTATTTCTTATGTGACTAATTTGTTACAGAAGAATAATTTTAAAATAATACATCGAAGTTATTGTTTAAACAATAGTTTCATTCGAAAATCCTTCATTTACAATTTGACCTTTAGAAACTTTTTAGTGCGTATCTAAATAAAATAAACCGATTAAAAATATTTAAGTTACATTTAGAATCTATCGTTTATACTTAGTTGTAACTAATTTTGAATTTATTTATTTATAGACATTCCAAGAATTCAACCCTTTTCGTTTCCTGAAAATATTGTTGAAGGAAGTATGGTTTCAGTGACTTGCATATCTCCTACAAAAACTAAGCCCATACATTTTTCTTGGAGTAAAGATAATATTCAAATAACTCCAAATGAGGATAATATCAAAATATCATCAACCTTCGAATTTTCTATTCTAATTTTAAATCCCGTTACTCTAGAAAACAGTGGTAATTACAGCTGTTCTGCAACAAATTCGGAAGGAAGTGATACTTTTTCTACAACTCTGAATGTAAAAGGTAAAAAAAATCAGATTACAAATTTCAATTTTTGAGTTAAGGATTAGTCAAATTTTCATTATAATATTATTATTCTTTTCAATGTTTTATACAATACTAAAATGTATCATTTTAAACAAGAGAAACTACTTATTTAGTATATAAAATATTTTATTTCTTAAAAGATAACACTTTTATTCACTCTTTAAAACTGATAACAAATATTAAACACAATAATATTAGATTTTCATTTGGAATTTGTAAGTAATAAATAATTTTTTTGCTTTCAATAAAAGAAAAGCATTAAATGAATCTTTTTTCCAATACAAAGAAATTATTAAATATATGGGTGACTTTAAAAAAAAAATTAAAATAGTTTTTTTCTACTTTTAATTTCAGCTAGTCCGAAATGGCAGGAACAGCCTATGGATATAATTACTAATGTTGGAGCTTCTATAAAAGTGGTTTGCAGAGCCACGGGATCGCCGCAACCAACAATATCGTGGAAAAAGTTAACCAGTAATTAAAACAAATATATTCGAAAATTTTTCATTACATGATATTCAAATGTTTCTGAGTTATGTACTTCATAAAATGATTCATAATGTTTAAAATATTAATTTTTGATTTTTAATATTAAATGAAATCCCTGGATTACACAATTTTGGTTTGCACGATAATCATTTTATGTTAATATATCTTTAAAAGATCACTGTAGAAGCATTTAGAAAATGTTAATGTTGAATGAAAGGTAAAATTTTATTTATTGTTATTAATATTTGCAAAAACGTATCTTTTTATGTACATCAGTAGAAAAATGGATGTTTTTATTGGTATAACATATGATTTCAATTCTTTTTGCTTAGGTACACGATAGTGCTACGAATAGTTTAGTTTATCCAGATTTTTGTATAACCAGATTGAAAATATTCACAATTCAACTAGTTAAAGTGTTGTTGGTCGTGGATATTTTTTGTTGTTGATATTTTAGGTTTTACTATCATATTTAAAAACTAGTGTACAATAAACAATTTAGTTATGATGATAGTGGAAAATAATAATTTTGTAACTATTTAAAAACTACAACTTTATTGTTTGTTTAAAATTTCAGATGGAAATTTAACTGAATCATTGCGTGAAATCAGGAACTCCAGTATTTTTCAAATATCTCCTATTCTGTATGAAAATGCTGGTTTATACGAATGTATTGCTGACAATGGTATCCAGCCAAAAATCAGGACAAATTTCACTCTTACAATCAGAGGTAAGGAGTTATTTTATGCCAACAAATTAAAATTATTAAAGTTTGTTGCTTGTCTTATCTAAGATATTATTGAAATTTTTGTGTATGTTGAAATAATATATATGGCTAGAAATCTGTTTAAGTGTTTTATAATAGCATGACTTGTTGGTCTTAGCCAAGCTGTCTTGGTGCTGTTTTGGTCAAGCTGTCGATCCGGATACTAATACAAGTAGCGTAGTTTGCTGTGCGTCGTATATATTTAGCTAGAAATTTGTTTAAGTTTTAAAAAATATATCATTAGTTTGTCTTGGGGATGTTGATCTAGTTAAGCTGTCCTTTTGCTGTTTTGGTCAAGCTATAGAGCTGTCGATCCTTGTACTAATACGAGTCGCGTAGCTAGTCGTGGGGCCACTAAGTCGTTAATCTGCGTGGTATTTAATAAGCGATTGCTGATGATGTTTCATTTTTGATAGTTGGTTGGGTAAAAAGTTTAGATCTAGAGCTGCAGAATGGAATGTTGGGGTGAGTTTTGTTGGAATTTTTTAAATATTAAAGTATTGGGAATAATGAATCTGGATAAGAATGTAATACAATGCTTTTGACGCTTTAAATGTTCCAATAAAAGTATCTGTTTTTAATTTTATTTCACGTGTAAGCATGCTTTGTGCATAAAACGCATTACATGTCTCCCTATTTCAAGGAAATAATGCGTAATATAGTGCAAAGTATGAAGAAAGGTTGTTCAAAAGTTAAGATGTGATTATTTTTAATTTATGTATGTAAGAATATTATATGTTATTTTATATCAGACTTTTTAACCGATATTTATCTTTTTATAATGATTTTATAGTTTCTGCTACTTAACTATGCATAAAGTTGCTTTTATATGTCTTAAAAAATGCCAGGTGAAGCATTTATGTTAAAACGTATCCCATCAAAAAAATTTTTAATCTATAAAACAAAAAGTTTTTATGTATGCGTGTATTTATAAATTAATGGTTATTATATTAAACATATTTTCATAAACGGTGAAACAATATTTTTTGATTTCTTGTGCAAATTACTTGCTTTTATTGTGTACTATTTATGAAAATTTATTTAATGTATTAATAATGTATCTTTATATGTATATATGTATAATGTATTTCTATAATTCTCCTATGGTTTGCCAGTCAATTAGTTTTGCTAAAAAGTACTTGTTTTCTTTACACAACTGTCTTAAACAAAAAGGAACATATTAAATTTTAGCAAAAATGAATTCGATTATAAAATGTATATAACTTATATTACATATTGTTCTGGTATTTATTTTAGTTACAATCTTTCTCAATGTGTGGCGCTCCATTCCTGTAAACTTCATTTTTATATATAACACGCCATGTTTGGGACGGCTGCTTACCATTTAGTTTTTATTTGTATGTAAACCAGTCATTTATTCCTGATGCTCTGCTGAAAACAAGCATTTTTTTATCAAGTTATTATCACAACTAAAAATTATGTAAATTAGAAGTGTTTCAAAGGTAATCGTAAAATTAACAAAATGCGTATTTGGAAATATTTACGACTTATCATCATAAGCTTTAGATTTTGTGCTACCACAAGTGCGCTTTTGTGGATGATACCTAAGTCTTTATCAGGAGGTAAGAATCTCTTTATGTTATTTTACGCTTAATAAATTAATTAAAATAATATTTTTTTTATATTTAATTGAGTGAATGAACTCTAGCTGTTAGAGATGAGTAAAATAAACTGAAATAATTAAAAACACTTTTAGGAAATACAGTTTAAAACAAATATGAGTTCCTTGTCTATTTAACAATAATTTATTTAGTTTTATAAGTATGACTTTAAAAGAGCTATTTAAAATACTGCCTAACTATTAGTTTAATGCTTCTATAAGTTGTTTTTGATATTTCAGATGCACCTGAAATACAAAAATTTAATTTTCAAGAAGATGCTTTAGAAGGAAAACGCATATCTGTAACATGCATTCTTACTTCAAAATCCGATCCCGTAACATTTACTTGGTATAAAAACGGAAAGGAAATTTCTTCGGATCCTAATTTGACAATTAAAAACGACAATGAATATTCCTTGATGATATTGGACCCAGTGAGATTGGAAGATAATGCTAATTATACATGTAAAGCCACAAATATTCATGGTAGTAATCAGCACACAGCATATTTACAAGTGAAAGGTAACACAATATTAATTTTATATCATTGAAGTAAATGAATAAAAACTTTTATTAAGCACATAGAATTTTTTAAAAATTAAAAGTTATTCATATTTTAAATGGGTTATTGCTACTTTTAGTACTCATTTGGCACTTTAACACCTTTTTCGAAAAAAGTAAAATGTTAGTAGAAATTTGGGTTGTAAATGTTTCGAGGTAACTATAAACTTAGGATATTATATAAAAGTGTAAGTTTTCCTTTTTTAAATAGAATCTGTCTCTTATTAAACATAACTTATTACATAAATAAAAAACCAATAAAAATGTAATAATTGTAATGAAAATGACAGTTTACGATTTAGAAGGATAATAGGTAGAAAGTTGTGTTGTAAGTTTTCGGCGGACTGTTTCTAATTAACATGCAAGTGGAATTACAATATATTAAGTGCATAAATCTAAATTATAAAACAAAAATTTAAAAAATAATGATTTTTTTTAATTCAAATTAATTGTGTGTGTGGACAAAGTTGCTTTACAATTTTAGAACACTTAGTAAATACTAAAAAAATTGAATATTAATTTTATTATTTCCAAATTAAAAAAAAAATAATAAGTAAATTTGACTTTCAAGAACATAGATATAATTTTACAGGTATATAGAAAATTTTAAAATAAGTGTAGAATATCGCAAAAGTGTTTCTTTAATATTAATTTATCCAATATATGTTTCGAATTTTATAACTGTATTATATTATGTTTAAATGTTTTTCTGTGTAGTAGTAACAAATTATATTTTATTTTAAGCTCCACCAAAATGGCTGGAGATTCCTAGAGATATCATTACAACTATAGGAGAAAGTCTTTCGTTTTTGTGTTCTGCGTCTGGATCACCAAAACCCAAAATACAATGGAAGAAAGTCAAAGGTAAATGATATTTTATCAATAAAGTTTATAATTGTACCTATCATATTGCTTTAAACTGTAATACTGTTCACTGATTCAACCCCTATCTATTTCAATCTTTCAATCATAAGCATGTAAATCACATTTTAAAATTTTCAGTTAAAATATCATTATTACTATATTCATCAATTTAAAAACTCAATAATACTATTAATCATTAATTTATCGTTTTATAAATTAAAGATTACTTATTTATAATAAATAATAGTTTTATAATTTATCAATAGTTCTTTCAAACATTTTTCATTTTTAGATAAGAATAATCTTCCGATATCGATGCATGCAAGGATGCCAAATTTAAATGAAAGTTCAAATCAGTTCAAGATTCAATCAGTTACTTATGAAGACGCTGGAACTTACGAATGCATTGCTGATAATGGAATAGCTTCAGCAATCCACAACAATTTCTCCATAATCGTTCACGGTAAAGTAGCTAGATTTTTAAAAAAAATAAGTCCTAGAATTTGGTATACACATGTTATAAATATAGTGTATAATTATTTTCTAAATTATTTTATTATACCATATCAATTTGTTTTAAATACCAATATAGTTATTTTTTCTTTATAATCAAATATATCATAGCCGATGATGTTATATTATTATTTAAGTCTGTCTTTTAGTGTGATATTCTCAATATTTTCCGTTTGTACCATAAAACACTTAAATTGTATAAAAATGTATTAGTTGCTTAATAGGCCAATATGTGGCGCTGCTTTTCTGATCATAGTTATGTTAAGAGGAACGCCATAACATTAGTAAAGCATGAAATACACAGTGCATTTGATTTATCTTAGTAGTTAAGTAAACACGTCTGATTGTTATAAGGGACATACTAATTTGAAGAAATCGTTGTATTCTGTTTCTCAAATATCTGCTAGTGAGTTCTTAACTACGATATTTTAAAATATGAAATTAAGGGATTCAAAACTTCTGAACTACCTACAAGTTTGTTACTTCTTCTGGACCTGTTTTCATACTGTTTATTCAGAAGGTAAGGACATTTTTGAAACTTTTCACGAAATAATTATAGTGTATTAACGAATTTGTATGTTTATTCCCGCAATACGTACATTTTGTAACTGTATAAAAAAATCAGTATCGTCAGTATTTGCTAAGGCCATTTTGTCTTTTATTGGAATAATTTGTTAACTAAAGCTGTTCAGTTAAATCAGTAAAATAAGATACCATATAATGTTTATTATTTGTTAGTTTTAGTGTATCAATTTAAATCAGAAAAATAAGATCCCATATAATGTATATTTAAAAACAAAACATCAAATTAAGTAGTAGATTTTTATCAATCAAGGAGCATATTTTTAAGTATATAATAGGGAATGTACTAGGAATATTTAAACAAATATTGATTAACTCTGACTCCATTATTCAAAAAATGCTTTTTTAAATATAAAAAATAAACAAATAAAATTGTAAAAAAAATTATGTATCGACAAAAATTTCTGAGTTGTATGTTATATTTCCAGATGCTCCAGTAATCGAAAAATTTCACTTTAAAGAAAATGTAAAAGAAGGAGACTTTGTTTCAGTGGTTTGCTTAGTTAAATCTGGCCAACAGCCTATAGTTTTCAGTTGGCACAAAAACTATGAAGAAGTCAAAGTTTTAAGGGGTCTAAGGAGTCTTAAAAATGTGCAAAAAAGGAACTACAAAGTATAGTTTGATCTCTCATGTAATTTTTTAACTACTCAATATACAAGTATAATTTTTTTATATGTAATTCTACAAGATTTATTTATTATAAAACAAATTTTAAAATTTATGAAACTTTAGCCAAAACTAAAATAAATGATATTAAACATAAAGCTATTTTAACACATTGTGATTAGGCTTGCGCGGCAAATTTTGAGGTCAAAATTGAAAAAATGACCAAGAAAATGACTTTATATTGTACAAATATGTACAAACTCGGACTTATACCTAAATTCTCAGCTCAATTTTAATTAGAAATTATTTAAAAATAAATTTAAAATCAAAATTTAAAAAAAATTATTAATTTTTTTAGAAAAAAGTTCTTAAAATAATTTCTAATTAAAATTGAGCTGAGAATTTAGGTATAAGTCCTAGTTTGTACATATTTGTACAATATAAAGTCATTTTCTTGGTCATTTTTTCAATTTTGACCTCAAAATTTGCCGCGCAAGCCTAATCACAATGTGTTAAAATAGCTTTATGTTTAATATCATTTATTTTAGTTTCAGCTAAAGTTTCATAGATTTTAAAATTTGTTTTATAATAAATAAATCTTGTAGAATTACATATAAAAAAAGTATACTTGTATATTGAGTAGTTAAAAAATTACAGGACAGATCAAACTATACTTTGTAGTTCCTTCTTTGCACATTTTTAAGACTTCTTAGACCCCTTAAGTAAAAGCATAAACATTGAAAACAGTCCTGTTATATCGGCTCTGATTTTAAATAAGGTGTCTTCTGAAAGTGACGGAAACTATACTTGCACCGCTAAAAATAGTTTAGGTAGCGACCATCATTCTTCAGTATTAAAAGTAAGAGGTAAATATGCATTCAAATACACTATTTTTAACATTATAGAGTGTTTAATACTTATTTGTAAACTATTAACAATATTGTCAAGGATTTTGTTATGTTTTTTTATCTTAATCTAAAATTAAACAGATACCATCATTAAGTGATAAAGTAAATATTAAAGTTAACTTACATTAATATATTAAGTTAGAACTGTAGTGAGGGAGCAAATAAAAGTGTAAATATTTGCTTTAAACATTCAACTTTTTATGCGATATTTTTAAAGATTGCTTTTTAATTTTTCTTCAATTTATTACATTTCTCAGAAACTGTATAACAATTAAAATGGTATGTAATATTCATATATTTTGAGATAGTTTGTATTTTATCTTTAAAGTGCAAATTTTTAATAAAATATTTATTGTGTTTTATGACATTATTGGACAATGCTAATGTTTGGTATCTTGTATTTTAAAACTTTAGAGATATTTACCATTTAAAAAGATAGTTATATTGTTATACACGAGCTTCAATAAACAGCGTACAATATTGAGAGACATATTTTCAACAAATAGTAGATCTAGTCCTAAATCATCGACATCCTGCGTTACATACTTTTCCATAGTCTCGTTTTTGTAGTTATGTTTTCGTCTAACATTTTGAAAAAAACTGTGTTATTAAAATCATCAGTTATTAAATTTTTTCTTTGTTTAACGAATTATAATTTAAGTATATTGATTATTTTATTTTTAATAGAATTTAAATGTGTGTTTTGGGAGATTTTTTTTAAATGCAAGCAACTTCTTTACATTTTAGTTACATCACGTATGCTTTTTAAATGAATTTAAAGTCCCGTTATGCTTGTAAACTTGATACATAAGTTTTTCAAGCTAAATTTTGAGCGGTTTTAATGGACACTCGCATCGTCTAACCGAGTATGAATGAATATTTCCTAAATTCAAAGGAAAAAATCTCATTTTTGATCTCTATTTGTCACTATCTATGTAATAAAATATTCATGATATATCAAATAAAATAATATTAAATAGTAATAGTAAACATGTTTTTTAAATATATTTCAGCTCCTCCAAAATGGATACGGCCTCCAAGTGATATTGTAACAGTAATTGGAGAGGAAATCAAAATAAACTGTGTCGCTTTGGGTTCACCCATACCACAAATTAAGTGGAAAAAATACGAAGGTAAAATTTAAAATAGGTAAAAAAAAGAATACATATAAAAGTAAGAGTATTTAATATTATTTAATTATGTGTTGAACGACGTTTAGTTACTCAATATATGATGTAAATAGCAGAACTTCTTTCATTAATCATAACATATTTTTTTAAGTAGGGAAGATTTTAAATTAGTACTCCATATTCTCTTTTCTACACAAGCCTCATTTAAAAATATATTGCATTATTCTTAAAATAAAAAAATTCCGCGTAAATTAAACACTTCAGTGTTTATTTGAAAGTTGATTTATAAAAGTTGTTTAATTTGTAGAAATTTTTTCTTCAAACATTTTATTTTATTAATCACTCAAAACTGTAATTTCCATTTCAGGAAACACAAACCCAGCAGTTGTTAACGTTGAAGGATCTTTTCTTAAAATTAACGACACTTTTTTGAAGTTCCCAAAGATAACTTATTCTGACGCTGGATTGTATGAATGCGTTGCCGACAATGGAATACCGCCTATTTTAAAAGCGAATTTTACAATCACTATTCGAGGTATGAATTATTTTTAATAACAGTTTAAAGTTACAATTGGTTATTCAAATAATATAATTTATTTAAAAATTAATGCTATATCCATACTTGTAAAAGCAACATTGCCGATTCATTATATTTGTTCGTGCACATTTGTTCAATTCTCATATTTTAATAACCTTTTAACCTTTGCCATTGAAGTCTGATTTTCGTATTTTTATGGCGAAATGATATTTTACTCAATAATTTGCTGAAAACAACCCGCCCATATTGCTGTTTTAGTTGATTTGATAATGCTAATTATTCTACATGTAATTTTTTAAAACCCTTTATTGCAGTGCAAAATAATACAAAGTTTTATTCCAACGGCCAATTAGTTTAGTTGATAAAATGTTATAAAATGTTTTACATTTGTCTAACATACGTATTAGATTGCTTCTGTCACGATTTTTCACTCAAAATCTTGAATAAATATTGAAATAATTTCTAAATTTATTTTACAGTGAATATTATGCATTAATATTACGCATTTAATCTGAATATGCAAATTAACTTCATGGTTTTGTTGCTTCTTCATAAAATTTTCCTACTTAACAAGCATGCATCTATCTATAATAATAAAAGAGTCTGTCTGTGTGTCTGTCTGTGTGTATGTCTGTGGATCGCAAAAGCCCTACTTAGACTGCTCTAAAAAATTCGAAATTTTTAATATAGATTCCTTTTAATACCTACGTGTGCACCTGAGGCTTAGATTTTTCATATTTGATTGAAATTTTTAATTAATATAATTAGTTTTAAAAAAAACGTCATCCACGTGGGATTGCGGGACCATAACAGGGCTTGAAAATACATGGTCCGGGCCGAAACGGGGGCTTGACGCCATCATCTATTAGTTTGATTGAGATATGCGCTCGCCCTAGGGCTGCTTCATCCTCTATTAGTTTGATTGAGATATGCTCTCGCCCTAGGGCTGCTTCATCCTCTATTAGTTTGATTGAGATATGCGCTCGCCCTTGGGCTGCTTCATCCTCTATTAGTGTTTGCTCTTTTAGGTGCGCATGCGCCAACACGAATTTAATTTTGTTTTAATTTTGAGTGTATTTTCACAAGGGGTAAGTATGCCTCTAAAAGGAAGCAATGCGAAGTTAACGGGTTCCCAGTAAGGCGAGACCATACTGCTAGTACTAAATAAGTTCTTTATATAGTTTAAAGCAAAATATTAATAGTTTTCTTTATTGTCACACTGTGGCGCTGTACGTCCAGAAGAGAAGTTGAATCATTTGTTTGTTATTCCTTCATTTGTTTGGAACGCCATGCTAAAATGATGTTCATATCAATTAATGCCAGCTTGCAGAACAATTGTGTTTACTATATATAACTATTTTCTTTATATTTATCTTTAAAATGCGTACATCTAAAAGAAAGACTACATTTAACGCTTGGAGAATCTTCATAACAATTTTCGTATGCATTCACTTAGTTAAAACGGAAGGTAAGTGATTGTATTATTAATAAAAAAATAGCATAAGTTTATAATTTTAGTGTTGTGCTAATATACACGTCGATTGATCTTATTTTAACTATAATATCTTATTTCTATTTTTACCGATTTTATATAATTTTCTCTTTACTTATAGTAACAATACTAAATAAACTAATGCAATTGGCTGTAATGATAATATATCTTATTTTGGAAAATAATGGATTGGTGCATAGATATAGATGGGATAATTATTATTTCTTGTAAAATTTTGTAGAATATTGTTTAAAATTAAATCCTCTGAGAGATAGAGACGTATTAGCCCGTCACCTGGTTGTCAAGCTTCCCAGCCACACACTCAAATTTTACAATTTATAAAGTTTGAAATTTTACTGAATTTTTAAATTTAAAGCATGTAGGAATCATTAAAATCATCTGCTATAAAAATACAATTTAAAAAATTAAAGAGACTAAATTTCTAGTTGAAAGTTTAAATTTGAATGTTTCACAGTGAAAACAAGTTTACATTTCAGTCAATTTGCGTATCCATCATAGGGTTAATGGAATTTGCTCTTCAAATTAAAGCAATTGTCTAACAAAATATTTATATTTCAATTGTATATTGACAAAGTATGAAATTTGAATAGCATTAAACAAATAAAATTATTCATAATACGGTAAAACCGTCACCTTTTAATCTTTCATGTTTTTACTTTTTTAGATACTCCTATGATCAAGAAGTTCCAATTTGAACACAATGTAAAAGAAGGAGATTTTGTGTCTGTGGTTTGTCTCGTTAGGGCTGGAAGTCAACCAATATCTTTTAAGTGGTTTAAAAATGGTAATGAGTTTAAGACTACGGATAAAGATGCTAGTATTGAGAACAGTCCCAAAACTTCAGCTCTCATGTTGAACTCCGTTACTTACGAAAGTGATGGAAATTACACTTGTACTGCAAGAAATAGTTTCGGAAGTGATCAACACTCTTCTACTTTAAAAGTAAAAGGTAAAAATATTACATTTTTACATATGAATGACACGTTGTATAAAAAAAATGGTGATTGTGTTCACATTGTTTTATGTTCTTCAAAACTCATAGGAGTTTAACAAAAATTGATTGTGAAAATTTTAGAAAGAATTGTCTGAAAATGTGTTTCAAAAGTTACTTCAAATACCTTATAGAATGTTCTATAATTCTTATTAAATCTAATTGTCAAAGAAATATAAATTAATAATTTTTCAAGCAAAGTTTATATGCATGGAAAAAACCTAAATAATATATTATTAAAGTTCAAACCTAGTGGTAATGCAATTATTTTGTAATGTAAAGTTCAAGTTTTTTTTATTCAATTGAATGAATTATTTTGAATTAAAAAAACGTAGACATTTTATTTGTTTTACCAAATTTATTTAAAAAGTTTTACCCGCTTTATTGACAAACAAGAAAGATCGGAACTGTAAAGATTTAAAACATTTTTCATTTATATAACATAATAATTATTTAAAAATCGTTTAGATAACAAAAAGTTCTTCTTCGACTCCCTTATTCAAGATTTTCCATATATTTTTTTGGTAATCCTCTATTATCTTATTTTAGCATCTCCCAAGTGGCTAGTTCAAGCTAAGGATATAACGACAGTTATGGGTGATGCAATCACTGCCGAATGTCTTGCTCAGGGATCACCCAAACCTCGTATTCACTGGAAAAAATATAATGGTAAAATTTTGTTTGAATAATATACAGAGTTTCAAAATTTATGTTTTAAGTGAATGCTTAATTACTTAAACGGTTTCTTGAATAAAGTTAATCTCAACAATAGCTTTTATTAAAACGTATTCACTATTATAAGCATAAAATCAAAATGTTAAGTAATAAAGTTATAGATAGTGTGTAGTGAGTGTGTGCGTAGAAGTTTTTTTTTGCTTTAATTTCAAGTTTAATAATTTGTAGCGTGACTTTTGAACTGATTTTTACATAAATTAATTTTTTGCAGCCTCTGGTGTGCCATTCTCTCCAATGAATCTCAATTCTACTTCCGATAAGGATGATACTGTTCTAAAATTTTCCCGCGTATCTTATGAAGACGCGGGAGCTTACGAATGTTCAGCAGATAACGGGATACCTCCTATAATAAAACACAATTTCACAATATCTATCAGGGGTAGGAAAATAAAATATTTATAAATTTATAAACATTTAAACTTCGTTTCAAACTTTACAAAGTAATCAATTGTGTACTAAAAGAATATTTCAATAGTTTTATGAACTCATTTTATAAAATTGAACATAATTAATTACATTTACTGTTAGTTTTACTAATGTCTAATTTTTTTTAACAAGTTCATATTTTGTTTGTACCACTTTTTATTTATATAATATAAAGAGGGAATGATGTCATCATGGAATTCATCAAATAACGATGTATAATACTTGCAGGGCTTTAAGCTATTTTATTTTTGTACTATGTAAAAATATTTGTCTTTACGAGATGCGGACATACTTAATCAATATCTTTTATATTTTTGTATCGAAAGTTTTTCTCTATACATAATAAATAATTTTTTACATAGATATTTTAATGAACTAACAAAAAAGTGAATAAATTAATCATTTATAATTTTATTATTTGATTATTTTCCAATATAACTAGAAGAAAGTAATTGTGAAACAAATAGTTAAAAAAATCGTCAACATGCGGCGCTGTTTGTCTGATGGGAATAAGTTGCTTCAATTTCATTTACAAATATGAACGCCATGTTATAAGATCACTGCTACCAAAATCTACACAAAACCTTTTATCTATATATTTCTTTGTTTGTAACAAGCGTGATTTGAATATGAAAAAATATCAATGGAGAAGTGAGACGGTTTTTACAAAAGTCATCATCATCTTGAATGTATTCCTTTCAATAACAGCTCAAATACCAGGTATGTTGATATTTCATGATGAATAGTATTTTATTATTATTATGTTAACTATTTATGTCCCAAAACTTTTTCCAACAGTGTATAAACTTGTTGTGCTATAAGGTAAAATGTTTTACTCCTGATAAAATTTCTAACCAGGATATCGAAATAGTAATGTTGATTTTACTTTCCACGTATGGATATTTCACATAAAAATGTTTGTATATTTGACAAATTACAAATAAAGAAGAGTTTTTTTAATGATTTTATATAAAAAATATTGATCTCTTGAAATGCATGATTATAATGTATGCCCGATAAACTTTAACTGCTATCCAATAATATTTTTGTTGATAAAAATCAGTTCACTATTAAAATGAAAATATAATTCTATATTTAACAAAAAAATAGAACAATAGAAGTGTATTTCAAATAAGTGTACCATAAAATTATATATTTAATTTTGTTTCAGATGCCCCTAAAATAAAGAAATTTAGTTTTGAAGATAATATTCAAGAAGGAGATGTAACATCAGTAACTTGTTTAGCCGTATCATCCAGTAGACCATTGACTTTTGCGTGGTCAAAGAACGAAGTACCTATTGATGCATCGTCAAAACATATACGAATTGACAATAGTGGAGAATACTCAATTTTAATTTTAGAAAATGTTAGCTTAAAAAGCGCTGGAAACTACACTTGCAGTGTTACAAATTCATTTGGAAAAACAACTCACACAGCAAAATTGGATGTAAAAGGTAAATATCACATTCTAAGTATTATCTCTTTTTTGTCTATATCCATAACACAGTCTATAAAATTGCTTTTTTAAATTAATTGTATCTTAATTTGTGAAAATGTAGAAGTCTATAATTAATAATAAACAATTAATATCATTAGTGTATATTTATAAAATAATTTTGGTTCAAAGATACTTTCAATATTACGTTAAAAATGACTTTATATGTTCATGCTGAGACTTTTGTTAAGTAATTTGGAAGTTTTATTAGTTATGTCATTGATTAGTTTGTTTGAGTTTATTTAATGTACAAGAAGATGTATAGATTCTTATACTACTGCACAATTCTTTAAAAAATATAATGTCGGAGGTTTGCTTGTAAGAAATTGTAGTAAGAAAAATTTAATACTTCTATTAATGCAAGTTACGATTTTCTAATTGAAAATATGCATTAATATTTATATCGTACATTTTACAAATAAGTTGCTTATTGCTTTTAACTCAATTTTAATATAAAATAGTTAAGATATTTAAGTATAGACTTCATGAATTTATATTTTTGCAGCTTCTCCTAAATGGGTAGAGAAACCAACTAGTGTTGTTACAACAATAGGAGGCACTGTGAAAATTCGTTGCGCGGCGACGGGTTCTCCTAGTCCAAATATGAAATGGATTAAGACTTCAGGTAGAATTTTAGTTAATTGATGTTCATCGTGTGAATAAATTAATAGATTAAATATAGTTAAACACTATTAACTAAAATTTAATTTCCATGAAAAGAAGTTAAATTTGCTCCCATTTAAAGCAATTGAGACATCTTCTCTTGTATTATTATTTCTTAGACATTTCTCTCCTTCCCACACAAACTATAATGGTATTTTTAATACTAATTTTTTACTAATTACTAAGAAAAGTTTGGCTGAAGTAAACCATCCTTTACCTGATATTTTTAATTTCACATAATTGTAATGCGAAGTGATACATTCTCATAATTAAAATTGAGTATTCTACCTTGATATATCTTAATTTTTACCAGTTTAATTTCTTTTATATAATTCTGTGCTACTTATTATACTTTTTCACGACTACCAATATTTCTCTAATTAATTATGCTTGTGTTTAGTAGTATTTTTATTGTTCCTTTATTTGTTTTCAGAATCCAACAACTCTGATATCCTGCTTATGGATAAAGCAAAAGTGGCTGGAAATGCGACTGAAATCTACCTCAATATACCTAGCGTGTCTTACAAAGATGGCGGAGCATATGAGTGTTTAGTATCAAATGAAATAGGGCCTAGCCTCAGAGCAAATTTCTCCATTACGATACGTGGTAGGAGATAATATCAAAAGTTATATTGCATTATATAAAAGTATTTTGGTCACTTAAAATATACATGAAGGGTTTTATGCAGGTTTTACGTATTGCTTTTATAAAATAGAATATTTCTTAATATTTTGTTTTCAAAATAAGCGCTATAGTTAGCTAAAATGTTATGGTTTACGAAAAAAAGTGTCATAAACTGTTTTAAAATACCATTTTTTTCCTTTTTTTAGGGGATATTATTATAATAGATTGTTTCCGACTGTTTACTGATGTATGATGTTAATGATTATCTTATACATATAAGTACTAACTTTGAGTGTATATCACAGAATCATAAAAAACTTTTATATCTCAATGAATTACAACTAAAATAATTATTTCATAAATTATTATTTTTAGTTTGTAACTATGTCAAAGTGTGGCGCTGCCGTTCTCGTTACTGAAAATACTAAGCGTTCAGTTTGATGTTTACAACCATTGCCATACATACGAATCTATATGTTACTGGTGCTTCACGATGTTTTTAAGTCCTCTTGTTCGTATTTTATCATAAATAATTCATACTATACATAATTTCCTTAAAAAATAGTTGAAATGAAGTTATCTAGATTACATTTATCTGCACAACAACTGCATTTGATGCATCTTTTGATACTTGCATTACTTACTTCAGTCTCAACCAAAGGTAAGCAGTTTTCGTGTATCTTTTAAACCAAAACAGTTCTATAATTATAAAATTTGATTGCATAGTTATTATTTAAATTGCTCTTAAAATTACTTTTAGTTTTTTTTTACGTTATGTAGCTATAAAACTTATTAATGTACTGCTGCATTGATCGAATATCCATTCATTTTTTACATATATTTTAATTACTTGTACTTTTACATGTTATAACAACAACTTTTATTCTGGAATTATAAAATGCAATTAAATAGTATGTCATAAATATGTAATATTATTTTTTTAAAATTTAAATACAAATATATATAACTACAAAGTATTATAAGTACATTTTTACTTTTAGCAAATATATCATCTATCAACTCTCTCATTAAAAATTGTAGGTCATTTTTATTTCACTAATTTATACACCCATAAGCACAGCTAAGCTAAAATTCATACTTTTTAAGAATATTTTCTGCTCTTTATTAAATGTGATAAGCACTACAAATAGATGCTTCAGTTTATTAATAAACTAATGATTAACCTTATATATCTTTTAGAAATTCCGGAAATACAAAAATTCTCATTTCAAGACAACGTCATTGAAGGAAAAGTTGTGTCTGTAACCTGTCTTGCAGTGTCTGAGGTTAAACCCCTTCAGTTTCGTTGGGAAAAGAATGGAAAAATTTTAGAAGAAAATACAGAAAATATTCAAATTGAACATAGCAGAGGATTTTCCGTATTAATTATAAATGGAGTGAGTTCTACCAGTGAAGGAAACTACACTTGCACTGCAACTAATACTGTTGGCAGTGCAAAATATTCGGCATATTTAAGTGTAAAAGGCGAGTATATATATTTTTTAGAAATCATTTCCTTTAAATGCAGATATTCTTGTTAAAAATAAGAAAAATAATAGGAACGAGTTAAATTAATTTTATACAAAACACATTTTTCCGCATAAATTTAAAACACTTCTATAAAATTGTGAAATTATGATAAATATATATTTATAAAAATCAACCCTCTGAGGAATAAGTAATTTGGCTAAAGTGTAAACTTGTTTTCACTGCATGTGAAATATTTTCAAATGGTGCAATTAAAATTGCAAAAATGCATTTTAAATTGAATTATTGTTTTAAAGGGTTTTAAAGACTATTCCAACAATTTTAAAATTTAAACGATTAACTTAATACGTTAAAGTTTTAATTATAAATTTACCTTATAGTTCTTAGAGGGGTTTAAATAAGTATGTATTCCTTAGATGATCAAAGGTACAATTTAACTAAATGCTTGGCATTTTTTCTCATTTATGTTTTACAAAATGTTAATTATTGTTAAAAAATACTAATTTACTACCCTCATGAGAGTATTTGTGATTTGATTTTGTAAGTACAAAATATAATTTTAAAATTTAAAAATGTTTTTTTACTTAAATAAATTTGTTTAATTGTAAAACTATAATAAAACGATATTAGCAATCTAATAGAATATTAGTTTGAGTTTGTTTTTCAGTAATAAATGACGTATGTAGGCTTAAAATATGAAAACATTTTCATTTCTAATAGCTCCTCCAAAATGGATTGCGACACCAGAAGACAAAAACTTAGCTGTTGGAGAATCTGTGACTCTAAAGTGTTTGGCTTCCGGCTCACCAAAACCAAAAGTTACTTGGAGGAGATATACAGGTAAATTTCATAAGAGTGCAAACACTCAAGACATTAAAAACTGTTTAAAATTATTGCAGTTGAAAAAATATATTCTTTTAAAAAATTTATTTTCGTTTTAATTTTTTCACATTTAGTGCTACATAGTATTTAGTGCTGTAGTGCTATATTGTTATTTAAGTAAATAGATTCATCACGTACGAACATAAAAAAAACTGAAATAATTAGCTCGTATAGATAGTTTATGGAAGTATAAGTAAATTCTCTTTCATATTAGAAATTTTGGTATAGTAAAACAGCTGTACTTATGAAAACCTCTTCTGATATTTATGTAATGAAAGTGGAAATCACATTGTTTTAATTTAAAAATATTTTCATTTAATATTTTAATTACATATTTTTGAATGAATGTAAGAAATTCCATTTTTTTCTTTTAGGCTCGGATTTCAGAAGAGTGGATATCGTAACTTCTGGAAATTTCATAGTGAACGCTGACGAGCACACATTGCAAATACAATCACTTACTTCTGATGATTCTGGCTTATATGAATGTTTAGCTACTAATTCAGTTCAACCAAATCTTAGCTCAAACTTTTCAATTACAATTCGAGGTGGGCTTCTATTCTTTAGCTGACACGAATTATAATAGTTGTATTTGTTTATAATTTTATGTACTAAGTTTACTACTATAATGTTGCATATATTTAAAACATTTTATTGCTTTTAACATACTGCTTCAATTTACAGTACATTTTTTACGATATTTGTCTGTATATAGTACACACATACTTGAATTATACAAAATATGTTACTTTTTTTCAATAATAATATAATTTTTAAAAGTTCCAATTTTTGGCATTGTGGGGCGCTGCTATACCATTTTGACATACAAACTATAACAGACATATTAAAGAAACAGACACAAACATACAACACTGCCGTAGCTATCGAAGTTATTCTATGGTAATGCAATATCCTTACACAGTATCCTTACAATATTGTTAGATCTTGCATATAACATATTTTTTTTGGAGAAATGGAAATATTTCACGTTGTAACTGTAGCCGTTTTCCTTGGATGCATCGGAGCAAGTTTTTCTGAAGGTAAGTTTTCCATTGTAAAGTACTGCTTGATTGCAAAGTCTCTCTGATGCTTTTTATTTTTTACTCAAACTATCTTATTACCATATTTAAATTATTATTCTTATATCTTTTGTTGCATAGAACGTTTTGTCATATTATATTTGAAAATATTGCATGACGTGCGCTACATAATGGTGATACATAGTACCATAAATTGTGGCTATGCGCTTATGTGTAAACCTTGTAAAATTATACATAATATTTAAAGTACTTTCATGTTCTAATTTTCTCACGCTATTTTCTTTTGTTACAGACAATAAATTTAAGAATAAAAGTTACTTATATATCTTAATTAATGCTATTTTGTTAATACTATAGGATATCCTAAAAATAATTGTGACTTGAAACAAACAAAATCTTTGAAACTTTTGTCATTGCTTTAATATAATATATAAATATCTAATGTAACGCGTTATTTCAACTTGACGCAATTAAAGTTTTGTAGATTAATAATTTTTAGAAATTTTAAAACTATGAAAATTTTTAACTTTAATTTTTTCTCAGGTTTATTTTTTAATCGACAAAAAATAACAATTTAAGTTGTTACTATAAATTTAATGTTTTTTTAAAGAAATTATAATTATTATATCTTTCAAGTATAAATAAGTAAAATGTTTCTCTAGTTAAATTTTTAAAAAAAATTCCAGATATTTAATTATTGCATCTAATTTTTTGCAGTTAAAATTGAACCATTCAACTTTCCTCGAAGATTCAAAGTTGGTGAAAAAGCTCAAGCAACTTGTTTTGTGTCTTCGGCTTCTGATAGGGTACAGTTTCAATGGTATAAAGATGAAAAACATTTGACCGAGAGTGAAAATGTTCGGCTTAAAATTAGCAATGAATTTACTGTTATAATAATAGACCCTATTTCTTTGGAAAGTGAAGGAAATTATACATGCAAGGTTACCGATGGTAAAAATGTCGCTCAGCATTCAGCTACTTTGCAAGTTGAAGGTAAAATTCAAGGTTCTTTTTTTGAAAATGTATTTTTGAAAATGTATTTTTGAATGTAACTTTCTTTTGATTATATTTTTTTATCACGCATCTTTATCTTGTTTTCATTGTTTTCGTGTTAAAATCAATGGGATCTTTATTTGAAATATTTTATAACATTTTAAATTTATCCAAAATATAAATTTAGTATTAGTTTAATGTTTAAGAATGTAATACTTAAATACTATATATATACACACAAAAAAAATCATTAACATATTTTTAAATGATCAAGATAAAAGTCTATAAAATTTTATGTCGTCATTTACTTGAGTTTTTTTATCCACACGTACACCAAAAATTTTTATGGATAAAAAAAATCAGTAAAATATTTTAAATTTTTCAATATCCGTACCTTTTTTTTATCTTTTAAGAAATTGTGTAAAAATTCCTGCCAAATAAATTTTAGACTTATGTTTTATTTTACTAAAATGTATTAACTTTTCTTCTAGCTGCACCGACGTGGTTGGAAGAAACAAAAAACTTAACAGCTGCCATAGGATCAAGAATAGTGATAAACTGCAAAGCTCATGGTTCTCCAAAACCAAATATCGTTCTTAAACAAATAGCTACTTCAAATTCTTTAACGGCAACACAAGAATTTCAAGATACATACAATAATGGTTCCTTTGTATTTAACCCTATAACTTCTGACCATGAAGGAATCTACATTTGCAGTGCAAGTAATGGAGTCGGTGTTGCGATCACTAAGAACTTTTCGATATCCGTCGAAGGTATACTTTAATTTTACATTAACTGAATTCTAAAAATTGCAGTTGAATTATAATTTTATGTAATGCGTTTTTATAAAAAAGTGGACATAGTTTTATATGCTTTTATCATCCCAATGGCTTCTCATTACGTGTGTGAAAAATAATCTTTTTTTCAGTATGTTGGATTTGATAATTTCTACTTTTCATTTTTAATTATACCGTTTTTTAAAGTTATATTAGTATAATTTGTTAGATATAAATGAAGTATTTTGTTCTACAACATAAAAAAATATTTTATAGTATTACTTTGAAATTCCTATTACGACATTCGATATTGTATAAATGGTTTCATAAATATCTTTTCTCTGTTTTCCACCAATATTTTTAATTTATTTTACAAAATGATACTTTTAATTCCAAAGTTTGTCAATATGGGGCGCTGTGTGTTTCTAAACTCCAAATAATCTAAATGTCGCCATGATCTAGAGAAGTACTACTCACACATATAAAAACATGTTTTCGTTCACGCGTCTAACATACGAACTGGTTTTATATTACTCAAACTTTTAAACTACATATTTTGTTATTTATTTTGCATATGTACTCTTTGTTTTGCTTTTAAAAGAGAGAAAATGTTCAACACCTACTTAACAAGCGCTATGTATAAATATTCTATTATTCTTCTATCGGTAGTGTGCAACTTTGTCTACTCACAAGGTAAGAACGAAGTTTTAATATTTAATAAATTAAATATTCATTCTTTATCTTATTTTTATAATTTTAGTGCTTCATTTTGTGATATTCTATTGAAATAATAATATTCAACCTACAATTATATATATTTGATTTTTAGTTGATATTTGTAGTAATCTTTACTCTGAATTATAAAATAATGAGTATAAGCAATCGAGTTTGCTCGACAAGCTAACTTAAATTATTGTTATTTATTATATTATATAAAAGAAACAACTACGTATTTGCTAATCATTTGTATTTAACTGCAGATTATTTATTACAAAATATTTAAAAAATCACAAAACTTTTTCACTATAAAATTATATGAAATTCCTTCAATGCGTGTTTTGGATTTAAAAAAAAAATATCTTACGTCAAAATTGTTCGTTAAATATATTATATTGGAATGAATAGGTATTGTTGGTAAATGTATAGTATTGCTAATGTCTGGACAAAGTTACACATTAACTAATGTACTCTTTTATTTTACAGACTCACCTAAAATTCAACCGTTTCATTTCCCCAAAAATGTAAAAATTGGCAGCAGAGTAACTGTACTATGTTCAGTAGAAACATCAGCCCAGACTTTGACATTTCGCTGGTTGAAAAATCAAGAGGAAGTTACAAAAAGTGCTGAAATTCAAGTTAAAAATGATGAAAATTTCTCAGTTTTATCTATTGAGGCCATTCAAAGTAATAGCACTGGAAATTATACTTGCTTAGCACAAAATACTTTAGGAGAAAGTAGCTTTACAGCGTTTCTTCAAGTAGAAGGTAAAATCAACAGTTTTAAGTATCCAACTTACATTTCAAATGTTCAAAACGTAAGGGAATATCATGCTTAAAAGTTAATACATTAGACTGTTAACCTTAATTAATGTAAAATTAAATTTGAAATTTGCAAATGAAACTTTCTTGGTCACACATATAAAAAATGTTTTTAATTATTTATTGCATTATAAATCTAATTCTATTCCATAAAATGTTTTTCCAATTCTACAAAACTTAAAACGCAAAAGTTCATTATTTTAGAGTTGTTACCGTTATAGCAAATTATCTATCACAGGGACAAACTTGATGAATAGTTTTAAAAGCTGTGTGTCAAATAGTTAACTAAAGCTTTTCTTTAAGGAATAATTATTTAATCGAATGCATTATGTTTTGTCATAAATTACTTTACAATGCTTCATTTTATTTGTCTCACAAATAATTTTACTTAATTTTTAGGTCCTCCAAAATGGGTTCATGAACCTTTTGACCAAACTGTACACGTTGGTCAACAATTGACTTTGAAATGTGAAGCGTTTGGTTATCCTAAACCAAAAATATCATGGCATAAAGTTAGTGGTAAGTTTCTATATGCATTTTTAGCTCTTTTTTTGTTTTGTAACGTAATTATTTATTTATGATTTTTACAATCAATCTATAGCTTAAAATTGATATTGCATTGTGCGTAAATTTCGTAATTAATGGTGGTAAAAACGTATTATTTTTAATTTAAAACATTGAAATGTTTTTAATACTAAAACTTATAACTTTAAATGTTCTTCGAGGTGTATCACAATTATGCAATTAATAGGTGCTTAAAATTAATTAAAAAGATATGCTTTCTTTTTATGTACATTTAGTTTAATCAGCATGTGATATTTTAGTTTAAACTTAACAGACATTGACAACTTTATTCCTAAAATTTTGTTTTTTAATAACTGGTGTTTATTGTAACAAAACATTAACAATATTTTTTCTTTACTTTTTAGAAAATGAAGAAACTTCTATATTGGATGTGAGTTATTGGAATGATACCGTTTTAATAATACCAGAAACCAAATCAGATCATTCCGGTTATTATGTTTGTGAGGCTAATAATGCGATTCTACCCAATTTAAAAGCCAAAATAAGCGTCAAAGTTATTGGTAAGATGAAGAAAAAACGTATACTTTTGTTGTTTAGTATCAAAAGTTTTGTATTCTTTATTATGCATGACTTCAGCTAATTTTATACTTGCACATTTTGGTAATTATACATTATTATTGAAATTATATCAATATGAATGTTTCTATTTAATGGGTTTCCTTACATTGAATTCTTTAACTGTACTTTAATTTAAAATAGTTTCAGTTTTTCTCGATATGTGGCGCCCTATGGCTGTAATTGTGTATGTTTGGTCTTCCATGATTTTATGTAGCTTCGGAGGTAAACAGTTTAAGGACACCGAAACGAGATAGAATCATCTGATATTTGATGCCATAATATTATATTGCTATTATATACCTTTGTTATGTAGTATACAAAGTTTTAGGTATCTGTATAATAATTTACCTTAGAAGTGTGATATAAGTTTTCTAGTTATGGAAACAATCGCATTAGGAATAATACAAATCATGACTTCATTACGCTCCGTACCATTACTGTTGTTTTTCTTCCAATACACATGGCAAGGTGAGTTTTACTTCTTTTACCTATTATAATTTGATATATTTAGGTGTAGTTTAAAACATGAATGGTGTCTGTTTTAATTTGGGTTTTAAAAAGTATGAGTAAAATTAATTTGTGTCTTCGTTCAATTTGGCAATCATTTAGAATAAATTTCCTTTACGTGACATTTAAAAGAATTTAAAGCTGTAACATTGCAGTAACATTTATTCAATATTTTATATTAAAGCATACTTTAACACAAATGATCGATTTTTTACTTGCACTATATGAATATAATTTTACAACTACTATTCTAAACAGTTGTGGAAACTTCTTTACATTCTTGACATTATTTTTGATTATTTAACTGCCTTTACTGTTTTAATGTTAAATAATTTTGATTAACAATGTATATTTTTTATAGCTTCTCCTAAAATTCAACCCTTTAGTTTCAAGCAAGGAATCAAAGCTGGCGATAAGACTACAGCTCTGTGTTTGGCTGAATCTAACTCTCCTATATCATATACTTGGATGAAAAATGGAGAAACTTTTACAGAAAATGACGAGCAGAGAGCGAAAACTGATGAAGAGTTTTCGCTTCTTATTTTAGAACCGGTAAAACCGGAGCATTCTGGAAATTATACATGTATAGCTAGAAACAAAGATGGGTCTGACAGATTTACAGCTGTACTTGTAGTGGAAGGTGATAATTTATATAAATACTAATTTTCTTCATTTAGAATAACATATATTTTTAATATAAAATATGTTTGAAATTTTAATACTAAGTTAACAAACAGTCTGTTTGTCTAAAGGTAACTGGGATAATAATTATATTCAGCTGTTTTTCAAAAAAAATTTACTGTGAAATGGGCATCTGATTTATGCATTAATTTAATGATTATATGTATTTAACTTAAGCTTCACCTTTTGCCAAAATATATTGCTAAAATCTGTAGATAATATACCACTATAGCATAATTTCGATATATAAGAAATAAGATATAAACATTCAATAGTTCTGAATAGAAGTTGAAAGTAAATTTACATTGTATTGAACGTTATATTGTATTTTTAGGGTAAGGATAAACGAAGAAAAAGTTTAGCGCTAGAGGAAAAAAACACTGGTGTTTTAAATGGGGAAAATACATACCTATGAATGAACATATGATCCATATTTTAATAGATAATTTACACGTTTCCCTCCATATTTTTAGCTCCTCCTATTTGGATCATAGAACCAGAAAATATTACGGCAGTACCAGGAAGCAAACACATATTTCGGTGTTCAGCTAGTGGTTCCCCAAATCCAATCATTACTTGGAATAAGATTTTAGGTAAATTTACATTTTCCTTTAAATACTCTTTCATATTTTTTTAACTGCTTAATTAAAATGTTACTGAAAATGGTTATGAATATGTTTAAAAAGCAATGCCGTAAGAAAGAATTTATATTTTTTTATCAAGTCATTTTTCAATGAAATAAAAACTCTGTCTTTTGTGTCTGTCTCCCTAAATAAACTGCATTTTAAAATTTTATACAATACACAAAATGTCCAGTATTATTTTTAATGATTTGCATGTAATGTAATATTATTTCACTCATTAGATTGATTTAAACCTTAATAATATGTAATATAAATTCATTTTTTTCATTAATTCAATTTACATTTATTTTTCAGATCAGACAGGATCTAAGACAAGTAGTCTGACTGTTGGAAATGGAGATACTCTTACTTTTGAATCTCTTAAACCCGAAGATGCTGGTTTGTTCGAATGTATTGCTAGTAATGGAGTTGAACCAACTTTAAGGAAATTTGTAATGTTGGGTATTCTTGGTATGATTTGGCTTGTTTATTAATATAAAATTTTCAGAGTATCATCTACTGTGTTTTTTCTCGATATAATCTTTTTTTATAGAACCTTATCGGTTAAATTTTATTTATGTGTTATTGTTTATAAAATTTTTCTTTTTGTTTACAATATTTCTTTATGTACATAAATCATACATGTTTTGACATTGGAATATACTAGTATCTATTATTTAAAAATTTGCTTGGCTATCCTTTATATATTCTTATTTGAAATTATTTTTATATTCTGGTGTGCAATGTATAAATCGCCCATAGTGCGTTAGTGGTGTATTCAATGTGTTTATAAGATTTTCAATTTGTATTATAGGTTATTAATTTTAGGATTCTTAAATGTTTATGTAGTTTATTACATAGATTCAATAATTCGATAAAATAATTTTGCATACTTCTTAGCCTTACATAAATGGCTATTTTTAACTATGTTTGTATAATTTTTTAGTTATACTGCCATGAATATCAATAATGTTATTACTTCTTAAATTACGTATTTTTAAATTTTAAGCTAAAATATGTCACCTGAACTTTCAACTTCATGTTTTGACACAGTGTGGCGCTACTATACTGTACATATACAAATGTTGAAGAGTGTGTACAAAACGATACAAATACTAATGCAAGAATCAAAACATGGCGTACTCGGGGTGATTCCCTTAAGTAGCATAAATTTTCTTCTTTACTATTACAAATATAAAACGTTTATCTATTTAAACATTTGTGAAAATGGCTTACCTTTTAAGTGTATCTATGTTTGCAATGCGTTTGATTCACGTTACGGCAACTGAAGATGCTTCAAATGGTGAGTACCTGAACTTAGCATTTACAATAACAATATACTTTAAAGATGTGCTATTGTTTACCATTTTCGTAAAACATTTATTTTATAATGATTAGAGTAAAACAATTAAAGTCTTTTTAATTTAATGTAAACTATCATCATCATTTTGTTTCCTGTAAGATTATGTTTATAAAGAAAAAAAACTAGCAATTGCATGTCACAGTAAGCAACTTTACAGTGCGAAATTGTCTTTTCTAGATGCTCCGAAAATTCCACAGATAGCGTTTCCTCAAAATGTTCGCAGTGGACTATCAACCAAAGCTTTTTGCACAATTGAAAAGGGTAGTAAGCCACTTGAATTCAAATGGAAATTCAATGGTATTGAAATTCAAAACAATCAACCTGCAGTCTTGATAAATAATAATAACGAGGATTTCTCTGTCATCAATATTGACCCTGTTTCTTCTAATCACGGAGGAAATTACACATGTACTGTTACAAATAAGTATGGAAGAGATTCTTCTACTGCTGTTTTATTGGTACAAGGTAAGCTTTTTACAAGCTAGTTGTTCTGATGGTGAAAATTTGAATTATAAATTCCAGGAATTAACTGTTTTAAGAGATTGTTCAGTCCTAAAAACGGAATTACTTTTTTTCTTAAACTTAAAATTGATAAATATTGTATGTTTTTTCCTATTTAAACTTCTTGGAATGATTTTCATATAATATAAAATTTGTGTAAAAAGTATTTTTAAATACGTCATTGTAAAATGGTTTTCTCTGCCAAAAGAGTACCATAGTAGAAAAACCTGATTGCCGGCAACTTCCTTTCTATGAAAAAGTGTACTGTAACAACAAGAAGGGTATTTATATAAAACCGATATATAAATGTAACGTGTTGTTTGGGTTTCTTTATTTATTATTAACTTTATTATTTAGTTAAATGTTAAGCTTGAATTTTAATTTGAAACAGATTTTATTGCTTTACCTTCACTTGTAATATTGTTTACAATTTTGATACACTTTAAGTCTCTGAGATATACAGACACCTAGACCGTTACCTAAAAGTCAGGTTTTCCAGGAACACTCATAATTTTAAAGAATTTATAAATTTTACAAAATTTTAACATTCAAAGAAAAGGGGAGAAAGTTATAATCATTTGCAAAAAAAATTGAGTTAAAATTTAAAATATTAATCTTAGGCTGTGACAACATGTTTACACTTAAGCCAATTTTCTTATCCCTCAGAGGGTTAAGATTGATATTAAAATATTTATATATTAAAAAAAGATACATGTGAAGACAAGTCAATACATTTTGTCGTATAAAGAGAAAGATACAAAAGTATTAATGCGATATCACATTCAACGGGCAGCATTAAAAAATATCTTTTTAAATATTATTAATTATAAACTTATCTTTCAAAACTATGTATTTTTATCTGCCCTTATAAAAAAATTGAAGCAAATGAATTTTGAAGCAATTTACAACTTGTCTTTCCTGCATATTTATGAGAAACCCGTACAACTTCACAAATGAGTTTTATTTAATGATCGTACTAACAATATTATCAACTGAAACTACTGTATGCCTGTAAAAATGGTATGCCTAATTTTTCTCAATGCAAAATTTTTACTAATTGCACCTTTATAGATTTTTACACATTTTTCTTTTTCTTTAAGAGCCAACAACATGGATTAAAGAACCCGAAGATAAAGAGGTATTAGAAGGAGACTCTTTACATTTACACTGCAATGCCAAAGGGCTACCAAAACCAAAAATTAACTGGTACAAATACAGTAGTAAGTTAGCAGTTTTCTATTACACACAAGAGATAATTCCTTCCGTATAATTTTTTAAAGGTTCTAAATGAACTTAATATTTATATATTTGCAATAATTTATTTGTATTTATAAATTTCACGGTAAAGTTTTATATTCTATTATAAATTAAGAAAATTAGAAACAAAAGTATTTGAATTTATTATAAAAAATGTACAAATATATTAATGTATACATTTTTTTCAATTAATGTGTGACATGTGACTAGATTAAAGTTGTTTAAAGATTCAACCTTAAATTTGTTAAAAAAAAATCATTGTTATCCATGTTGTATGTTTTTAAATTTAGCAAAAAATTTCTATTTTAAACATGTATCTTTAATTTACAAAATATTTACGATTGCAATGTAAAAAATAAATCTACTTCGACATTTTTATAAATTAAATAATCCAGAATGAATGAGTCTTTTTGAAATCTATAAACGAAGTACATTTAAAATTACTATAATATATTAACTATTTTAGTAACTAATATAGTATTTATTTGAAATGGTAATTTAATAGCAATATTCAGATAGGTTGTACTCATTTGCTTATAGTGTCGTATGTGATTGATATTTTTAATTTGCTTATTATATGTGTCATAATTTTTTATTGTTTTATAATCATTGTGCTTTTCGATTTTATCAACTAGGCAACCAAGAGCCACTAAAGGCAGAAAACAAATCTAAACTTGATGGAGTAAGTAACGGAACTTTTACCATTGCAAAAGTGGGGATGCCAGATGCTGGAAAATATGAATGCGTAGCCGATAATGGTCTTGGTATCCCACTTACAAAAGACATCACGGTAACTGTTAATGGTAAGACGAATAAGCATCACTAATTTGGAGAGGGTTAACAAATGAAATTCATTGGGTTTTTACTGACATAATTTTTAATAAAGTTCTATCAAACTTATTGTGTTACTCCTTTATTTACTCATTACACACATTTTTACACCAAAAATAGAATTTTCTGTACAGATTTAACTTGACTTGTGTGATCTTAAAATTGATACGGTTGACTGTATGTACATGCTATCATGTTTTATGAGAATGTATCATGTGTTTCTACCTTTTTAAATGTTTACTGATAATTCTTTGATTATTTCAGCATTTTGATTGAGAGAAATATATATGATTGTTTATAATGTCGTGTCATATTAAGTGACAGTGCAGTAATCAAATGTTTATTTCAGATTTTTGAAAAAGAAAAAAGCTGGACCGCCGCTCATTAAACATCCATTTTAATAAATGTTCTAAATATATATGTATACGTAATAATTCTGTATCTTACAGGCAAAACCTCAAAAGACATTGTATCCTTTTATTGATATGATGATAATAATTTTATGGTTACAAATTTGTGCAGAAAATAATTATGAAACTAATGTTCATTTTTCTTATAGGAGCAATTGACTATTTGTTAAAGTATGGTATTTTCTTTTTAGTTCCTGCAAGATTCGAAGAAAAGTTCGCGGTCGTGAATGCGAAAAAAGGCGACAGTGCTCGAATGAAATGCGAAGCTCTGGGCGATCAACCTCTTTCGGTTACTTGGCAAAAAGAAAAAGAAGAAACAACTACAATCAGTAAAAGTGGAGATGAAAGGTACTTTCCAGTGTTTTATAGTAATGAAAAAACTGGCTGAACACAGACAAATTAATAGTAGTTTCGCTTATATGCTTATATGTTTTCATCTATCAAATACTTAATATCGTGTTTAAACACGTATAGATCATAAATAATGAGAAATCATAAATTTGTTTGCCACAACTATTTGTTGCGATTTGGTTAATTGTTAGGAATTATCATAAATTGTGTGAAATAAGTCTAAATCTTAGTATTATAAAAGTAGAGAATTTTTGTATTATTTAAAAACAATGCTTTATTTTTTTATTAATTGTTCAACTGGATCTAAATTAAAGATAAGGCAATATAAAGTATTTAGGATTGTGTTTAGTTTTTAGTTTATAAAAATGTCTTAGTTAAAATAATTGTTTTACGACGATTCAAATTGTATCACACTATAACAATTTATATTATCTGCGTGTAAATATTTCGTAAACTATTTCATAAACTTCTTCTTGCAGTATAATTTATGTTTAAATGTAATTGTAAATGCTTTCAGAGAAAAAAAATTCAAAACTCTAATTTAATAATTATTTTGACTGCTATTAAAAATTTTGCATTTTAAATAAATAAGTTATTTTTTATTACATTAAATATCATGATTATTATTTTTTTTATATTTTACACTTTTGTGCTTTCTGTTTTTAATTCGGTGTTCATGTATTAAAACATGAAATTACACAGCAAAAACACTTTCTAATAATGCGAGGGATGAAAAATGACAGTGAATGGGCCCTCTAGAAGGGAGAAGCATAGGCTTTATAGCCCGTTACCCTACTCGCCAGAAGTGACACAGTCACAGGATACACACAAAAGAGGACGACTCAAACACATAGACAAATAACAACATTTATTGACAAACACAAACATCCATGCCTTACCGGGATTCAAACCCTAACCTAGAAACTCCAAGGGCTCCTTAACCGTTGTGCTGCCGGGTCGGCAATGCGAAAGATACGCTAATATGAGTCACACGCCAATGAGCAACATTGTAGACTTGTTTTCACTGCATGACACACTGAATTTAGATATTTGTTTTTGACAAATTACAGAAAAATAACAAAATATTTTTTATTTCCGTTGTAAATAGTTTCAAAAGGTTTTTCGATGCATTGCATTGAAATTTTAATGTCATTTTTAAATTGATACACTTTGAAATTTATCGGTGGTTTTGAAAAACATTTCAATGAGGCAGGTCTATACCGTCTGTTAATAATTTGAAATTTATATAATTAACAATATTTATTTTAAAATATTTCATTAAAAATCATACAAGTTTAAAGGATCCTTCACCTTTCTACCCTATATAAACTTCTTCTATAAACACTTTTTCTAAAAGCTCTAACCAAAATCCCCAAAACTAATATAATTATTCATCAATTCTTTCAACAGATACGAGATCTTCGAGACTATGGTCGCCAAAGGCGTCATGTCTGAACTGATCATCCGTACGACAGACCGAGACGACGGGGCTCTGTACTCGTGCGTCGCCGAAAACGAGTTCGGAAACGACCAAAGGAAAATTCGGCTGCTTGTCATGGGTGAGGAATGGATTTCATTGTTTGATGGATTTCATCAGATGATGGATTTCATCAGATGATGGATTTCATCAATCTTTAGCGTCATACATTTTCTCGACAACTAGGGGCTGTGTATAAAGTTTGGTGATGATAGTACTAGATATGGGAAATGTTGAATAGAAAGATAGACAAAACTTTTATAATTTAAATATTTGATTATTTAAAAAATATCTTATACTATTTATACTCAATCATTCACTTCATAGAATGAATTTTATGATGGATTTCATCAATCTGTGGAGTCCTATATTTTTTGAAAACAGGGTGTGTGTATAAAATTCGGTGAATACGGTACTAGAGTGGGATTGTAAATTTAAATAAAACGACAGACAATATTATTTTGCAATGAAATTGTATTAATTAAATGCTTTTTTATCTACTATTTATTACTCAATCAAATAATTATTTCAATATAAATGTTTAGGCAATCTGTGTTAGTTGGTGCCAAAATTTATGATTATTAAAAAATGCTGAAAATAACAAAACTAGCTAGGAACTCTGATCAAAGAAAAATTCGACTGCTTGTTATTGGTGAAGAATGGATTTCAGTGTATGATGATTCACCAATCTTTGGCTTTATATATTTTATGGTAATTAAAACTATAGAATATTCTTAAAAATTGTACATGTTATTAAAAAACCCTCATTTATATGCAATTTGTACTCACACAAATATTTCGATTCCACATACTTATTCGGCAATCTGTGTTAGTGGTTTTCAAAATTTATGATTACTAAAAAAGCTGAAAATATGGAAACGAGTTCGAAACTTTCAGAGGGAAATTCGGTTGCTTTATATAGGGAGAAATGGATTTCACTTTTAATAGATTTTACAATCTGTAGCATTACACACATATTTCACAATCTGTACATAAAGTTCGGTGATGTTGATACTACAGATGGGATTATAAATAATCAACAAATTTCTTATGGATAAAAAAATGTTGATTCTTCAAATATCTTTTATGTACTAATTATACTCCATTGAATATTTCATTTTCATATACTTGTTAGGCAATATGTGCTAGTTGGTTTTAGAATTGATGTCAATTATGAAATCTTAAAATAGGAAAATGAGTTTGTAAACTATCAGAGGGATAATTCAACTACTACTTGTCATGTATGAGGAATTGGTTTCATACATTTTTGGCGTCATAAGTTTTTTGACAACTAGGGACTGTGTATAAAGTTCTGTGCTTATCGTGCTAGATTTGGAAATATAAATTGAAACAAAGAGATATACAATATTATTAATAATTATAAATTTAAATTTTTATACAGAAATTCCATTTTGTACTATTCAAACATAAGTAAATATTTCATTTCTATACACTTTTTTTAGGCAATTTGTGTTAGTTGGCTTTAGAATTGATGATTATTAGGATACCTTAAAGTATGAAACTTTTGTTAAATATGCATCCCTTTGTATTCATCAGTTCTTAATTAGCAATCTTTTTATTGTAGCTTAAAGCTTGGGTCGATTCTTCAGCAAATTCATCAATTGGTAGATCTTTAAATTTTGCATATTTAAGTCATTTTTAATAGAAAAGTAGTTTTTCTTCACTTAATACTTTCACTTTTGCAGCAATGCAATATGAAGCAATTTTTCAATCTAAAATTAACTCTTATTTTAAAATACTAGCAAAAAAAAAATGAGAAAAGTTACTTATTATCAAAATACATACATTTTTATTCATATACTTAAATGAAATCGTATTATATAAATACATTTGTTAAGCTCATAGATTTTAGTAACAGCTTGATGCAAATTTAAATTAATATTTATTTTTTGTCAACAGAGGTTCCTGCTCCGCCCTTAGATGTTAAAATAAGAGAAATCTGGAGCCGAAGTGCCAGTGTTTCATGGGCTCCTCCTTACAGTGGAAATTCTCCAATCACAAAGTACATTGTTCAATACTGGAGGGATATTGGTAAGTTTCACACAAATATCATTGCGTTTTTTTATTTATATTATTTTTGCGAATTTTCATGGTTTGTTGGTATTAAGTGCAAATTAATTGAAAATTTTTATTAATTAATTTGATAAAGATTTATGGATTAATTGTAAAAAAAAATCTCGTGCGAAGATTTTTGTAGGTAATAATTTATAGGGTTGGTATATTTGAACTACCAGTTGAAAATTAAAAAAATATTATTTTGTGTAAAAATATCTATGTACACGATCATGTACACAATGATTAAAATCGTTACATTTGTTCATTTATTTAAGAAACAAATATTTAAATTTTATTACACAATTTTTTTAGTATAGAAAAGAAGTAGGTTGTTCTTAACTACGAATACATAGATTTTTTTTTTTAAGTTAGACCAAATGTATGTGAAAGTGCATAGAGAGGATACAAATGATTAGGTTAAAATGAGATTGAGATTCTATTTGGTAAAAAATCTATACAGAACACAATGCTAAGTAAAGCCATTTAACTCTTAAACAATACGCTTAAACAAATGATTGGATTACCGTGCTACGTTGCTCAGAATAAAATAAGCATCAAGCAAGAATTCTTAAAATAACTTTAAAAGTTATTATTATTATTATTCAATTATTAACTCAAGTTATTATTATTATTTTTTAATATTAATGATAGACTATTACAATACTATGAGACGTTTCTTCTAGAAATTTCACGAAAATCGAGGTGTTTTATTTGTGTATTTAGTTTGGGCGCATTGCAGTTGAGGACTCTCGTACGTCTTAGTTTTAAGCTAAGCATTTCCATCGTTTTCTAACCTCAACAGAGTCAAATGACCCTTTATCGTTCAATAAATGTCACTGTTATTTAGAATAATATTCTCAACTACAAAACCTATATTAAGCATCGTTGTGTGTGTGAAGTAGCTCTCGCTTAAGCTTAAGACTCCAGAGCCAGATTTTTAAATAGGCTAAGTAGGCTTTAGCCTAGAGCGCCGAATTTTCAGAGGCGGCAAATTTTACGTCCAATTAAAGAGGACTAATATTTTCAACAAGATAACAAATAAATTGCAAAAATGCGTAAACCTTAAGGGTATATATAGTATACTACTATTTAGTAGCAAGCTTAGCACCTTCGAGAGCACATAGAGAGCAATTACACCTTCTCCTCCCGTATTTGGAAGTTGAACGATAAAATATTCGAACAACGTTTTCGTGATTGAATTACAAAATTAAATAGGTTTTTTTTTAAGTAATCTTTTACCAACCGATGAGGATGAACAAAATAATGTAAATCTTGTCGTTATTTAACATGCTGAGGTTGTCGTTGCTGGTTGTTACACCTTATGAGACCAAGGTAAATGAGAATATTATAAGTGATCTAATTATATTAAGTTTAAAAAATAAACATATTTTGCCCCTCATTTTTTCCTTCATTTATATTCGTTGTGATAATTTAAACGGCATACCACCTTATTTTGCATCTAACTAGCTATCTTTCTCCAAATGGGAAAATATTGTGACACTGGTGGCAATTCCATCGTAGCCTACAGGCGTCAGATCTTTAAATCCGGCCCTGAGACTCGTATCAAAAATATTAGCTGAAATGGTTTGGTGACTTTCAGACGACTTCTCTTTTTTTTAACGTCCTATTCTAACCACATCATAGTCAAACGACCATTTAATCGTTCGATAAATGTCACTGTAATTTAGACTAACCTTATCAACAACAAAACCTACACTACTCATCGTTGTTGTAATCAGCAGCACCCACGGACTTCGCCGAATAAAAATATAGCCAATTCACCCGTTGAAAAATACTATAGAGCATGAAACAAAAAAAAGTAGTATTTTTACTCCTTTCCATGAAATAAACCGCATCCAGGGGCGTAGTACACCCTTTGGCAACATGCCAGTAAACGGACCGTTGACGTCATCATTCTGACGTAATTCGGTCCGCTGGGAGCTGATTTGTCCAAGAAAGTGAGTGAGCACGTACGCAACGGATTAAGAAAAAGAAAGCGAAGAAGAAAAAGGGTTACGATATCGGAAAAAGAAGTTAAGGTTTTAGGTGCTCCCACGAGAGCTTTAAGCTACTCAGCAGTTTCAAGCTGCTTCCGTAGAAAAATAAGACAGTTTATTTATGAGCTTAAAAGAAAGAGATTTAGTTTGGTGTTTTGTTTTTAACAGCCGAAGAATAGAGTTTCAGATGTGCTTTGTCGGAAGTAATTGGAGCAAATATTGAATTACGAGATTGCTGGAAGCATTTTGATCGTTTTCGAACCAACACATTATTAGAGTTAAAATGGTTTATAATGTTTATATTAATGTTTAGGACAATTAAAACAAAATAATGGATCAATATAAAAAAGGGAGAAGTTTAAAAAAAAACTGGTATTAACACTTATTATTGATATATAGCTTTGAATGCCCATTAATTTTCCAAATTCTATGAAGTGATGAGCATTGCAATTAGCTTTTATGAATAACTGCACAAATTGTGAACTTGAATAAACTCCATTGGTTTGGTAGATGGGGTGTTCCGTGTTTAGAAACTGAAATCAGTTTTCAGTTTAACTTAAAAAATATATTAACCTTTGGATTCAAATATTCGCTTGCATAAAGTTAATGGCATCATACGATTGTTGGGGAACTTTAACCCTGATTTTTCCGGTCCCTACGCAAAAAATTTCGATTTTATATGGTAGTGACAAAAAAAAAGAAACAAATACCCTTTTTTCACATTGCTAGTAGCTTGAAAAATAGTATTGTTTATTTCGTAATTTTTGTTTTATTAATTTTCATTCTTAGTGGTGAAATTATCAAAGATAATTATAATTGCATTTAAAAATATTCCTGTGCATGGTGTGGGGGCAACTGACAGGAATGAAATTTCGAGTATTTAAAACCATCTAGTAGTACAATTTACAGCTCTTTCGTGAAAATATCTTGTAAAGTTATATAAATACATTCGAGAGTAAATGTAAGGCCTAGAAAATCCAACAAGTCACTAATAGAGGATACTTAAGGGGGACTGTCACTTCCGTAAAGCTCGTGCAGTAGTTTTGAAATAACAATTTTTACAAAAGAATTGCTTTGCCATGTTATCCCATTTTCAATAGATATGGGAATCATCATAACATCAATTTAAAACAAAATTGAAAAGAAAATAACATCCGGTTATTCAGTTGATAAAGTTGTAAAATAGGGCAGCCACCTGCTTTATAATTTTTGGCATTTTTAAACTTAAAAAAAAAATTCAATACCTAGATAAAATTTTCTTTTATAATTTGCTTAATTTTCGGTGTTAGGTTTATTCCCATCCCTGAGGATAAAGACAAAGTAATACTTCTGTGAAAGTTGTGATTCCAAAACTAATACATTAGCTCTATGGGACTGACAATACCTCTTAACTCCAAGCAAAGCAAATTATTCACTTATGGGAAAATTGCCCAAAACACCTTCAATCTACCACACTACATGTCAATATTACTATGTCAATGGATCAATAATACCGGAAGTTCCTTTATTCACAGGTGGGTCTCCGCACCGGCTCCTTGAGATCTCAGGACCAAGTTCTCAATCGTCTGCGATCATGAAGGACCTCCATCCGGGCACACCCTATGTTCTGAAGGTGGTGGCTGAGAACGCTGTGGGGAGGGGGGAACCCTCGGATGGGGCCTTTTTCAAGACGGGCGAAGAAGGTAGATTGTTTTGTATTGTTGAGTTATCCCATTAACGACTGTTGGAAAAAAATGCAATGCAAAAAACTCATCAAATTTTCGAAATTAACAAGATATATACGACAAATGCAGACCCTAATTCTGAATTATCCAGATAGAACAAAATAATTACATTAGAAACGAATTTGATAAACTTAGTTAAAATTTTTATAAGGAAATGAATAAACTCATCAAATTTTTGAAATTAACAAGATATAAGACAAATGCAGACTCTAATTCTGAATCATTTAGATAGAGCAAAATAAGTTACATTAAAAACGAATTTGATAAACTTCTTAAAGTTAAAATTTTTATAAGGAAATTAATAAACACATCAAATTTTCGAATTTAACAAGATATAAGACTAATGCGGACCCTAATCCTGTATTATTTAGACAGAACAAAATAAGTTACATAAAAAACGAATTTTGATAAACTTAAAGTTCAAATTTTTATAAGGAAATGAATACACTCATCAAATTTTCGAAATTAACAAGATATAAGACAAATGCAGACCCTAGTATTGAATCATTTAGATAGGACAAAATAAGTTACATTAAAAGCGAATTTGATACAACAGCAACGTAAGTTAATTTTTTTTTAAAGAAATGAAGATGTAAATGGTATTTACAAAGTCGTCGTTACTGGAATAACGTCACACTAGTTTCTTCAGCTATCCATTAGTAATGTAGATGATGAACATAAGTTGAAATCCTCTAATTAACGATTTTTATCTTACTGAAAAAAAATTATATTTTGATCTTTGATGGTCCTGCACTGCGGGAAGAATAAAAATTCTCTTTGACCTGGAACAAAAATTATATAAATTTTTAAAACATTGTCGTCGCCATATTAACTTTTTTAAGCTAAAATATTAATATAGCTTTCAACAAAATATATGGCAAATTGCTTGAGTTGATGAACATCAATAATATTTTTGTCATTATAGTATATTAAAGTTTATGTTGGCATGACAACAGTATGCACTAGAGGGTTAAGAAATATTTGTTCCAACGTATTCATCAAATTGTCTGTTATTGTTGATATAATTATTCAAAAATTTAAAGTTAAAATGTAATGAGATAATATGCAATTGTATATTGAAATATAATGCCCTTTTCCAGAACCAAGCTCTCCTCCAGCTGATATAAATGCTGAACCACGTGGCTCATCAACTATCCGTGTGTCATGGAAGGTAATAACAATTTTAAACAGCTATTTTGATTTTTATGCGATTCTCGTTATATTTTTGTAAATCTTCAACCAGCAAAATATATTATGAGGTAATGAGAGTTAATTGTTTATTTAAGGAATTGATTGCGTAAACACATATTTTATATATTTAGAAAATTTATTAAAGAAAACACTTTTATAAAAGTTCTTAATTTGTATTGTACTTCGACAGAAATTTGCGAAATGATGTTTATTAACAAAATTTAAATCTATTTTAAACTTGCCAGTAGCTTACGAAATTCTGAAATACGCATTCGGTATTAAAATTAAACAAACCAGGATGATTTACAATTACCCTACAATTTGCGCTACACTAGGTTACGCTTCGGAATTAAAATTTCATAAAATAAACAAAGATACACTAAAACTTCTTCCTCAAAATGTCTCACTATTACAATTTAAAGCTACTCTAATATAGACTAAAGGTCCATTGGCTTAGTGTGGTAGTGCTTGGCTACGTAACGACGCCACAGGTCCTCGGATCGAGTCCCGTATTGGGCGAGGTTGACTCATCCTTTCATCCCTTAAGTGGGTCGATAAAAAGAGTACCAAGAATGCTTGGGAACTAAACATTATGGGTACCGCGTTAGGTTGACCACCTAACCGAGACATATGCCTAGAATCCCACAGCCCTTAAGCAGAAATGGACACGGCAGGCCTTGGTCCACTAACGGGCTGTTGCACCGAGGAGTTCAGCTTAGTTTAGACATGCACTAAATAAACTAAATCTTCTTTATTCAACCAGCCACCTCCTAAAGACAGCTGGAACGGGGAGCTGAAAGGATACTACGTGGGCTACAAATCCAGAGACTCCAACCAGCCCTATTCCTACAAATCCATGGAGTACCTTCCCGATGTTCAACAAGAGTTCTTCCTTACCAACCTTCTGAAGGCCTCAGACTACAGCGTGGTGGTCAAGGCCTACAATGCTGCAGGAAGCGGACCGCCTTCGCACGAGCTCTATGTGAGGACTCTGGATGGCGGTGAGGAATTTTGTATAGAAATTGATGGTGAAAAATGGGAAATAAACCTTACCATCGTATTTTTGAAGTAGAATTTAAAAATAGCAATATGCAGATTCATTATGATTTCAGTTTTCCAACGGAAGAGTTTAATCAAAAATGTTTGTTTATGCTGTGCTTTATAGCAAATGGCAGTATCCCTACCAATGAATTTAACCATTTTTGTCCTTAATGGACAATTGGAAGAACCACGCCTATACCTATGGGGACGTCGAATCACGTTAAACGTTGTCTTGCTCCTTACAAACAAACCATCCTAGAGCTAATTCGGTCAATTTAGAAATACCACGCCAATTGTGACATCACTGATACGTAAAACATTGCTTTACCCCCAAAAAATCAAAGCTCGGCCTCGTTCGAATCGTCTATTGAACTATCTTCCTGTATACTTTCGTCTATTGATCAATCTTTTTGCATACTTTCGCCTATTGATCAATCTTTTTGTGTACTTTCTTGTAGGTTTTAGTAATTACGAGAGTACAATGGTGGTCGAAGTCATTGTTGTAATTTCATCATTTTATCTGTCCAATGCAATATGAACATTTTCTCACGCTTGTTTCTTGCTATCAGTAAAAGAAGAAGCATGGCCATCCATGTGAACATAAGAACCTTTTATATTTTGTTGTTTTGGATATAGGATTTGTTTAGTAAAATGAATTTGTGTGCAGGTTCCTTATGGGTTTGTTACAGTAATATTTAATTACTGCCTTATTATGTATTTTTTATTATCTATATATTGGAAAATGATAGCTTCTTACAAATGAATAATTATTTTTAAACACTTATAAATCCAATTTTATAGAATTTTAAAATTTTGGCTTTCTTTATAGACCTTCCTCCTGCACCATCATTGTACGTGTTGGCGACATCTCCGACATCCGTCAGCTTGAGATGGAATACGAGAAAAATAGACAATCCTTTATCAGGTAGGCATAGACAATATATAGCCGTAAGTCGTCTATTAATGTTAATCTTTGTGTTTTTTATCAATATTTTTTTTGCATTAGTTATTATATTTCCAAAAGACACAGAAAGTTTTCTTTAATAAATCTAAACTAATTATTTTGTATGTATAAAGTGCTTTAACGCACTGTTAGAAATATGGCGCTTAGTTTCACCAAGCATATGCAATGCCGTCTTTACCATAAGGGCACACGAGGCTCGTGCCCAGGGCCCCCATTCTCAGGGGGCCCCAAAAGGACCGTCAATTTCTCTCACGCATTTATTCTTAAAACGTATTTGTGGGGCACATTACACTTTTTTCAATTATATCGATGACTGCGCCTATTCCTTAATTAATTAATAATATTTCCAAACGCATCCTACCTAATTTACTAAGTACGCCATCTAGCGATCACCCACGCAATCACTCCGATTCCAAAGTCAAGCTGCACTGTCGAAACAAGAACCAACATAAATGTCAACATTGTTTATGGCTGTATTGTACAATTTTTTCTCAGCTTCGACAAAACGATGGAAAATTTTGACAGAGCATTTAGGTGCGATTAAGAGTCCTGAAGTCTCCTTCAGAAACTAGATTTTCTGCAAGCTTTTAATGCTATGAATGATGCTATTAATGCTTTTCATAATGGTAATAATTGATTACCTAAAATAAATGGTCATACTCAGTAAAAAAATTTAATTATTGTAATTCACTTTTTTTACTTTCCAAAAGGGCCTCAAATTATTGTGTGCCCAGGGGCCCCAGCCCAGTTTAAGACGGCCCTGAGCATATGGTTTTTTGTAGATGCAACGGCTGTGGAGCGAAACATTTCACCACACTTTCAGTATTTGGTTGAACCATTTCCCAGGTTTTGGTCTCATAACTTGAAAAAAAGGTTCATCTGAATACCGAAAATATGGTGAAACGTTTCACAACACTGGCGTTGCAGCTACATGAACCATTATTATGGGGATTTTATGATGGAATTCGATTATTATGGCGTTTATTCCAGCTTTTAAATCATAAATTTTGGGAACGAGAGTGGGAAACCTTAGACAAGCTGGTATTGTTTAACGCTTATCTCACACTGACAACTTTTTTAACTTTAACTGCTCCCACGTTAGTCCAAAGTTCTTTTGCGTGTAAATGTTTAATCCTAGTATACAATTTAAAATTGCGTATATTTAGCCTTTTTCATTAGTCTCATGTATTCCATGTGGTGTCAGTCACTTGAGAAGATTAGCTCTTTTTTAAAACATACTTTTCCTCTTGATATTTTTTATATCCTCCTCCCACGCAGTTGTCTGTGTTCTTGAAATCTAATCCTTCTTTATGAAAAGATTGTAGAGACGACTAAAACATGTAGCAGAGTCTTAAAAACATACGTTTCTTGAAAGTGGTTCAGTTCTATTTTAAAAAGGCTGTTTATTATTATTTAATAAGTCAATTTTTAAAAAAATATTTTTGCGGAGTTTTAAAGCAGATTTTTCTGTGTTGATATTGAGTTTTAAAATTATTGCTATGGTTCCAGGGGAAGATTTTACAATAGTTGCGGCCTAGTGCTATATAGAGAAGTCTAAAATAAGTTGTCAGAGTTGGTCATCGTAATGCTAGCTACACAAGACCATCAAAACATTAAAATCTCTAAATACATACTTTCGAAAAATAATACGCTTTTAGTAATATTCGGGATTTAAAATAATAATAATTACGAAAGTATTACATTATTCTAAAAAACACTATTGACTGGGCGATGTTTGGGTTGAATCAAAGTCGCACTACAGCTACACGAGGCTATTGGTGACGTGCCGCGTTTTTAAGAACAACGGTCAAGTGACGAGTGCGATATCTGACCTAGCATCCAACACAGCTTTTAGTGACGTCGTACGTAGCGTCGGGAGTTTGAACTACTACGCATTTAACATAGGCAAGGGTCTTACAGACTGGCATCCCTAGCTCCCTCGTTCATATTGTTTTTAATACGTAACGATCCATTTCAATACTTCCCCCATAGGCTACACGTCAGGGACCTATCTTTTATAATTTTTTCCATCTATTTGTTCATACCATACGTAGAACTAAATATATTAATGTTATTAAATAACATCTGTATTAGAGTAACTGGAAAGTAGGCTATTTTAGTAAGTTCATTTTGTTTTTATTTAGTTTTCATTTTGTAACCCATACGTAACTATACATTTTATCAGTTGTTCTTAAGCTTGCATTAATTCTGATCACACAATACTATAAGAATATCTGCGAGTATTTAAGTAACAAGATTAAAGTAAATTATTTCAGTTCTCTTTCGTTTACTTTGTCCCTTATACGTAACAATGCAATTCAATACTTCATCCATAGTTTTCACTTCATAGACTAATATTTTATGCTTTCTATGTCTTCCATCTGTCCAAACTATTAAAATATCTGTGAGCATTAAAGCAACTGAAAAGTAAGCTATTTCCGTTATTTTGTCTCACATACTTAACGTTGCATTTCGATACCTCCTCCTTCTTTGGCTAAACGTCAGACACCTATCTTTTATATATTTTTTTCACCATAAGAATTCCCTAAAGCTTTAAAATAATTTTAAAGTAAAATATTTTAGCCCTTTCATTTATTTTGTGTCCCATACGCATAAATGCATTTCCTTACGCTCTCCATAGTCTACATGGCAAATACCTATATTTTTTGTCCATCTGTCTGTCGATGCCAAAATAATATATGTACTAAAGTAACAGGAAAGTAAGTTATGTTCGTTCAGTTTGACCCATCACACATTCGTAATAATACATTTTAACACTTGGTTCTAGCCTCACATTAATTATCGGCTGATCACGCAATGCCATAAGAATTCCTGTAAGCAGTAAAATATTATTAAAGTGGGCTATTTAGTCAATTCGTTCATTTTGTCTCCCATACAATGCATGCATTACAATGCTTCCTCCACAGGTTACACGGTGCATTACCGTGAAGAGCAAGGGCAGTGGCAGGAGGTGGCTGTGGTAGCCCCCGAAGACAACACCTACACCTTGAGCAATCTGCACCCGCAGAAGCTCTACCAGATCTACGTCACGGCCACCAACCAGTACGGAAAGGGAGATCCCAGCGAGATAGTCGCCATCAAGACGGACGAAGGAGGTACTAGTTTAATTTTTGAACTACCACTCGGGTTTTGTGCTGCATTTTCTGTAAAATTACAGCAAATTTTTAGGTTGCTTTTTACAACAGAGTGTAATATTATTTGTTTTGAAGCAATTTGATGTTGTGTGACTGAAACTTTTTAACAAGCACCCGGGCTAAGGGTTTGTGCTGTAAATTATGTAAAATTAAATATCATTTTTAAGTTGCTTTGTCTCAACGCAGTGTTGTAATGTTGTTTGGAAGCAATTTGATGTTTTCACAGATTACAGAGGCACATGAAAAATTTAATTTAAAAGCGTTTTTACAAAGAAGATGGGGGTATACAATGAATAAAAAGTTTGTTCCGGTAACTTGCAATAAATTTTACCTCATATGCAAACTCACACCACATGGCAGCACTTTATCATCATACTTTGATGATAAATTAGATGTTATTTTTGGGGTGCAGACCGAGCATCTGTCATCATTTGGGGGAGGGGAAAAAATAACGTTTCAAGTTGTGTCCGAAGATTTAACCTACAACCAAAATGATTGTAGGTTGATAATTTTTTTTAATGTTTGGTATAAATGACCTTGGTTTGTTCGTCAAATATTGACAATGCAAAAAATGCTTTATTTTTTCACCTCTGTAAAATGGTAAAAGTACGCCATGATCCTGTTCTGTAAAATTACATACAAAGTGTCTTCGAAAAGTTCATTGATTGGTCAAATAATTAAAAACCCGGGCCAGTTAGGATCTTGCGCTCACGCAGACGCAGTGACTTTCGCTAGATGACATTTCTCTCACTGCGTCTGCGTGAGTGCAAGATCCTAACCGGCGCGGATTTTTAATTATTAGACCAATCACCGAACTTTTCGAACACACCTTGTAAAATGCAAGAAACACTGTACTGTACGGCCGAAAACGATTGCTTCGCTAGCAGTGATTGGATAGACCGATATTTTGTGTTTAAACGCGAAAAGACGGAGTAGTTCCTATGCTTTTCTACGTCATCATCAGAAATATGAATTTGATTTAAAAAGTAACGAAAAACTGTTTGTAGTTTTACAGAATTTTTTAACAACGTCCAAAATTTAGGTAAATTTTTTTACAGTATGTCATTTCGACGGTGTGAAGATGCAATATTGTAATAAAACAATGCCGAATTAGTTGTATAAGTGAGAATTCGGATGATTCATATTTTCATTTGTTGATTGGTCATATAGCAGCTTTGTAAGAGGTTCTGTAGTTAGCACCCAATGCATCGCATTCATCGCAACCTGAGAGAATATTAATAGTTTTAAAAATCGTAATTTTGTGTGTTAAAATTATTGAAATCTAGCCCAACGTAGAAAAATAAAAATAAACGCAGAATAATTCAATCTAAAAAATAACCGGATTTTCATAAATACTTTCATTCTCGGAATAGTTGTCTTCATTGAATTACCACCCGTAACATTCAATTGCAAGAGGAAATTACGTTTCCGTTTACCACGTGCTGTGAAACAAAGAACTCGTTTCCCGCTCTTTTTCCTTCGAACAAAGCGAAAAACCGTCTGATGCTCGAGAATTCTAATGGTGTAGTATGACGTAACAAGTCTGACACAAGGTCGTTTTCCCTTTTTCCCTACAAACCAGTTATGAATCTCAAATCGCATCTTAGCACGTCATTCTTCGTAATAAAGTAAAGTCATTTTTTTCGCTTAAGCAATTATAGAGTGACATCTTATGACTTTTTTTATGATTACAAATGTTTGTTTGCAAATCGTGTAACTTCATTTTTTAATATTAAAAATATTGGATTTTTGGTTTTAGGATTCAGTAACGAGTTGAACAAAGACCAAGTTTAATAAAATTTAATACAATGTTTGATTTGTAAAACAGTTTACATGTTACAAATATTCTTAATTTTGTAACCTAAAACACTATTGATAACGACATTTTTTTTAATCAATTTTAAGTTGGCACACATGAGAAATAATAAAAACGTTTATTTATACTCATTTATTTAATCTGTTTATATCAAAATATAAAAATTGCAAAAAATGGAACCATTTTTGTTCGATGAATTTAATCGGATGAAAATTAATCGTTTTATAACTTTGTGATTTTTATAATGCCTTTTACAAAAATTATTATAAGTGTTCCCGATTTAAGGTACTTTAAACATTTTTTTTACTGAAATGTTCATTCCCTTTTGTAGATGGTCATTCTTTACTATCTGTTGCCAACTTGGGCCGCAGCGCGAATTACTTGGACATGGCCATTGTGATTCCAGTAACTGCTTCACTGCTTACAATCGGAGTGGTACTCATTGTTGCTTGTGTTTGTGTAAGAAAAATAAGAAGTCGGCATAATTTGGAAAGAGGTAAAGGATCATTAAATATTATTTAACGTTCGAATAAAGGCATAGTATAAAAAAATAAGTACTTTATTAAGTTATAGTCTGCAATTTTTTAAATTGGGTAATCAAAAATATGATAATTTTTAGATCAATAAATAATAGATGTAAAACATTTTATCTATTTTATATATTTAGAATAACCACATTTTTGGGGTTTTACTGAAATAATTGTTGATTAAATAATTTGATTTGTTTAAAGGCAATGTCCATAGTAGTTTCATTCTTACTGAAACATATTAATGGCTTTTATGGGAAAGAAAGGGGTGAATTTAAAAAGGACGTAATTACGAAAGGCTTGGAAACGTGCAAAAATTGATGGTCGTTTTCTCTGCATAAATCTGAAACTATTGTATTTTTAGATAAAATATTTATAAAGAAGATTAGATTATACTTAATTTTTTGAAATAGTATTTGAAATCGCTTCCAAAAGGAAGGGAAAAGGGTTGAATAATTTTTCCTTTAAGTTTAGTAAGAAAGTTTGGTACGCAAATTGAGGAAAAGGCCAAGTCTATATTGTTCAAAAGGTTAAAGGCTTTTTCTTTCTTGTAAAAATGTTGATGCATTTAAATTTATAATATTCAATAAACCTTGTCACTATGCTTGACGTTGTGCAAAGAATAATAATACAAATAGTTTTCCCCATTGAAACTAAACATAATTTATCGATCCATTTGAAATACCATACATTGTGTGTGTCTCCGCAGCACTGGCAGCTGAAAAACATTTGGCTATGGTGGGCACTCTGCAACGTTACGTGGACATCGACAAGACGAGATCCTTGATGGACGCCAGCCGATTAGGGCACTACCCTCTGCCCTACGAGACTATTCAGATGATAGCTGAGGAAAACCAAGATTTCGCCAAGGGTGCACAGGAGATGAGAGCCTTCTTGAAGGTAATGTGTGTTTCTAAAAATCTGATCCTGTACGCTCATTGATAGTTTTTTTTTAACTTTTAATTGCCTTACTTGAAATAATGAAATAGAAGGCAATGAAAGTATTGCGATGGGGTCGAAAATCCAAACTGGAGATTTTTTTTCCAAGTTTTGGATGGTACCTGATTTTTAAAAAATGGTTTTTGAACATTAGCCCTTCTGTCTGTCCAGTCTGTCTGAAACCCCTCAATAGTTCCAACTTAAAAAATCTATAGACTTGAGGAGTACACGGGAAGAACCGATTGATTTATTTAGAGTCTTTCCGTAATTGTCTCTGCTTGGCGAAAATTGGCTACCGGAAACCGCTTTTCCTTATGGTTCTTCATTTGCGATACAAACGTGTGACTCGTTCCACTCAACTCTGGCGTGAATTAGGGTTGCTGCGAAAGATAAACAAAGCGAGTAACTGGCTTCTTTACACCAGTTTAGGCGATTTCTCTATCATCCCCAAAGAGGCTATTAAGGAAAGCCTTGTACGAAATCAATCGGTTCTTCCTGTGTACTCTTCACTTCGAATTTGGTGCACGAGTTCCTACCTAGGAGGATGGAAAGAACAGGAGTAGTCACGCGGATTGAAACGTACGGGAACTGAGTGAAGCCAGAGGTGGAGGGGAACCGGGGGAAGGCTGTTATCAATATCTACCCCTAGTTAACATGGGGTTCTATGGGAGAATTTACGATTTTTCGTTTTAAATGAAAAAAATGTTATCACATAATGAAAAACGAACACACATATGTATATTTCTAATATGCTCAGTAGATATATATGTATTATTTAAAATACAATTACAAATAAACACCCAAAACTAGGCGATATTAATATTGGTTCCTCTGGAAATCTTAAAATTATTTAATTATAACTTGGATTTTTTTAAAAAATCTTTTATTAAATCTTAAAAATCTGCTGTTCGTCATTAAAAATTATTATTTTTGATCGAACAGATTGTTTAACGAATATATAACAGAACTTTTATTTAAGTTGCATATGAAATGCGAAATAAAGTAATCTTATCATTATATTTTATTCGTATAACTTGCGTATATTCTTTTTATTAAACAATTTTAATTAATGATAACCAATAAATGCTTTTTTAAATAATATTCTATGATACAATGTTTACAATTGAAGTTATATTCAAAAAATATTCATTCGATTTTAAATCTATACTGGATCTATAATAGTTTAAATTATTTACTTAATTCCAAGAGGGGATTCTTATTAGGGACTTTTACAATATAAAAAATTTAACGGAATGTATATAATTGAAGTACTCAAAATCGATTCAATGAATAGATTTTTACATGTATACACTAATTAAACAGGAACATAAATAAATTATTGTTTTGTTTATACCTTATATTTTTTATTAGCTATGTTACAAGTATTAGTGGTTTGGTAGCATAAGTATCACAGTAATTAATTGTAAATTGGTAAAAAAAAATACTTAATATTAACTAACTTCATTAAAACACGGTATTACATCAAAAATTGTAATTCACCATCTGTTTTATTCATTTAAAACTAACAGTTATACATCAAAAAATAGTATATCACATATGTTTTTTTTAAGCAAGCATTTACTGGCTATCATTAATTAAAATTGTTTTATAAAAAGAATATACGCAAGTAATACGAATAAAAATATAATAATAAGATTACTTTATTTCGCATTTCATATGCAACTTAAATAAAAGTTCTAATATATATTCGTTAAAAAAATCTCTTTTATCAAAAATATTTAAAAATTTAATGATGAACAGTAGATTTTTAAAATTTAATAAAAGATTTTTAAAAAAATCAAGTTATAACAAAATAATTTTAAGATTTTCAGAAGAACCAATATTAATATCGCCTAGTTTTGGGTGGTGTTTATTTGTTATTGTATTTTAAATAATACATGTATATTGTATATCTACTGAGCTTATTAGAAATATACATATGTGTATTCGTTTTCCATAATGTGATCACATTTTTTTCATTTAAAATGAAAAATCGTAAATTCTCCCATAGAACACCATGTAAAAGTGGGGTAGATAAAGGTCCCTTTCTCCCAAGAGGGAGGGGAAAGCTTTTTCGCTTCACGCCGAAGGCCACATGACTACTCCTGTTCTTTCCATCCTCCTAGGTTCCTACACACTTAAAACAAAAGAGTGAAATCCACTCCAGTTGGAGAAGTGCATTTTCGACACCGTAAAGGCATGCATATTTACTCAGACTGAGTTAAAATCACTCGTTTGGAGTGATCCTGTCGGAGGTTTAACACACAAAGGATCCACTTCAAAAGGAGAAGTGCATTTTCCAGTCCGGAGGAGTCAAATCCACTCAGACTGAGTTAAATTAGGAGTGTTTGTTTTAAGAGTGTAGTACTTGTCTGATGTCATACTGAGGTTTTAGACAAAAATTGCTTGTTCTACGGCGCAAGGGGTAGCTGCCGTAGAACTTTTTAGATTTTAAAGTTATTGAAATTACCTTATAGGTTATATAATTTATACATTTAAATGTGCATGGATTTATTGAGTGGTATCTTATAGTGTCCTGTAGATTTTCACACCCCTAGTGGCCCTAGTTAAGTTTGTGTAACACAATATTTTTCTTTTGTTCATTGGTGAGCGAGTCTGTAAAGTAAATTCTCGTATTAAATTCGCTGTTTGAACAAATTGATTGATAAAAGCACGAATTGAAATAGTGCGAATTTTTATGCATGTATTTTTTTCTTAAAGTATTTTTAATTTATTTCTTTTAGTAATTACAAATTATTGAGTCGAAGTTTTCTTCAATTCGATAGATTTCAATTCGACAGATCAATCGATAGATTTATAATTCACAATACAGACTTTATACTAAAGTTAAGGTACGATAAAAATCGATTTCGAACATTTTGTTCTTACCATTTACTTAAATAAATATTCATATTTAATATTGCATATTGACATGAAAATACTAAAAATTGTATGAATAAAGGATTAATATTGAAGGAGTTCAATGATCAGTAATCAAATATTAAGTTTTCTGATACCAAGAAATCTGTTTTTCAGGATGGACAACCTGCTCAATATAATAGAACTTTGACCCTGAGAAGAAACACAGACGAAAACATTTACGACAACCCTCAGTAGTATCATCAATGCTAATTAAGAATTAACAAAACTGTATTGCAGAAATTACCTGTTTCAGGGGTAATGACTTTATAGCATGATGTTCTTACTATAGAGATTTGTCTCTAACTGCATATAAAACCTTTCTACTGGAATTAAATACCATAGTACACTGTAATATTTTGATATAGCATTACTCCGTAAAACTGGTGGCATTATAATGTTTTTGCTGTGAGCAATTACTTTACACCACAGAATAGATGTCTCATTCAAGCTTATTCCGATTTGGCTTGATTCTATATAGGATTATATACTACTATTTAGTAGTATGGTGGTACTCCATAAAGATGGAGATAGCAAAAACCATAATCCAGCCACCAGTTTCCTAAAGAAAAATTACACCAAATTTTTACAGTGTAATAAAGCAAATGCAGAGCGTTTTTTGCCACAAAAACTTGTTTAGAAAATTTATTTTAATGAAACTATGCCTTAGTTGTAAACATTTATTAACTTAAAAGTTTGATCAAATTTTGACGTACTTAATTTTGTTTTTGTAAATTTAGAGAAAAAAATGCTCTGCATTTCAATTTTCTGCAGCAAAATGTTTTAGTGATATATTCGTACAAGTACGTTATTACCAACTATGCAAGGGTACTGCTATCCTGTATGTGTTACGCTTTCGTAAATTTTCTAATTCTACACTTTTATACTATGAACTTGAAAGTGAAAAGTGTTTACTTAATGTGAGTAAAAGTAATATGTGTTCTCTGAAGCTAAAAATATGTTAAAGAGAAAAACTGTCAAACTTAGTATAAAATCTTTCACTTTTAAATACAAAGAATGCATTTTGATGATATTTGAATGCATTTTGAAGTTTAAAGAAACTCCCTTAATTAACCAATGAGGTATATTCAGATGCATGTACTTTTTTCAATTAAGAACTATTCCTCAATTAAACAATTAAAAAAGTTCAATGGAAGTTTCCATCATTTTCTATTGATTTTTTTAGTTATTGCATTAATTGTCATAAATAATTGAACTAGGGATTTTTTTTAAATCATGTGCACATTTACAAAAATGTATAGTTATTATTTGATTTTTTAATCAAACAAATTGCAAAATTTTGTTCGAATTTTAGAATATTTAAGGACTTAAGTTATAATTTGAGTCTTAAAATAGCATTTGTTTTCATGAAAAATCATTCTATTGCTCATAAATTTTGCCTTAACAAAGCTATTACAGCTCAAAATTGTCTAATTACGTTTATGGCGTTGAACAAAATTCGAAATATATATTTACATTTATTTTTACTGAAACAAATCATCAACTGTCCAAATTAAAAATGTAAAATATTCTAAAAGCATAATTTTCGAAAACTAAGGAAAAAGTGATTAAGTCTTTAGAAAATTTGTAAATTATATTGTTAATTGTTTTGCCAAGCCGTTTCATCTAATTTTTTGTGTGTGTTATGCAAGAAGTCTTTGTATATTAGAATTTTCAAAGAAGTAATGTTTTATTGAATACGTGATGAATAATTATTTGTATTTACTTGGAATATGTAGCTTTTATTTTATTCAAGTGGCATTTTATTCATCTTCTAGTGTTTACACCCATTTACAAATATACTTTTTATTATGTAAATAAAGTTTATTTACTTGCTGATGTGTTTGTCTTTAGTAAAAAGTCAATTTTTACACAATTAAAAGGAAATGCTTTTAAAATATTTATATTTTGTTCATCCTTGTTCATTTCTTGTCGGTTAGGCCAGCTGGTTAGAAAATCTATGTACTTTCTTGTCTCAAGTTTTATTAGCTGGATAAGGGTACACCAGGCCTTAGCCATTCATGAGTTTTGAAACCCATACTTTCAATAGTTTTAGCTTTAAGCCTTTCATTGACTTTCATTAGTTTAGGCTTTATAAGCTGTTCATTGACTTTCTAGTTTTTGGCTTTATAGCCCTTTCATTGACTTTCATTAGTTTTGTTCGTTCTCCATTTGTTATACGCTGCATACTTAATTATTTTATAGGTTCCTACTTGATCAATACTTGAAAATAAGATACAGAAAATTTCGGAAAAATACTCGAAAAATATATTGGTATATTTAGATACGATTTTTTTTTCAAGCGAAGAACAAATAACTGTGTTGTACACAAGCAGAAAACAAAATTGAAAATTATATTCTGGGGATCTTTACAAAGTAACATATCACATAAATATTCTACTTCCTTGTTATTCCTAGTTCCGATTTCGAGATATTTGTTATTGACTTTTTCCAAAAACAACTCTGCGTTTTGGAGAAGTTCCAGCCCAAATAAACCTCAGATTTCTTTGTTACTTCAATTTTAATCGACAAAAATAGGACAAGACCTTTCTTTTAACACAAAAAAAAAAAAAAAAAAACTGGAACTATTTGGAAAACTTAATATTTATTTAAAAAAAAATGAGACTTATGCTAATCAAATATTTGAATATATTCTCCTTCTATTCAGTATGTAAATTTCTCTCGTGACCAAATGAATTATCCTTCTTCTAAAGGAGAAAAACTCGTACATTTTTAATTATCAGGAACACGAACGATTTTATCGTGGCTTAATATTATAAAAATATTCAAAACGTATCTTGAAATGACGAAACATCAATCATTTTGTAGAACACATGAAGAGTTTAGTGGACGACCGTGGTAAATGACAAAAAGGTGAAAACGAAACGTAAAGTTTTTCGTTTGCACTCAGATCTGTCGGAAACGGCACTTGTAAAGCGTAATAAATAGACTAAATTTCAAGTTTATAAAAAAGGGGAAACTTGTTATCGTTAAAGAAGTTTAGGTAACTATTTCATTGAAACAAAATCACAATTTTTTAAAAAGGTCACTTAGCATGTTTCTTCCACTTGCTCTTGCCGTTGCGACTCGTCAAGCCGTATAGCGCATGAGGCCGCATGTCTTCCACTAAGCCTTCATATTATCTTGTTTCAAGAAGTTCAGTATTCGCTCACCTGAAAGTAGGTAGGTAGGTATTTTACATACATATTCCTGACTTGTGTGCTTGCTCAGTGATCCGCTTATAAGTCAGCGTCAAGTAAGACAGACACAGAGAAGAGTTTGTTACGTCACAAAGGGAGGAAAATACACCCAGGGCGAAGGCGGAATCGAACCCGCGCCGTTTACAGCACGCAGACTGCTGGCCTCGATGTCTACCACTCGCCATCCGGCCCCGCACTAAAGTGATGAGTGGCCGTTCTGCTAATAGGAAAATTCTTTAAGTTTCGAATTATCGATTTTTTATCCTGAGGAAAAAATAACAAATCTTAATTGTAGTCCAAAACTTTAATAATTTTCTCTCTTACTAAAGTTTCTCAAAGTTTTGAATAAATTAGCAACTCCATCAAGGCCGCTTTGTCAGTTTCGTCACTTGATATCTCAGTGCGATATAATCCTTGCCTCCAAAAACACTAACCCTTTCTTTCTCTGAGATAAAACTACGAACTCGTAATTCTACCTGTCAAGACAATTTTTCCAAGAATAGAAAGGAAATCCATAAACCACAAAGAGAAAAATTCCTTCTCAACCCCTAAAAATTGCCATGCCAAGACCTATAAAAAGCATTTTTCATAGAATCTGGTTGCGTGACAAAAGGTGTTTCAACTACTACGAAGATTCTCTGATATTCTCATTGCATACGAGTACCTAAAACAGGCTTAAAGTGCCATAAACAAAGATTGTGGGCTGCCATTTCAGGGTCTTTTGTTTTGTTTGTGCTGTTGATGGCTCTTAAATTAGAAACCAATTTTCGATGCTACTGTATTTTACTTTAGTAGTGAATAACATAGTTTAAATAGTAAGTATAAGTAGTATATCAAATAAGGTGTAATGATTATAGGTAAATTTATTTAAGAGTACATAAAATAGTTTTTTTTTTTAATCTCATTGATATTAAAAACAATCCAATGATAGCAATTCTCTCTTTATCAAGATGTGTACGTTAAACCTTAATACATTATATAATAAAAAAATTACATAAGTGAATGAATGATGAATAAAGGAATGAAGGAATGAATAAATGAAATTAATGAATGATCACATAAATAAGTGAATGAATGATTGAATAAATGAAGGAATGAATAAATGAAATTAATGAATAATAAATAAGTGTATAAATAAATAATAAATAACATAAATAAATAAATAAATAAATAAATAAATAAATAAATAAATAAATAAATAAATAAATAAATAAATACAATAAATAATAAATAAATAAATAAATAAAAAAATAAATAAATTAAGTAATAAATAAATTAAATAAATAAAATAAATAAATAAATAAAATAACTAAATAAAAAATAAATAAACTTTTTTAGTTACTTTTTCAACGAAAGTTATTATTTCAAAGTTAATTTGAAATAAAAATATATAAACCACAAAAAGTATATTTAGCAAGTATAAACCAGGACAAATTTTTCAAAGTACTCCATTTTCTCTCTCAATTTCATAGATTAATCGAATTGTAGAAAAGCTATTCACTTACTTCTACTGGAATGCTAAATATTTATTAATTCATTATCTAATGACTTTGCGACACGAAAGAAAAGTTATCATTTATGAATTCCTTACAAATCATTACATTCCTTGTTCCGTTTCAAATGTTTCAGCAAAATATTTAAGCTAATAAAAAGATTCCCTTGATTTCTATAATTGGAAAAATAATTTCACTAATGAAGTTTTATTTTTAATATCTGTAGAGAAGAGTAAACATAATAATGTAAAATTACTCAAAATCAATATTTAAATAATAATAGAAAATTACTCCTCAATCATAAATTTTAAAATGCCTACCCCTTGCCAGATTACAAGTTCTAAATCTATTTAAGTTTGATTGAATTTTTTTGTCCCAACTCCTTCATCTTCTATACATTTAATGGAAAACGTAATTTAAAGCACTTTTCAGATTTTATTATTATTCTGAACAATTTCCAAGGCAACGAACAAGTTGGTGTTTACCGCATTTGCTCTAATTGAATCCATAATTTAATATGAACAACAACTTGGTAAATACATTTTAAAAGCCATCAAATAATGCTTTTTTTTTTATCAAATACGTATAATATTAGATAAAAATTCATTAACAGTCAATATTCCATTAAAATTATTATGACTTATTAAAAGAAACGATCTATTAAGAATAATGAAGTTGTTACTCTAGACGAACAATTAATGTGATAATGTTAAAATACATTTACGTGGAATATTAACTCAAATCACCACAACATATTTACACGCAAAACAGAATCGTATTTAATATGATAACTTAAATTTGATATATCTCTTTACTAAATGTACTGTTTCTAATAAAGTAAATAATTCTTTTCTTTGCACATAAAAAGTAAAAATATAGAAACCAAAATACTAAACAGACCTATAAAACTTATTATAACCTATTGCAATGCTTGTTGAAAAGAATTGTTAAGTGTTTTATAAATGCTTATGTAAAACAAACTCTCCCTTTAGGATTCCTATACTTTTGTAAATTTTAAATATTATACCTGTTTTAGTTTTCGAAAATGTAGTACCTCTATACATGGTGGATTCTTTAAAAATTTTCTTGATGAATTACTTTTAAATTATTTAGATTTTTTAAAGTATTATTGGATACTTTAGGACGAAATATTCTCAGAAAAAGAACGCGAAAATCCACAATTTACATTCAATAAAGCAACCCATTAAATTGTTTCTGAAGTCAAAAGGTTAAGCCCGCTTTATATATATTGTCATTTTTGCATTTAATTATTCTCTTTTGCTTTTAACATCGAGGTTAGAATGATACGGATAAGAAAACCCATTCTAAAAATGGCTTTCCATTTGAAAAGGTGATTCCGACCAATCAAACGATTTTGATAATTTATTGACCGAACAAATTGCCGGCCCGGTGGCTCAATCGCTACGATGCAGGCCTTTGAAGCTGCTGGGGTCGGTTTCGAATCCCAGTCAGGCAATGGATTTGTGACCGACAATAAATATTGATATATGTCTATGTGTTTGTGTAGTCCTTCTTTGTGTGTCTCCCCTTTTTGTTATGAAACACCCCCTGTCTCTTCTGGCGAGCTGGGTAATGGGCAATAAAGCCTACACTCTCCTTCTAGAGGCGCAATCACTGTCTATTTGTTCATTTTGACCGAACAATTAGTTGTCGAAAACAAACCATAATATCAGTTTTTTAAGGGTTTGGGTGAAGCACTTATCTACATCCTGCAATCCACCAAATCAATAACTCAACGTTTTTTTTTCATATCCGGGTTGAATGTCCGGCTTTTTTGGTAAATACCGAAAATATCGCGAAAAGTATTTCGTCAGAAACTAAGTGTATCTCGGACAATCTTCGATTTTGGACCCATGCGAACATCCGATATTCCCTTTTAATCATCGATCGTTCACCCGGCTATTTTCATATTTCGTAAACAGATTTTCTACAATATCTTAAATTTTAAATTTTGTATAATTTGAAATTATGATTCACAGCTTTACTTTTCATCTGGAAAAGTTTTTAATATCATCTCTTTCAAAAGAAATCTGATTCGATTTTTTTAAATATTTTATTTGAAATCTAATTCAATTTAAATTTATGATGAAAACACACCATACATATTTGCCCATTTCCTATTTACATTTTTTTGGCTGTACGGGCCGTTTATAGGTCGGCAGTTATTTTTTGGCAATTCCCGGACCTTAAACCTGGGACCTATCGCAGTTCTAGGACGAGGTGTGTCCCCCAAATCGACTGGGCTCCCCAGCCCCTAACGCTACTTCTTTTGTGTTATCATAACGGTTATCTATTTTCATAAATAAGAGTTCACATTAAAAAAAACATTAAATAAAAAAAAAAGCAAATTAATTGTAGTCAAGGTAAAAATTCATTCACGCGTCGGAAGGCTTTTCAAACACCAGAAAATATCGTACAAAGTTTTTTCGATTATATTCTTAACTTGAATTTTTAAAATAAAATGTGCCTCTGCTTTATAGTTTATACTTGAAAAATTGAAAATAAAGGAATCTCCCATTTGCCTAGAGGGTTAAAATTGGACACTCTTATTTCCACCGTACAGCTAGCACTACTGAAAACTGTTTGCAAATAAAAAAGGCTTTAAGGTACTCTCAAGCGGCTTCACATTTTAGATCGCCAAGCATTTCCATATTATATGTGAACCAATGCCAAGTTTCAATTCCGCTGTGGGTGCGTAATGATGAGGCCTAACTTTCCTCAAACTCGGAAATAGACTGGGCGATTTTGTTTGCCTAAATGTCTGGTGTGTAAACGATAGTTATTGGGGTAATTGCACCCAACTGAATGCTGAAAGAATCCGGGTTAAAAAAAATTTAGAAACAAGCATTGTTTGGAAATGCTTAACGCAAATTGATGCGTCCTGTGAAAATTTTTTCTCACTCGAAATCTAACGAAATTATCCACTTTAGGAGATGTGATAACTAGTGCTTGGTACTCTGGTTTGATATGGAAAAGGAATTTTTTTTTATAAATTAATACCTGTTTATTTTACATAAATTAGTTTCGATTCTTATAATCCGTTAAAAGAGAAGGACATTTCGAAATAAAATCTTCTAAAATTTTAGTTAACATACATCTTTTTTAAAAGAACGTGGCGACAATGAGTTTTTTAATGGTTCCAACCGTTTAGAAGTTGAACAATATTTGTAGGTTGTAGATGAGCTTGTATTTTTTTTGTGCAGTCCGATATTATTATCTGACGCGGCGTAATCTTCGATACTAAGATACGGTTAAGTCGATATTCTTGTGTTATGGTACATATATATCCAGCGTGTGTGCTTGTTCAGAGAACCGCTTATAAGCTTTCGTCAAGTGTGGACAGACACAGAAAAGAAATTTTTTGCAGTCACAAAGAAAGGAATTACACATAGGACAAATATTACAACATTTATGCGAGTTGTCACAAACATCCATGCCCTGACCAGGGATTCGAACCAGACCCCAGCAGCTCCAAAGGGCCAGCATCTTAACGATTGACAGGCCACCGGGGCGGCTAAGTCGATATTATTTTATTGAACGGCACTGAAAAGTGCGACGTATTTCAATCTTGACTTCTCACTTTCTATTATCCCTCAGCAATCCGAGGGAAAACGCGCATTTTCGCCCGCCCTAGTTTGTCGGATTACAGAGAGCGGAAACTATACATATTAAGTTACGTTTTTAAAGATACACGGACACATTAGAAGATGCATGATAAAAACAACGGTGGTTTCTCGGAGCAAAAAGGTTTTCTAAAAATTGACATGCTTCACACGTTGGAGGTCTTCTTCAGCAGCAATAATACACAAAGAATACTGGAAAAAAACAGCCGAGCAACGGTAGACGAAATATGATATTCATATGAGGAAGGTGAGGGGACATAAACAAATTATTGTGTTGCTAGGATGCTTTTCAAATCGGTGAGAATTTATGTATAGGAGAATTAGCTTAAGAATATAGTACACCCTTCTAAACAAAAGAGTGAAATCCACTCAGTAATATAAGTGCATTTTGGACACTGGAAAGGAGTGAATATTAACTCAAACTGAGTTAAAAATCGCCACGTCGTTTGTTTTAATTAGCGTAGGTTTCGTAAAAACCCAAGTTTTTAATGCTCGAAGATTTAACCGCAATTGAGTTGAGGAGAAATTGAAACTGGTGTTTTTAATGTTCCCCCCCCCAGGAATGTGCAGTCGGCTGAAGATTTTGACATTTCCCATGTTTCCCCAACATCAGGTTATGGTGTTCTTTAACGTCTGAGTTTAAGTTCTTCATTTGTTTAAGCTATGTATGACATGAGCCACATTGTCAAGGAATTTTGTGAATGCTCTAGTATTAAAAGTATCAATGAGGATCTTTCAGAATGAGTCCACATTAATGTGTTGGAGGGAGAGAAAATAACTATAAATTGAAACCTTACACATTTATATGAATATTATTGGGAAGTAGTACTTTATTTAAGTAATTAAATCCTTTTAGTATAAAAAATACTCTTCAAAATAATATGTGTTCAAAACTATTTTGTACATTTTTCAAAGCAAAATCTTTCACAAATACGAAACTACTAAAGTTTTGGTTGAATGCATATCAAAATTTATCCAAATTCACCACAATGTAGCATTTATATATTTCATCTGAGTGAAAAAATAAATATTGAACAGGCAAATAAAGAGAACGTATTCACCTACCGTTTTTAAATGGGGGGGGGTGAAAAAGGGGGTAAAAACCCCAAAAGGGGGGGGGGGGGGGGGGGGGGGAAAAAAAAAAAAAAAAAAGGGGGGGGAAAAATTAATCACACGCCCTGGTACTACATGTATCCAAATTTAGTTTTAAATCTAAAAATGTAAATAAAAGAAAAAAGGTATGTTTTTAAAGTTTTTTTGTGTATAAAGGTATGTTGATTTTGGTTTTATTTGTTATTGGCCCAAATTGTGTCTTTTTATTGGGGGATTACAGGGTGGTCCAATTGGGGATGCAACTTAATATATTTTCCAGCCTCAAATTAAGCTGAGTGAAGAATAATATTTGTTGTATAGAAAAAAAATGATTTATAATCCTATATATTGTGTATAAGGAATATTATAATTATACGTAGTGAAAAAATTACATACTTTAATGCATAAACTCTGAACTTGAATCTTATAATGTGTGTATATTATGACCAAAAAAAAATCATGGAGTTTTATTTAAAAAAAATCATTGCTAGTATGAAATAATGAAATAACAATTTTGGAAAATCCATTTGCTTATAGTAATACTTATTCGGAAAGATATTTGATGAATGAATGCCATAACTAGACCCTCGCAACATTCAAGATGTGTTTACTTCGTTGATAAAAAGATAACCACTTCAATATTGACTAAAAAAATTATCTATTGTGTGGCAATAATAGAATGTATATCGATTTCTAGATCTTTGAGTTTTATCTATTTTATCAATTAACTGTAAATAATCCTATTTGTTAGGTTACGTTGTTATTCCGCATAACAGTTGCGATAAGTTAAACAGCTGTGTCAACGCGAATAAATTTTGTACTATATACCCATATAAAAAATAATTGTCTTATAAGTTCCAAATATTTTGTGTCATTTAAAATTTACCATCCCTATATTCTCGATCAATGATTTAAGATAGTGTTTTAATGAAATTTTTTAACGTCAGTTTATGGAACGATACAAAATTGGGGTTCTGCTTTGAATTCAAAAGTACGTTAAACTATCAATAAAATTTTATTTTTGCCAGCATATAAAGTAATACATTAGTAAAAGTCGGACTATAATATAGCAAAATGGTAAAAATGTTAAATCTACCTTGCAAACAAAAACATTATAAATTGCATTATAATTTTGTTAGCAATTGTTATTGCTATAATAAAAAAAAAACAAACACACTCATTGCCTCAGTGGTTTCTGGCATGCAAAATACCTTTACGACTTGATTTTTTTGAATTTGTAGATTCCAAAACAATTTTTTTGTCTGAAAATATACATTTAAGTACTTTTGAAAGCTTTTTTTTTTTTTTTTTTTTTGGATTTTCATATAAAAATTAGCCCCGCAGTAAAATTACAATGTAGATCTGAGAAAGCTCAAAAACTAAGATGCAATGCTTTTAGCTGAATTGTATAAAAAAGGGTATTATTTTCCTTATGTTATTTTTAAAACTGATATTTTATATTCGGAATAAAATTTGATAATGTTTACACTTCAAAAATAGTAAAAAATCTTGGCCCCAAACTCTTAGCTCGTTTTTTAAATTTCTTAAAAGTTTAACCACGGATAATGCGCTATGTTAAAACCATACAATTGCTTTTCTAAATTAGTCCAGTTAAAACACAATATATTACTTACCACACTATTTCTTATAACATCCAAAATATATCAATTAGGCAATTAAGATAAGGCATGAGCCCCAACCTCATAGCCCCAGGATTCCAACAGGGGCTCACCTTTCCAAACTAGCAAAGAGACAGTCTACCTTCCCAACCTATGGGCAAATATTGGAATCTTCCATTACGTCCTTGTTCCAAAGAGTGTTTCATAAAACTGTCAGAGTGTGGCGCTAACATAGGCTTCAGAAGGAGCCCAGACTCCAAAACAGCAACATGTCATGAACTGGATGGTACTCCAGCTCTGTGCATCAAGAGTTCGCTCCTCTCCTCTTTGGATACCACACTTGTTTCAAGCACATTTTGGATGTAGTTTTTGTTGAATTTATGTAGTTTTTTTTTTGTCTGTCTGTCTGTCACACTCATGCCTTAGAAAACATCATGGATTTGCTACAGTTTGCGAGGTGGCTGGTACACCGAACGGGGAGACCACCGCCTTTTACTGCAAGTGTAAGATTGCACCGCATGTTTTCGGACAAGTTCAAGTTTCATTGGATGATTTTGTGTTTTTTGTTGTGTTTTCGAGAAAGTATTTTGTGATGGTAAGGTTATTTTTATTATAGAAATTTAGAAAGTAATTTATTTATATGTAGGTACATAGTTTTCTTAATTTCAAAATTTTGTGTGCTACATATAATGAGAAAATCATATTAGAATAAGTATTTTTTCCAAATAAATTTATTACAGTAAAAAGTAAGAAAAGAAATGAAATTTCTATCTGATTAATTAACAACTTTATATGAAACTATTAAAAAAATTAAACTTCTTTGAAAAATATGTTTCAACTCCTTTTGGATAAAATGCTTTACATATGGTTCTTTCCCAAAATTATTAGATTTAAGATTAGTACTCTTTAAATTTGTTTGGATTTTTTTATTTACTATTTTTCAAAACATGATGAAATTCTCCAAAACTTTTTGGAAGAACGTACCTTTTACCGTGATTTCTCGTTACATTTATTTCTCTCCCAAGAGTTATAAACGTTGAGTTCCATGGACGACTTACTTATTAAGTATTGCAATTGCAATTTGTTCATGTAATTGATATGGGGATAATAATTTTCGGTATGCTATTAAACGGAACTTGCTATTGGAGATGCCAGTAATCAATGTATCACGGATCCTTGAAACTCCTTTACTTTTTTCGTTCTTCTCTTAAATGCATTATACTCAAGCAAAATTTAGATGATATAGAAAATTATAAATATTTGTTTGGCGATATTTATGACGAACTGTTTATATTTTCCTAATAGTCATAACAATCTCAAAGTCAGAGTACTTTTTACTTGGCTTCAAAAATATGATTTTACTTTTTTAAATATTACAAAGTTAAAGGTACTAGTAAAATTGACTTATATTTGAGCTGCATGTTAGGAGATTATGCACACACTTTTCATAAACTTAAATTAATGCTTCAACGTTTTAGGGAAGCTTCGCATCCAACAATTCCATTTCCCTTTCCAACGTAAAAGACGGGCATAAAGTGCAAGTATACTGCGGCTTATCCGAAGGGGACACTCCGGTGCACTTTACGTGGCAGAAAAACGGTGAAAACTTAGCTTCTACTGACAATGTCAATATTATGACCCATCCGGATTTCTCAAGACTTGTGATCAATGATGTGGATGTGCAAAGCTCAGGGAAACTATACGTGCATAGCAAAGAATGGACAAGGTCAAGATACGTTCACAGCCACTTTGTCTGTGAGAGGTAATGGACCTTACTTTCAATTATTTTTTTTAATTAATACTAAGAAAATATTATTGTATTTATATTTCGTATTTCACACAAATTTGATGCTTTTTTATTCGATATTTAAGCTGAATAGTCGAACTTTGGCATGTGTCAACATTCACCAGAAACTGTCAAGCATTACCGGTTAATTTTCGTTACATTTCTTAATTAAATTTGAATCCGTAAAAAGTGGTTGAAATCCCGCAAATCTCATTTCTATTTCTAGCCAATGCCATTGATTTCGTAAGCTTAGTAAGGCCATACTTGCAACCTCATATAATATCGCTTTTCCATTTCCTTTATATATGAAATACGGAATCCGCAAAACGCAAGCTCAAAGTGGGGGGGGGTGGGGGGGTACGAACCTTAAGGGTGTGTGTTTGTATTAAAAAAAAACATCTAAAAAGACCAATATATTTGGCTTTTTTGCAATATCACTGAGAAAAATGACACATTCAAATTGAGTTTTTTTCTCATTTCTTGTGTTAAAGGAAGTAAGTTTCTCCAGGAAATTAGCCATTGGTTATGGTATTGAACTCGAGATAGAATCTTATGGGGGGTGGGTGGTAAGAACAATGTTTCGTATCCTTCCTTTTACCAGCCATCCTATAAAGGAATGAAGTGTTAGTTAGATATGCTTTAAAATTGTTGAAAAAACAATTAATAACCACAATACTTTACATTACAGGGGTTCCCAACCGGTGGTACGCGTACCACTGGTGGTACGCGGGATCATTTCAGTTGGTACGAGTGAGTGGTGTGAGCAACATGATGCTATAAATAGCTTCTGTACGCATATGCAGTGAGCACGCAATATATTACTGATTATTTTAAACATTAACATTATATTTAAGAGGACATCTTTAATTAACTTCTGGATCGGATTTGGCCGAGTTTGTACTATTTTATTTGTATGTTTTTATCCAGGTAATAAACAAAACTGTAACTTAATACCATTTTAATCTTTTAATTTCTCCTTTATTATAAGCATGTCATAAATAAACAAATATCTAACCATTAAATACGAAGTTTTTTCAGGAATTTTACTCGAAAAACCTTTGAACACTTTTAGAAGAGAAAATATTAAACGTTTATTAAAATATTTAGGTGTGGTGGTACGCGAAATTTTTTCAAAAAGTCAAGTGGTACGCAGGTGCAAAAAGGTTGGGAACCCCTCTTCTACAAGAAAATACTTAAAAATGTGCAATTAAGGTCAATTTTAACTCAGTTTTGACTTACAAGAAATTGCATTCTGGAGTTTATTCAGGACTTTAGATAGTTGAGTTTCAGATATGTGAGAAATTTTTTACATGAAGAGTTTCAAAATTTCGTTTTTAGAGTCACAGCACATACCAAACATTTATCGATCGGCCTAAATCCTTGTAAGAGTCCTTTCATATAAAATATTAAATTGTGAAGGTACTATTACTTGATTTTTAAAATTCCCCATATTACTAAACATCACTCAAATAATTAGTTACTTTATTTTTTTTTTAAATACCTCAACACAATAACTCCCATCACGCCCCATTAAATATAAAATTACTTTATAATATATAATACAAGTATAAGACTTTCCCATTTTGTCAAAAGCAAATCTCCCACCCCGTATAAATAAATCCCCCTTAGCACTCACGTCCCCGCTTCCTGTGAGTCATCCCCTGCATCGGAATGAGCCCTCACTCCCCCAAAGCTATTCTATACCTCCCACCAAAGAAAAGGGGATGAAGAAACTTCGATCGAGTAGCTGCGGCTTGTATAATAGGACTCATTCCCTTTTCTTAATAACAGTTAATCTTTAAAAAAAATTGATGAATTGTTATTTTCTGAGTAAGTTTGAGAACTCAATCGAAAAAACATCAATAGAAATTCAGTAGCAACATTCCAATATACGTGGAAGAGCGGCAGATATGTAAAAAAGATCCTTTTAAGGATCAAGGTCTCAATTTTACTTTCAATTACCTAATATGAAATGTGGTTCCAAAATACGACCCCCGTCGCCAATATCCCAAACTGAACTAAACTAATATGAAATGAAAGTATTGCAATGAAGTCGAAAATCCGACGTTTTGGAGGGTTCGGATTCTTTTTCAGGGGTTTTCGGACATTGGTTGTCTTCCTGTCCGAAAACACTCTACATCTTGAATTAAATATTTACGGAATTCAACTTAGGTACACGAGTTTCCAGTACCTGTCGGACGTCTAAGTAAAATTTTCTAGAAAATCATGCATGCATGTCATAGACCATAAAACTTTTACTGTCTTGAAGGTATTGCGATTATCTGATAGGTATAACCTCCTTAAATGTATCAATTTATTGATTTTTATTTGAAAGTCGTGTAGTATTAGGCAACCCTATTTAGTTTTTCCATTGCATTTTAAATGTTAAAGTCTGAACGAGGCTTTTGGCACTGTGGCAGTGCCCATCTCAGTTTCTGTAACATTTGAGCCTGAAGTGCTTACAGCTTCTACAATAAAAAGTAAATGACGATTGGCTAGTTAAACAATTAAATCACAAATAACTTTCTAAGCAAGCTTGGTACTCACTTATCGACAACAGAATTAGGAGAATTCAACTAAACCTATAAAGTAGCGAAGCCATTTCCATATGCAATCCCGGGTTGTCGGCATTGATGCCAGACAGGCTGACTTCCCATAAAATTGTATTTTACTTCGAAAAAATATTAGTTGCACTGATTCTAACTCAACGATTGTTCTAAAATACCCAATTAATATTCAACAATATTTTATATATTTTAGCAAATTTAGTTTCAAAAGCTCAATTGTTAGTGACTTCACTTTTTTAACAGCCAAGTTTTATTAAAACCTTATGAGTAAACAATCCTAACTTTCTACTTATTTTATGTCTGAAATTTGCCCTCTTTAAAATAGCTCTTTCACCACTTAATTTAATTACCAAATCCCTCAATTAAAAAATATAACTTTTTCGAGTTATTCATATATTTTCGAAGTCTAGTGCAACGAAATAAAAAATAACGAATAAAACTAGTCCAAAACACTCAGCACTCTACATGAAAACCTGCAATCATCCACCGTTTTTCTGTCACCTTTTTATCGATAGGCCCTGAAACCATTGATATCACGAGCAGATATAGTAAATGGCCCCACCCATCTCGCCCGCTGTACCATAACGGTCAGAAACAGGGACAAGGGTAGTCAGGTGAGCCATGACAACACGAGTAGTTGACTCAGCCTTGGCTGATGTCATCTTTTTCTGTCAGACATCCAGACGCCAGTACCAGAAGTCCCCGAAGCACGGAAAAGCTCTTTTAATCAACGCTTTATTGATTAAACACGCAATGAAGTTTCTGATGAACTCATCGAAAAAGTTTTCGCTGAAATAGAAAAAAAAATGGTGTGTGTGGGTGGGAGGGGGAGGGAGTATTGTATATAACAGGTCATTGTAATAAATGACCTTTGAAGTCATATTATTGTTTCATTACCTTTTAATTATTATAGATTCTTAATTCTGCAATAATACGTTGGTTAACTCTTAATCTCTTCTTGAAATTGCTTTTGAAGAATAGTGGAAATAACTTAAATTTAGGAGACAACGAGTCACAAATAAAAAAAATAGTTGAAATAATTGCACACTTAAACACATAATCCGAAGTTTAAGAACTCTCTCAAATATCAAAGTAAAAAAAACCAATAATTTAACAATTTGTTTCCTATAATAAATACAAATTAACCGAAGAGAACTGGTGTTTAAAAAATTTCAATAACACCGCTGTAAAGAGGGCGTCCACAAATTTATCGATGTCATTAGGTGGAGGGGGCTAAGTGAATATCACCCACATGGCACATTGGGAATGAGGTGGGTCTCGTCAAATCTCAAGTGAGATATTTTGGGAAATTGTCGAGTAAAATCTCACAATGTTTCACAAAGAGGGTTAAACAAATTTCACAAACGCACAAAAGTCGTCTTATGGGGTCTGATAATTTATGGACGCTCGCGTCCATTATCTACCAATTCAGATCTACAGATTTTCTACCTCGAGATAATATACATATTATAAAAAATCTTAACTACTGATTGGTCAGTCAGGGAGCGCAGTATATTCCTCGCCATTATTGTGGGCACTCAGTGACACTGTCTCGTCGACTTCAGATGATAACTCTATCATCTCTCGATGCGTAACTAATTCAAAAAAAGACATAATTCTATCTACATTTCTCTGTCGACTTATTTTACATATATTCTCTAAAATATCAATATTTTACCAATGCAATGAGTTGGAAAGTATAATTTTATTCTGACATATTAAATAAACTTTTTGATGTGCAGGTCCCCCTAAATGGCTCAAGGAGCCCTCAGACACCTCGACGTCGGTAGGGGAATCCGTGACACTGACCTGCGCCACTTTCGGCTACCCCCCGCCTGACGTCACCTGGAGGAAGGCCAACGGTGAGTACTCCTGCAATGAATACTTAACAAACATTGATTTTTACTTACTGGAAGTGTTGGAGGATGTCAAAATTGTAAGGGATTTTTGATTTGGGAAAAATAGACTAGACAGACAACAATCAAAAATTACTATTTGGTAGATTTTATAATCGTCGGTTAAATCTGTCGTGGGCAGGTAAACAGCAGTATCCACAACAATGAAATGAACCCTTTATCAACAATCAAAAATTACTATTTGATAGATTTTATAATCGTCTGTTAAATCTGTCGTGGGCAGGTAAACAGCAGTATCCACAACAATGAAATGGAGCATTTATCATAATGTTAAACAATCAGTCTTTTTGGTATCTTTTCCTATAGGATAGATATTTTAAATGATTACAACAATGATCCAAGTAATCAGTCTATACTGCAATTTACCTGCCCACGGTCGAAATGACAACACCAAGAATGTGCAAATTCTAGGGATTGTTGGTTTTTGAAAACTGAGGGCATAGCTGAATCCAGTTTTATATATATCTGTGGCTTTGCCCTTTCGTGGTTTTGCCATCGGACCGTCGATATAGCTTTCAATTTGGATGAATTTTCGGAGTCAACGTTTTATGGATTTTCAGATTTTTTCTGGAACTTACAGTGGTTTTCATATTGCTAGTCTTTTATTATCTAAAACTAATGAGCTATTTTTCTTTTTTTATGTTAATTACTTTGTTTTCTTTTTAAAAAGTACGAAGTTTAAATATTCTGGTAAGTGTTTCTAAACCCCAAAAATATACTATTCAGGTGTATTAAAAATCATTCTTCTTTTTGTTTTCCTAAACGTCAAGGATAATTAGTATTAAAATATATATTGCTCAACTTGTGTTGTTGAAGCTTTGTCAACTGCCAAAATAAAGCTTCACGCTTCTGAAGGATAGGAAAAAGTTTTTTTTCCCCTGTTTAACTATGTCCTATTTGATCAGTTGTTTTTCCTTATTGTATATTCGGATTCTCTTGGAAATATAATAATTTAGTTCGATATATGAATGCCTAGTAAAAGGGTCATCTAACTTTATTTTTCACTAGCCGTATTGACAAAATTTGAGTGTTGCACAACAACGCAAAACAAAGCTCGTTGGGGAAATTTTTTGAAAAATAGGGTTAATGACCGCTTTATTCCAAAAAAAACTATTTAAATCAAGATACTGGGACATTATTTTACAGTTAACTTATTGGTTTGTAGAAGTTATAAAATATTGCAAATTTAACTCCTATGTTTGATTATCCATACATGCATGTCCTGTATTGTTTGAACTATTTAAATAAGGAACACTTCGCTCATTTGTTGGTTATAACTTATTTGTTGACATATTAAAATAATCTTTACAAGACAACTTAATAATTTTAATAAAAAATTTTTTGTCGTAAATATTTTATATTCTTTACAAACCAATTCTTAACTTATCCATCCACTTGGAGCAGCTTTATACATACACTCAACATCTATAGCCAACTCAAGTAGCAATCACCAGCTTGTTATTAAGGGGTTATATGCTTCTCATTATGGGCTTATTAGAGGGTCACTGTTGAGGAAACGTCGTCACGACTCTACCAATGTCTAGTGACTCTAACTTGCATCAGACTAACCATCTCTTTTTGTTTTAGACTCCACACCAGACCACTGGACCCATCTGACCACCAGCCACCATATTCGACTGGACAGCAACGGGTCTCTGACCATCCTCAATGTGCAAAATGAAGACTCTGGTTCCTACCAGTGTCAAGTTAGCAACGGCATAGGAGATGGCCTCAAGAAAACCGTCTCACTCAGTATCAAGGGTAAGCTGTTGGAAAAGTGCATATTATTTACACAAGTAGCATTATAGTAAAAAAGTACAAAAGTATTGAAGTACGAAAGTACAAAAGTATTGAATTTTTTGGCAACATAACCTCATTGATACATTAGGGGTCTTGTTAGTATTGATGTCAATACGTGGTATGAATGCTCTTTGGTATTTATTAATGATATTAAATAGTTATGAAAATTTTATATTTCTGGTTGATTTGTTCATTCAGTGTATATTTGATAGTTTGTGTTTCATGACTTCAAAATATTGTGATTTTTAAAACTTATTTTTCTAGTAAAAATATAACCATTGTTGTTTGTGATGTGTAGAACCTCTTTGATAATTGGATACTTACTTTGCAGACTTCATTGATTTGAACTATCTTCTTTTGCTTAGCAGATATAGGTAAACATAAACATAGATATAACAAAAACCGAACATTTTAAATTTTTTTTAATCCTTAACCTGAAAGTTGTTAAGATGATTTAATAGATGCTGCTAATAAATTCATCAAAATAATTATTTACGAACCTATACTCTCACAACCAGAAAATATGCAAGCTTTATCTTTTAAATCATTAACATTCCAGAACGTCTTGTAGTATAGTTTTATATTACCACAGATAACATTAATTTTTTTTTATCTTAGATGCCAAGTCATCTTCCCATAACCTTCCTAACAAAATCTTGCGCGAGTTATAAAAAAAGGCGTCGCATCATTTTGCCACAATTTCATTCGTCATCTCCATTGCTACTAGTCATTGAGATGACGCTAGAAAAAAAGTGTCTTCCGTATCAGTTACCATGATCTCTTGACCTCCGTCATGTGTAAACAATCATCACAACGCCTTGGGAGTGAAGATGTGTTTAGATTGCTAATTGCACTTTCTATCACAGCAGATAAAAATACATATATTTTTTAAGTTTTTTAAGATTGACCTTATTAAGTGATAAGGTAACCTAATTCTCACGTTTTATAAATAAATAAATAAATAAATAAATAAATAAATAAATAAATAAATAAATGAATGAATGAATGAATGAATGAATGAATGAATGAATAAATAAATAAATAAAAGAAGATAATTGTAAACAACTGTCTCCATTAAACAAACTAATATTAGATAATATGAGAAATTCATCAAGGAGCTTTGCAAGATTGAAACGGATAAAATCTAAGCAAATGTTGTGGCTATTATCAAGTTTTATAATATTTTTAACTACTGCTTTGCTATATATACTTGCTCTCATAAATATTTTTTCATTCATTGAAGTCGATTTCCCTTTGTATGGGAATTTGTCTATTTGTAGGGAATTTCTTAAGGGAAAAGAGGGATGCGTAATATACATTGCATGAGGTATTTTTTGAGGTATATACTGATTTAGAAGTGGTTGAATTTATATATATTATAAAAAGCATAATTTAACACGTCACCAAATACTGATTAGTATAAAGTTTAGATTTTAAATGTTAAGAAATCCTATGTGTATAGTAAACGTGTGGAGTATGAAATATTTTTCATTGTAAATAATGGTACTACTACTTTCATGTCCTTTTTAATATGTTACTAATAATACTTGTATTTATGTTGTATGTAACACGAAAGCATAAATATTGTGAAGCTGAAACATCCTGTTAAAGGGTGGAGATTGTTATATTGTTTAATAGCAATGAAAAACCAATTACTTAAAACTGTAATTGATATATAAGCATAGTTTTTTATATATATTTATTCTTTTATATTTTAATCAGATATTTTAAGGCAATTTTATTCTGTTTGCTGTTTGTATGACATTGTACATTTTTATAGTATTTTTACTCCAAGCAAAATGTATATCTATATTTTTTTTAATGTCACTCATACCAATATTCCTTTTTCGATGTAATTACTATTTTTTCCGCAATTTTCATATAAATGTTTTATGCATATTTGAAGTGACAACTTTTGATCGAAACTATAACGTACGAAGTTTTGTTCCTCATCGAAAAAATATTTCAATAAATTATTATAAACAAATAATACTATTTGGAAAACACACAAGCTACATCTAATATTACTCATTAAATACATAAAAAAAATGTTCACGTAACATTCCTTTTAATTTTCGCGCGCAAAAGGGATTTTCCCGAACCTGCGTAGGGACTTTTTCGAAAAGCATATCCCCATCTCCGAGTCTCCCTCAGAAATACGGCAATCGACATGTAGAAGCCGGTCATGAAACCGCATCTCTCTCTCGCCGTACACAGTACAGTTCCTTCACAATACTGGTGTAATCGGATTGTACTGGACAAGAGCATTTTTTACTGTGTACTAAATTTATAGTGTATTTTGAATTGTAGAGGAAATTCTGTGGATTTGTACGGCCTGAAGGATACCCTGTGGATTAAAAAAAACTGTGTTTGTAGTTTGTAAGTGTGGATATAGTTATGTGTGGAAAGTGATGTGGATATATACTTAGTTATACCTGTGCGATATCTCTTTTGATAAGTCATGTTGGTGTTTCTGATGTTTTGCTTTTTGTGGAGTACGGCGGCGAAAAATGGATTTGTGCACGCTGAAGGTAAGAAATATTTTTACTTTTTATTCTAGTGATATCTACTAAACATTTAGAATTTATTATTTAAAAGTACGTTAGCAAACTGAATAAGTAAATATTACAAAAATGTGCATTTTATTGTTATTTTTAGACAAAATCAAAAATATCTGTTACTTAAACCAGCCTTTTTGCATTAAAAATTCGTACGAATAGAGAGCAAATTTTGTTGGGAGCGTTTTGGTTGTTACTTTTAAAATTAAATAAAAAAATTAATTGCTATAACTTTTTTAACATACTCACTTAACTTTTATCTAAAAAATATCAAACAACCCACATAAATAGTTTTCCTATAATGATTTACTTTATAATATTTATAGTAAATATAATTTTAAAAAATTGATCGTTGTAAAGTTTTGGGGGACTTTTAATAGCTAAATTTCAGTTTTGTTTATGTTTTAAATTTAGTAAATTTAATGGAAGAAAATGTACAGTAATGTAATAGTACAATGTTTATAACTCGAAAAAGTCATGTCGACTAAAAACAACTACAAAAACACTACCCCTATCTGATATTTTTTCGTTTAGAAATCTTCAATATTCCTATAAAAATGTTACGAAAGGGGGCGGATATACCAGTTTGTTGCAATAAAAACAAATCTAGATAAGATATTTCGTTTAAATTTTGCTTGACAGTTAAGTAAATGTTGTGATTAAAAAGCGTAAATTGGGAAACCACTGAAAAATGTCAATGTATACACAAGATAAAGTAATATTCTGCCAGGTAATCGATTTTTTATCGCAGTGTCTGTCAACGTTACGATAACCATTTTGACTAAACTAAGATAACCGTATATATTTTTAAATATTTTCATTGTCGTTCGTTAATGCAATATCAGCTGTCAAACAAACGCGGCTCGGACAATTAAAAAAATTTAAGGAAAGAGCGTTTATATCGTTTTATCAGGAGGTTTTACAAAGCACTTAACTGATACACATCTGGAAATAATTAGGAAATATCAATCAATATTTTTATATGGGAAAATTTTGAATAAATATATGTAATTAAAAAGAACTATTTATAGTAATGCCATTGATATTTTAGAGTTAAGTGGTTCTGCAACCCATATTATAAGATACCCTCTTTGATAACAATCTTAGATAATTTTTTTTTGTAGATTAGTTCAGGTATGCCCTTACTTCTCAAAGGTTATTGGTAAAATATGATCAATATTTTTTTGCGAAATATTTTCTTGTAGGAAGAATGTTACAAAGAAAGTCAGTTACTTAATTCATTTAAAATTTAAATCGGGGACATTTTGTTTTACATGTCAGTTGATGCTTCCTCTATAAAGTAATATAAAATCATCAAAGTAATTTTAAGATCTAAAGATAAAAATTAAAAATTTATAATTTTTAAATTGTTCAGATTAATGATTAATAATTTTCCAGTTAATATTCCTTGTTTTACTTTAAAATTAAACGATATACCTTATAATAGTAATTATGTCGAATGGGGTAACTTTGGCAAAAGCATAAAACCCTAATGTTGACTTTCTTCTTGAATTAATTCTTCTTTCTTCTTCTTTTACGCATTTGTCAATGCAGAGTTTCCTCTTATTATAAAAGACAAGCAAATTTTTAAAAAGTGTATTTATCCTCTTGCAACCTGGCGTCCCCATCTAAGGAAATTTTTAAAAACTTCCTACAAACAATTAACACCTTAATTAGTTCCAAAATTGACCTGGATTGATAGAAGAAGATCCAAATATCAGTTTTCAGCCTTTGATTACAGGTATCGGTCAGTTATTTCTTTGAAAAATGAAGTTGAACGAGGGTCAATACGATATTGGAGTTCTTAATAAAAATATTTTATTTTTAGAGTTTAATTCGTGTCCCTAAGTAACTATTAAAAATAGTTTTTTTTTTAATTCTTTGAAAAAAACATAACTTTTGACATACACTTGTATGAAAAGTATGTTAAGATAAGAATAAACGTGTAGGATTTTGCTCGGGTCTTAAGAGGTTAAGGATAATTTACTAATTTGAAAAGCTTGGGCCTAAGTTTTACCATTGGACGATACCCTACTCATCATGCAACAACGTGAAATGCATTACTTTACATTACGGAAAATATCGAGCCCATCCAAAATAAAAATCATAAAATATTACCCCTATATAAATATTTTCAAGTAGTACAAAAATATATGATAAGAAATTCGCCCATACACGCCAAAAAAAATTCCAACCCAAAACCAACTTCGCACACGATTAGCCATGTATCCACACGCCCCTACCTGTCCCAACGCATGCCAGTTAGTAACCATACCTGTCGGTCTACAATCAGCTGAGAAACCAGCTGTTCCAAAACTGGATGAGGGAAGCCCATCCCAGATAGTAGGCCCCTGAGGGGGGGAAGGGGGGAGTCACGCATTGTGAATACACTTACACACTACGCGTTTTGTTGAAAGTGAACTAGGGGGTTTCCTGCTTACATATGATGGAATACAGCTGTTGTAGTATTTGTTGTTTACGTTTGTGTATTCGCTATGTCGGAAGTGAGTGCTCTGGTCTGGTTGAATTAACGTAGCAATAGAGCTTCATTGGGGATATTAGCAATGGATTTCGTATTTTTGAACTTCTTCAAGTGACAATGTTGACACCTCAGCTAGTGACCAACATAGATTAGCAACAGCACACGCAGTGAGTGCTTTGAAGTTGAGTGGATTTGAAGTTTAGGTTTTGAAATGCCCGGTTTAGATGCTAAAGAGGTCACTTAAGTATTTTTAACTTTATATAACACAATCTATCTTATTTATAGGCATAAAAAGCATTACACACAAAAGTATAAATCAGCTATAAAAGATGACGGAAAACGTCAAATGTCAATATATCTCTATAGGTGTATCATCATAGAATGACATCATCAAATTAATAAAAAAAGGCTAATATTGAAGACTTAATTTGGAAGATCATAAAAAATACTGAAAACACCTATTAAAGTTTTTTTTTAAACTTCGAAGTAAATGTATGTAGAGCCTCACATGAAACAAAAAAAAATATCTATCAGAATCAACTCACTTTCTTCTATTTACCTTTTTGACGTCAATTATGACTTTCGTATATACCATACATTATAATATATTATAGTTATATCAAATATGCCACGGTAGGGATAAAATGCAGTATCAGGGATTGGAATAACTCGTTACTCTTAACTACGGTATTTGTAACAGTTACTTTTTTAGGGAACGCAGTTATATTTTGCAGAAAGTAGCTGTTAAGTAGTTACTTTTAGCGGTAACGAAATAACGAAACATTTCATAACTTTTCGGTTATTCTCACGTGGCTGGATATTTTGGCAGTTCGGCTTTCGGCTTAAATGTTATTAATTAAAATATAACTTTTAACAAAGTTGAATTTTCGTTCTTAACTTTTTTTAAAATGGTAACTATTTCTTTAATCTTGGTTCTCTTTAAGAAAACGGAAAAAAAATGTTTAAATTTCAATTTTTCTTATAACTTGAAATTTTTAAAAACAACTCTAATTAGTTACTTTTTGAATAAAGTAACTGCAACTAGTTACTTTTAAAAGGTAACTTTCCCATCCATATGGCAGTTATGCTAAGTTAAAAAAAATTTAGGGTAAAAATTGTCTAATTAATTGTTTTTGTTGCTGCAGTTTACCTTCCCACGCCATAAATATATAGTATGTGTGTTTTACATGATTATTTTTACTAATAACTTCTTTTCTTGTCTTTTCCAGGTACCCCTAGGATACAACCATTCTTTTTTTCTAAAAATGTGACTTTCGGTCACACAATTAAAACTTTTTGTAGTGCCATTGGCAGAGAACCCTTATCGTTTCAATGGCACAAAGACGGTCAACCACTGTATAATTCGCAAAATATTAAAATACAGGGTCACGATGATTTTAGTGTACTTTCTTTAACCTCTGTGGATTACAATAGTCCTGGGAATTATACGTGCATTGTTAAAAATACCGAAGGATCTGCTACTTACAGTGCAGAGCTTATAATACACGGTAAGTAATTTTTTTTATTGATTTATTCTTTAATAATATTGGTTTTTTTGTTGTTGACTCATCATTTTTTAATTGTTGTATTCAAATTTATTGAAGCAGTGCTATTAGCTATGCATGTAAAAAGTTATGCCTGCTTTGAATTTTACCAATTTGCTGTGGTACCACCTAAGTAGTTTTAAATATATAATTTTGGAAAATATCCTTTTAACAAAAAATAGTTTCAAAATATCATGAAATCTAAACAAAAAACAACAGCAAATAGAAGCATAATTCTAGTTTAAGGATTAAAGTAATAGAAACATACAAATTCGGAGTTATGACTAAGTAGTTGTCGTATTTTACAAAATGACTATTCTAGGTTTGAATAGCTTTTATAAGAATTCTTTTGTACCTATTTAATGAATAAAGCGTGATTCATCACAACAAAAGATGTACTATGAGGTAGACTATAATAACATTCGTTTTTAAGCTTCTATTGACTTTTTCTATTCTTTACAAACTCCCTTGCCCTTTTCTATCTGCACTCCGTGCTGTTTTTTTTTAATCTTGTTGATCTATTGATATTATCACCGTATGAATTAGTGTGACTCGACAATGATTCATCATTTTGACTTGTATTTAGTTTCCGTTTAGTTTTATTCGTGTATTTGGCTGCTTCGCCAACAGTTGCATGATTTTTAATTAATGCATATTTCTGTAAGCCATTTTAAGGGGTTTTTTTTTTCAGATTTTTTTATCATCATTTTGACTTATATTTAGTTTGCGCGTAGTTTTATTCGCGTATTTGGTTACTTCGTAAACAGTTGAATTATTTTAAATTAATACACATTCCTGTAAGTTATTTTAATCATTTTTTTTGCAAAATTTGATTGATGAATGTTTCTTTAAAAAGATGACACTAAGATTATTTAATTTAACGCACTACGGATTTTATAGCTGTGATTTTTGTTTTGCTAAATTAAACCTTGAACTTTCTGAAAATAATCCAATGACTTATTATCTTCATTGGATGTATTCCGTTAAAAACCGTCAAAAACATACAGAAAACCAAACCATACTTGGGAAACCTACATATTGGTTAAGACGTTATTTAGGATAATCGTTAGCATTTATCCAGTTAACTGCCAATTGTTATAGTACTGATCACGTTACCAATTACCTTGATAAAATTGATCGCTAAATTATGTAAACTCTAGCAATTTCGACTCAAAAAGTAATCCTTTCGCAGTACCTCACTACACCTCCACCTAGTACTCTAGATTTTCATCAAAACATACCTAACTTCCACTCCTATTACCAAATCTAGAAACAAGGACATATCCAAAACCAATCTCGATATTCTCCAACACTTTCCCATCCGAGAAGTGAACGCCTAATTTGGTCCACAACCCCCCCCCCCCCAATGTTTCTCGTATCCCCCTCCCTCCCCCCTTTAATGACTCGTCTCCTTCTTTCCGTAGTAAAACGCCATCGTAAAGATCGTAGTCACGAAGCGGAGAGCAAATACTCCGATCCCAATGCAGGATCTGGTGGTCACGGACGGGAAATAATTTGGCGGTAGTGGTTTTAGCTTCCGCGTTTTTCTAGAAATGAGTATAGTTAGCCAAAATATATATTTTTTCATGATGTGCAAATTTATTACTATAAATTAATTATGACGTTATAAATGTTTGTTTTGGAAAGCTCAATTAAAATAGCAAATAGACTGAGTAAAAGTTTAATTGAAAATGAACGCTATGTTTAGTGAATTTAAGTGTGGAGGAGTTTAAGGGCTGGTTGGAGATTGGTTTTAAGTGGCGCTTACTGTAAAAAACCCACTCATTTAACCTATTAAGACAAGAGCAAAATCCTACACAGATGCTAAAAAGTATGTTTTTCACGATTTTTTTTTTAAATTTTTGTTTAATAGTTAATGGGACACGCTTTAAAGTCTTATAATACACATTTTTCGTGCTATAAATGCAACAAAAAACGCCGTATCACTTTTTATAGTTAACAGATTATTTTAAATTAATGTTTTTAATACAAAATGCCTTTAAAATTAATTACAAAAAGAACTTTTTAAAAAGTTTGAAAAAATAAAATAATTTTTTAGGAATTCTAATATTGTATTGACCCTCGTTCAACTTCATTTTTTTTAAAAGGAATAAGCGACTGATACCTGTAATCATAGGCGGAAAACTGATATTTTCTTCTTCTATCGGACCAGGTCAATTTCGGAACTGATTAACGTGTTAATTGCTTGTGGGTAGGTTTTAAAAAATTTCTCAAAATGGGGAAGCCAGGTCGTAAGAGGTTAATAATTGCTAAGCATAAAGTGTATAAAAGAGTATTGAGTTTCCATTTTTTTTTTTTTTTTTTTTTGGAAAAGTCATACTCGAACTGGATAATTTTAAAAAAAAGAAATGTATGCAGCATTTTTATGACAGCATAATTGTAATATGTTTGTCGGGATATTTAATAAGAACTTATATGAAAAATTCTACGAAAAATAATATAAATACACTTTTGCATCAATCTAATACTGGCATATTACTAAATGTGAAACAGTTATTAGTCAAAGTAAAAAAAAAACGTAACAACATAAAAACACGCACTTCAAATCTTTTCATTGCCAAAGACACCAAACTGAATGACATAGTAACAACTGCAATTGGTACTGGCATATTAGCGAACGTCCAACGATTGGAAGATGTAGAGCGTAGAAGGATCGGAGAGGCAACGAAGGGTTGCCACTTATTCCCGTTGTAATGGCGGCAGAGTAAAGTCGCCAAGCACGTAGGAAATGCGCCAATAGTGGGTGGGTGGGGTCCGAAAGTGTAGGAATTTTGGGGAGTATCTGGGTTTTAGATGACATGACGTCATGCGCACGGAATTGTAATTTTCAATTGTTACGGTATTTTTTATGTTTTATTGAGTCACGATTTTGTCATTTCCGAATGTTTTAAAATAAGAAAAATAATAGGAAAGTTTTATTTTTTATGTCTCCCATTATGTGGACCATTTTTATCATTAGGCAAAAAGCGGCTCTTTGAATAGTTTTTTGAAATTTTGTATTTGTCCAAATTCGGATAGAAATTCATCAGTATATATGTCGCATATTATCAAGTAGTCCAAACAATGGCTATTCTTGTGTGTTACCCCATCGACCATATTCGCCAGTCGACTATTTTCACCAATCACGACATAATAATTAAAAAAATATTATAATATAATAATTAATTTTAAAAGCATTTTTAAAACCTAACGAAAAAACAATGAATAATAAATGTATTTAATATTGTGAATAAAACTACATTAGTTAATGTAATTTATAAAATAATAATATGAGTATTTTTTTATTATTATTGTTATTATTATTATTTGTAATTTATTTTATGGAAAAGAATTTGCGCCAAAGGATTTGGCGAGCGTTTCAGGTCGATGAGATAATGCACAAGTACTCAAATAACTAACATTAGCGAACAAATAGATAGATTAAGCAGTTTTAAGTATCGCGGCGCTCATAAATTTTTTCCTATTTCTTATTATACTGGTGTATATATTGCAGTTTTATATATTTTGTTTTAAAGAAATTTTTAATTATGCGAAACTTTTATTTGGTGGTATATAATATGTAAAAAAAAATACAGGGGAAAATGCGTGCATAATTTTTGTTATGTTGTGACAAAATGTTTTGTTTTCACTACCTTTTTGTAGTAAATTCTATTCTAGCTCAAACGAGTATTTATAGCACTGTTTGTATAGGTTGGGGGTAAAACATCAGAAAAGGCAGCAAATAAATTCTACCATGCTAATGCTAATAATAATTATAAACAATTAATCCTTTTGAAATTTTAAATATCTTCCCATTTCTGTCTTTTTTTTTTTTCGAATTTTTTAACTAAACCTACATTACCATTAATGCACAGCCGGAAAACATCACTTTCTGAAATCTGCTTAAGGGATAAACAAACAATTATGGCACCGCTACAACAAACTGATTCCTTCTTCCAACGGATAATCCTGGCAGAATGCCAGATATCGCGTCACGTGACTTCGTTCAATGATGTCACCGAGACGAGAGATATTACATTGTCGCATTTTTCCCAAAACCACCTTCTACAAATCTTTTTCTTTCCCCTCTCCCCCTCATATTCTCCTATGTGCATTCCACCAGAACTGATGTCTTTTCTACCATAAAATATTTCTCTTTTCGAATGTCGTATTCATTCAACATTCTTTCCCATGAAAACTTATTCTTCTTCAAAGTTCTTTTTTTTTTTTAAATACAAATAGATTTGATAGTACAAGAATTCGGTATGCAGTAACTACACATAAGAGAGACTATATATAATCTATTTTGTGGATTTTTGTACAATGCATTTATTCATAAGTCCATCCATTCTGAAATATATCCATTACAATTCGATCCAGTTTCGAAAATTTTATTCGAGTTCTTAATTGCATTATCCTCGATACTTCTTTAATTCAACTACATTAGATGGCATGTTTGGTGGACGCCTTTTTTATATGAGATATTACTGCATGTCTTTACGATTATATCATTCTTTGTCACTCAATCGGATGGCATATGTTAAATCATATGAATTGCGTTAATGATGATTCTCGAATTGAACATCCTTGGTTGGTAGACTTATAAATTCAGGTTTTTGTGCTTGGTCAAGTAATGCAGACACAACACACACATAAGTGGATCCATCTAATTTTTAGAGACAGAGGCAAACTAGAAGATCCGCAGAATTGACTTATAACCCCCGAAGGTACTGATTTGGTATGGGAAACTTGGAGGACTTTATGACCATGACGGATTTAACGTGCACCAGACACCATTAGCGTCCGCGAGGGTCTTCGGAAGGCCGAGGGACTCGAACTTGCAACCTTGGGGATGCCAGTGCAAGACCATACCGACCAGGCTATCTCGGCCCCCCAATTGCACATTTTAGGAATCATTATTAAAACTAGGGGTATTTAACGCTTTACGATTCAATAAACCAATGTATTTAATGGCAATTTTACCCTATGAGTAACTTCAAGAACTTAAATTGAGAAAGTGGCAGCTACCCTTCGTGAATGCGCTTACTTCTCAAAAACTTATTATAACATCCGACTGGTACTGGGAACCAATATTTCTTCGACCTTATATATTTCGTATTAGGTAATAAAAAATAAGAATCCAATTTATCGGTTACCTTGCTTGTTCACGGCTAGTGCAATATTTACATCAGACCCACAGCTAAAGGCTTCTGCACCACTGCATACAAGAAACAAAGAAATGGCCGGCGAATAAATACGTGACATTAGCGACGATCGCTCTTTGAAATATGGAAGCAGACCAGAAAGTGCGGGGCCTGAGCAAGAACTGATTACGGCGTGTTTGCTGATACATTTTTATTTGGAACTTTTTTTTATTTGTTGAAAAATCGTCAGGAAAACTCATTTTGTGGTTCTGTACAAACAGAAACGTGTTGATGACTAGCTACGTTCTTTTTTTTGTTGTTGTTGTTGCTTTTGAATTTTGATGTTCAATGTCTTTTTAATCTCGGTTAATGTGTGTGCCTGGCTGTCAAAAATAGTTCATGTTTTAGGTTTTTATCTGCCAGGAGCAGCTGTTGCTTTTTGATAAACTTTTATTGTCGTTTTTAATTAATGAAAGTATGGAGTTGACAAATATTTGTTGTATTATTTTGTAGTAGTTTATTGACATGAAAATAACACAGTTCTGACGGTTTTAAAAAAGTATAAATTGTGACATATTTATTATTTTCTTAACGCGAAATTAACTAACTAGGTGCAGCTATCTATTTTTTTACTGTTCTACCTTGTAATGTCAATATAAGACGTTAATTACGACACTAAAAATAAGTTATAGCATAATATTAAGTTTTTTACTTTTTTTCTCTCCAATTTTAGGCTAAGGGCGCAGATAAATGTTTTCTAGTATGCAAAACAGAATATCTACATTCTAATTTCCATAAAGAATCTAACACACAAGGATATTTATTGAAAAACACCCTTGTCTGCCAAGTGAAAGAATAACACTAAAAATAAAATAATGAAGCATTGAATTAGTTAGTAAGGTTTAAATTGTCCCAAAATATAACTACAGTACGATAAATGTGCTAACTTTGATACTTTTTTTGGCTAACTTTGTAAATTTTGATAAGTAGAATACAAATTCCTTGTTATGCGACCTTTTTTCCTTTCACGTTTTCAAGCTGTTTTTCAATATGGAGTCTTCCGCAATATTAAATATTATCTATAAATAAAATTACTCCCAAATCTTATGGACCTAAATTAATAAATAATCCGAACATATCAAACTTGCCACAATAATAGCGAAATGTGACAGTTAGAATCCTACTTAGTAATAAATTAGCTAAATTGCTTGACCACGCGCGCTGTCAGGAAGAGCACAAAACAAAGCGGAAGCACATCATTGCTTTCAATTTTTGTTTTCCGGTGCCGAATCAGAAGCTCCAACGGTCGTTATGAACCTTAAACCTTGTCACAACAGCTTACACTCTTAAAACAAAAGAGTGAAATCCACTCCAGTTGGAGAAGTGCATTTTCGACACCGTAAAGGCATGCATATTTACTCAGACTGAGTTAAAATCACTCGTTTGGAGTGATCCTGTCAGAGGTTTAACACACAAAGGATCCACTCGAAAAGGAAAAGTGCATTTTCCAGTCTGGAGGAGTGAAATCCACTCAGACTGAGTTAAATTAGGTTGTTTAAGAGATTAATTTAAGAGTTAAATTAGTTTGTTTTAAGAGTGTCAGACGTCTGGAAACGACATTTATTTCAAAGCAATTATTACTTAGTAATTTTTTGAGATATACAAACATTAATTAATATAAATTCAAATAATAAAGGTAGAGAAAGAACATGTAAAATTATTATGATCTTTATATTATTTGCAATTATCATGTAACTTGGTATTTATTTAGTATCGATGAAAAAAAGCTCGAAACATGAATAAATTTAACGTTTTTTAAAGCTAATTTTCTGTAAATGTAACACTAATTATATATACGAATTTTCATAATTTCAAGAAATATTAAAACGGACTTTAATGTATAGAGCTAAACCAAATTATATATTTTCCATTATTTCTCGCAAACAAATCAGTTTTGCGAGTTTATTCAATTCAAGAACTTCAATTAAATTAGGATAAAAATCTAATTTGAAACTAACATATTTGTATTTAATCACTGACAATTACGTTTCTTAATTAATGATGTAATTAAAAAAAACTAATTTGTATTTTGTGTAAGAATTAAAGTGTTTTTAATGAGTGAAGAAAATAATTTCAACAAAACAGTTACTAAAATGAAAATACTTTTAGTTCTCTGCTTGACAAATGACAGTGATTGCGCCCTCTAGAAGGGAGAGTGTAGGCTTTATAGCCCATTACCCAGCTCGCCAGAAGAGACACACAAAGAGGGACGACACAAGCACATAGGCAAATAACAATATTTATTGACGGTCACAAACATCCATGCCTGACCGGGATTTGAATCCGACCCCAGCAGCTCCAAAGGCCAGCATCGTAACGATTGAGCCACCGGGGCGGCAGTTCTCTGCTTACATCGAAAAGTTATAAAATTAGATTATAGTTTTATTAATGTTAGCTACAAAATATTATAACCATCATATGCATTACAAAAACTTTTTGAAAATTTAAATCCGCACGTTTCAAGTGACATGAAACCTTACAAGTTTCATTCCGCGATTTCATTGGTGGTTCCAGTGATTGGTGGTATGACATAATAAGCTCCTCCCACTACATTGTTAAGGTGTCACTTGGGCATAGAGTACAAAACGCTGTTAAAATATATGATGTCATTCCTGTAGACCCTCAACTGTTGACCCTCAAAATGTGAAACATGCGCATCATATTTAAAGTAAATAATTATTCTCTTTTTTAGTCGTTTGTAACTAACGAAAGATTGTGTGGAATCAAAATATAAAGAATTATTCTCAATTTGAAGAATTTACAAAATGACCATTTTGATTGACAAAGTGCCCTCAATTGTGACAGTTCTACAACGGTTTTGATCGGGTAAAGTGCGTCTTCCTCTTCAACGTAAAGCTTTTGAGAGCTGAGAAATTGAGCCTTGAGTCTTCATTTCCTGTTGTTGGCTAGGATTTTGAAAATAACTTTGGATTTCACAAAATACGGTTAAATTATTGTTAGAAGAGATTTTTCACGTCAATTTTTTTTTAATATATTATTTCAATAAATGAATTGCATCCTCTTCTAATTAGTTAGCATATTTTATTTTTTGATAAAATAAGTGGTCTTATATTAATTATCGATTGAAATAGTTAAAAGTTAATCGAACGTAAAATTATGTAATTTATTCGCTCTGTTTTTGCTGAAATGAAAATGAAAAAAAAAAAGGCACTACTGATTTCGAATGTAGTAACAGAATTTCCGATACAGTTGCAAATGAAATAAATATTTTGGGTGTAAAATACAAGCTTATATGCTTAGTTTTCTTATACTGTTATACTGTTTCTTATACTTTATTATACTTTTCTTATATTTCTTACTTTGCTTATATGCTTTAGTTTTAATAAATATTTATTTTATTCCGTAAAATGAAAAAAAAAACGTGATAAACACGGATTAGTTCCGAGATTTATATGAAAAAGTGTGAGAATTTGTGCTCACGCACCCTAAAATAGAGCAATTTTAGGACGATATACTATGAATCATCTATTCGAAAAGCTATAATCGAGATTGTTTTTAATCCAACAAAACTTTGTCACATTACAATGTTTTTTACACAGTTGAGTTTTCTTTTTAAATACTAAAAATGCTCTGTTCTTTCAATTACTGAATTATTACTTTTATTCAAGAAAATAAATTATTTTTTAAATAAAAAAACTACAACGAAGCAAAAAATGCTGTCTGAAATATATTTTCACTACAGTAGCTTATCTGATTTCCTTATTTAGCAATGTCACGAATTTCTCTTCTATTTCTTCTTATCCTCTTCTTCCTCTTTCGTTTTCCTTGTAACTAATTCCTAGAAACTATTAACTTCCAATTAGGTTACTTAATTCACAAATAATTTTATCAGTTTTTGTGCATTCTTTTATGTGTGACTGCTTTTTATCATTAATGACTTATTTGAGAATAGATTTAATGAATGGAATGTTATACGGTTGAAAAAATATTTAAAAAAATAAAGGATTAAAAAATTTAAGAATCATATTTATTTTATTTAAGGGGACATGGTACCCAAAACATTATTTCTAGAAATAATAACATAAATTTGTTAATTATAGTGGTTTTATATAATGTTCACTTTAAACAAAAATTTTACTAGCAATGAAAACAAGTATTTAGTAGTAGTTTTTCATTTATTTGAAAAAAGTCAGAATTTTGAACTTTTTTTAGAAACGCTACTCCTCTTTCAATTTCGAGAATAACTTCACAAAACTTTTATAATTTGTTTTTAGTAGGGGAGACCGGGGTTAGTTGGCACGGTTTTCACTTCAAAATTTTTCTAATTTTTTGGTTTGAAGATATTTGAAATGTAAAAAGTTGGTAATGTAGGTAAACATTTTGGCTACAAATCACACGTACAATTGAATAAATATATTCTTGCCACTTTGTGTGAAAAATGTTTTTCCTTGTCCAGTCAAACTATGCCAACCTACCCCGGTATCGGGGTTAGTTGGCATATGTAGTGGGGTAAGTTGGCATAAATGAGGCAAGCGTTTTTACTCGTCTTTATGTAAGGTGTAATTATAATGAATGTTAATCAGCTTAAAATTAAACATTCCATATGTCCTGGGCGGTAAATGAATGTTGCTTCATTACTGATTATAGGAGGTTGAAAAATCTTTGAACATTATGTGGGTTGAAACTGGACGTTCAAGCCAAACTCGTTGCCGCGGGGGTACGTATTGAAAGTTGTGGGTGACGTTTTAGGAAAAAAGAAAACCAGTCAACGCCTGCTGATTCTTTTGAGTCCCAACTACTAGGATGTGCAGTGCCATTAGCAACTGCGTATTGATATGCCAACTTTCTTGCCTCTTATGGGCTCAGGCCGGAGTATATGTCACTTGCCTTCACAAGGTATTCACTCAAAGCAAATTCTTGTTCAGTAGTGAACACCTGCCGCACTATCCCATATCCTCCAATACCCTCTGGTACCCTTTAGGCAGAGATAATTCATTTTTAATTTTGCGATCTTACAATACCATGCGAGACTTCTAACAGAGATCTTAAATTCATCCGCTACTTTTCTCAAACTCTTTTTTTCAAGTAAATGTGCCTCAACAGCTCTCTTTCGATGATCTGCTGTCATTATAGCCCTCTCAGTTTTTCGTTTATAGGTACTCATAATCTGAACAAAAAATATTTACATTATCATAGATAGGTAAGGCAGAAAAATTGAACTTACAGTTTCCGTTTATTACATAATAATATACTAAAAACTTGTGAATGTTATTCCTGAATGACTATACTACTGTACAAAACGACAAATACTGAATAATCAAAATTTTACTTTCTTATATGTAAATCACGTTTTCCATCCTTCCTCTAAAGGCAATGGCTGGATCCAACTGGCGTTCTCATGCAAGTTGGACGTTTAAATGACGATCATGTGACAGGCTCAGTAGCGCTCTTAATAAACAGTGAATTTTTTTAAAGGCACAATGCCAACAAACCCCTTATGCCAACTAACCCCGGTCTCCCCTACTATTTGTTTAAGAACTATGCATGGATTTTAAAATGTGAGCTATACAGTTGAAAAGTAAAATTTATTTATACTGAAAATCACAAAAAATACAAAACAATGAGTTCAACATTAAAAAAAAACTATACATGGTAGACCTTATTCCATGCACAATGTTGTGCTCCATGTTTGCAAGAACATAGGTTAGAAGTTTCAAAATTCTAACTGAACTAGCAAATAAACCTTTGAGATTTATTAAACACAAGATAAAGATTGAAAAACGCGAAACCGAGAAAAAAGGTTGAAAGCAGACGAAATACGTATACAAACTTATAGGAATGACTCCAGAAAATATTTAATAACTTTTTTTGTACAGAAGATATCATTATGAAACTTTCAGTAGATGTTAAGAATGGTATTGTAAATAATTAGAAGTAAAAACAGAAAAATCGATATTTTGACTAATTTTTGGGTACCGCGTCCCCGTAAAATTTTAAAGTGTTATCTGCAGTAACAGTAGTTGTAAATGTTTTAATTTTTACGTAATATTTCTCTTTAATATATAAAGCAAAATGTTATAAGAATTGACAGTATTCCTTGACAGTGTAACAACACAAAAAAATATATTTGCGCTCTAAGTTTAGTATAAGAACGTAACTAAAATACACCATTAAAACGATTTTTAGTTGATTCGCACAATTCTGATCTCTAAGTCTTTGTTATTAAACTTGTGTGTTTTGTGATGTAGTCTTCAAATGTCAATAAAATTTCATTCTGAATGCCGAGTTCTCTCTACTCCCAAGTTCTCCCTAAATGTTATAAGAAATGACAATAGTCCTTGACAGCGTAACAACACAATAAAATAATTTGCGCTCCAAGTTTTGTATAAGAGCGTATCTAAAATACACCATTTAAAAGATTTAAAGTTGATTCGCCCAATTTTGATCTCTATTTGTTATTTAACATGCGTATTTTGTGAGGTAGTCTTCAAATACCAATAAAATTTCATTCTGAATGCCAAGTTCTCACTACACAATTCTACGGATATTAACCAATTCCTTTCTAACCGATCACCCACAATAAGTGATATATCGCATGCACACACTTAGCAATTCCCTTTGTATACATAATTTTTATTTTCGGGAAAGTTCATTGTTTATAAAGTACCTGATTTCGTGGGGCCGGGATAGCCTGGTTTGTAAGGTCTTGGACTGCCATCCCTAAGGTAGCGAGTTCGAGCCCCGATGCCCTCCGAAAGCCCCCGTGTACTCTAATTGTGACTGGTTCACATTAAATTCCGTCGTGGTCAAGTTCCCATTCCAAATCAATACCTCTGGGATTGACAAGTCGATTCTGGGGATGCTCTAGTTGGCCTCTGTCTCTAAAAAATAGATGGACCCGCTTACGTGTGTGTTGTGTCTGTCTTACTTGGCGAAGGTCTATAAGCGGGTCTCTGACCAAGCACACAAACCAGAATATATATGTCTATCAACCAACCAACCTAAATAATTCGTGTGATCTAAATTTAAAACTTTTATTTCAGCTCCTCCGAAATGGGTGAAAGAACCGCAGGACGCTTCTGTTGGTCTGGAAGGAAGAGTCAGCTTAGACTGCGAAGTTAGGGGTCATCCTAAACCCCGAATAACATGGACCAAGTTAGAAGGTAAGATAAGGCGAATTTACAATTTCTATTTAAATTTAAATTACCACGAAAAGCATGTACTATGGAGGTTTTTTATTATTGAAGGGGGAAACATAACGAATTTTAAATTTATGACAAATCAGATTTATTGTCGGTTATGGGACATTATAATGAATTTTTTAAAAATAACTTTTACTATTTGTTTGGGATAATTAACTCTTTTATATAATATTTTTATGTTTTGGTTTAACTCTCAAATCGTTAATAAATGAAAATGGTTGTTTTTTTAATAACTTTTACTATTTGTTATGGGATAATTAACTCTTTTATATAATATTTTTATATTTTGGTATAACTCTCAAATCGTTAATAAATGAAAAGGTTGTTATTACATTTAATAGAAAAAAAACAATAATCATTTTAACACATTTTTTTTCTTTAACACAATAGAATAGTATAAAGTTTTAATTACTGTAATAATAATAAAAATTACTCACACATTAAAATTACAAAAACAATTGCAATGGTATTCTAAGGACAATGCAATTGTATTCAATGACCATTCTCATTCAATAAACAATAATCAAAACTGTAATTAATCATATTCAACCTTAATATCAAATCTGTACTTGAGTCACAAAAGTACCACTCTCCTAGTATTCAGTAAATCATTTCTGTTACAGACATTGGTGCTTTTTCTATCAAACTATTGAAATGTGACATAAACACCATTCCCACAATTGTTCTTGTAAAGTACAATATTATCGTGCATGATCTGTGGTGAAAGTGCTCTCAAAGCTCTCTAGCCCAAAAGTGCATTTCTATAGACAAGCTCTCGTTTTTTGTGAGCTTCCATCAAGCCTCCTTATAAAGCACGTAAAGGCGATATAGAGAGTGCGAAACACTAAATGCAGATGGGACTGCGATTTGACACGCAAAGGGATTCTTATCTCGGCACGGAGATGTTTTTCTTTTATGTGGAATGGCAACAGCTAGCCGGTGTTCTTTGGCACATACAAAGGCCTCTCCGTGGCCGAGTGGTTTAAGGCGCGAGCCTCAGGATCCAACCTTCTCTGGTTCGAATCCCACTTACTACCAGTCATCCTATAAATCGGATATCTGTACTGGAAATAGTAGAAAAAATCCAACTCGTGACGGATGGGCCCGAGTACACTGGGACAGACGTGCTCGTTAAATCTGTGGAGTCCAAAGTCCCGACGGCGTCAGCGTACGATGTCGCTCGAAGTTTCCGTTGGGTGCCCGCTCAGGTGTCGATCTCGTCACTTGACCAGGGTTCTAAATTACGAGACGTTATTGGCTGTGTTAAAGCTCCTGACGGAGGCTAGAAATAGGCAGCCGGAAACGATTACATTACCATTACCATTACCATACAAAGAAGGTTTCTATCACCGGTGGACTTTTTGTTACATTAATTACAAAGGGGTGTTTTAATTAGAGGGTGGGATAAATGTAATACAGGTTTTGTTTGAAAGTATTTCGAAGGATATTTTTGTTGCTTTTGCTCAGTCGATTTAATTTGCATATTAATTTGGCACGCAGTTAAAGTATGTTAAGGTGATGTATTTTACATTGATTTAATTAAAATCACGGGCATGTTTCGCGTTTTGAGTGGCAATATTTCCACTGGAACGAAAACAAAGTCTAAACTGTTATTCAATGTAAAGAGGAGCATACCGTGCCATACCACCAATCTGAGAAACAACCAATGAAATCCAGGAATGATTTACGTCAAGTGAAACAAGCCAATATATACATGCAGACGAAAACCTTAAAATTTTTGCGAATGAGCATCTTTCACGTGACGTGAAACTTCTTTGCTTTCGCTCCTCGATTTCCTTCCACAGCTTCTGCTAAAGCTGTGCTTTCAGTTCGAGTGTGTTTCTATTTAGTTTGTGCATAGGTTTTTCTTCGCAATTTAAAGGCTATTAATATTTTGATCATGTACAGAATATCTAAAATAGAGTTATTGTGATTGAATTTCGATTTAACTTCAGAAGTCTTGATTCTTATTCTTTAGGTTGAGAGCATCTTTGTTGCATGCTGTAGAAGACATGAAAGATATCATTATTTTATCCCAAGCATTATTAAATATTTTATTTCATTGACACAACCAAACTTTTGTTTGAGGGGGCGAGTAAATGGATGGAAACGTGTTTAACTCAATTCAACAAGTCGTGAAAAACTACTGTAATATTTCCCTCCCCTTCAGGGACATGTCTAAATTGTGGAGGTGGCGCGCGATAGATGGCAGCATCTGTCGCGTATGTGTGTGTGTTGTGTCTGTTTTACTTGACGAAGGTTTATTTACAGGTCTCCGACCAAGCACACAAGCATAAAAATATATGTCTACCAACCAATCAACTAACTACTGTAATATTCCAATTGCAAAATTTAATATTATTAATACATTTTCTAGTCATATATAGAAATATCAAATTCATGAAAATCCGAAATATCTAGCAAAAAGCCAAAAACACAAAAAAAAGAGCATTTTGTTGTCATCATCATCTTTCACTTCCGTAAAGAAAAACTATTTCCCCCCAAAAATCGCTCTTTTGCTTATTTTTCATTCACTACTTTCTTCCCGGCCACCCAGAATAAGTGATATATCGCATACACACACTTAGCAACTGACGCAGACGTATAGCTTAGAAAGGACGAGCTATTTTCTGATTTGCAGGAAAAACCGTATCCTCCTAAACCACGACTTTCTTTCTATAGCAAGACTACGATTTTTTTTTTCTGGTCCCTACGCTACAAAAGTAGTAAGCTTCGTTTAGAAAAGAGTTGTCCTATGTTTTGGTTACTTTTTCTTATATCTCGTTTGTTCTATCAAGAGAGAAAGCGTCAGATCGAAAATATTATGATAACTATTATTAAGCTATTATCTATGTCGTATACTGGATATGTAAAAAGTAATATTCGTTTTAACTTTTGAAATGTGTGTTCCGTTTCTTCGGTTCCTTTAAAAGAAATAAAAATTCATTTTAAAATAGGAATTGAAATAAACATTTGAAGAAATGTATATATCTTCAAATATTTCTGCAAAATATTGCTTTTGGAAATTCAAAATCAGAATTTGCGTATTCATTCGAAATCAGTCATTTTGGGAATTGCCCTGTATCTAAAATCTTTGTCGATTTCATGAAGTTACCAAAACAATTAGTTAAAACTTTTCCAACAAATCGTTAGAGGCAAATTCAAATTTTGCTCCCAACTTGCATTTTATAATTGGAATTTTCCTTCCACCTTCTAGATTCTTACACTTCCTTCCACTTATTGTGATCGCGCCATGGTTTCTGTTGCCATGGCTCCAGTTTAAATGTTAATCATTCAAAGTAAAGTTTTTATCATTCGAAGATTATCTAAAGTGCATGTATTGTGATAAATATCTTTAAAGGTATCCTTCTATTAATACATGTCCTGAACATCAGAATACTGTGCACTAACTAAGTATTTATTTTACTTAATTGAAGGAAACAATTAATGCACTTTATTCCTTTGGCAGTATATAACGCGATTTTATGAGATTAGAGACCTTATTTTAAGTCCTCTAGCTCTTTTATCACCTACGACGTAAAACAAGCAAATTGCATCACAAAATGTATCAGGGGACAAATTCACTGCAGTATTATTTCCACCTCGCCTTTTTTTAATTTTAGTAAAAAGAGAAGTGTGTATGAAAAAAAATTGCGTTGTGATGCCCATTGACCCCATTTTACATTGACCGATTCAATTCAAGAATGCAGTTAGTAGGTAGGTTGATACATGCATTTTCCGGTTTATGTACATGATCAGAGCCCCGCTTATAAACTTGTTCAAGTAAGACAGACAAAGAGAGATTTTTTACCGACACACACAGAGAGAGAGTACTCCCAGGGCTAAGGCGGGAATCGAACCCGCAAGTGACGACTGTTGTAGCGCAATGGGATGTGATAAAACCTACTAGGTCACCCGGGCCCAAAAAGAGAAAATAGTTCACTCCAAATAACGTGAGGTTTGGACTAGGTTACCATTTTTTTAACATCTCCAGCGTCATCTACCCTTTTCCTGATTTATGCTACGAACTTACCATCGGTCTTCATTTTGGGGGCGATGGATTGTCCGCGGATAATAATTCTTTGGATGAATTATGGCCTCGAATGGACTGCCCTTGATTGGTTGTCTCATCCTGCAGCCGACACACTGGGACGAAAACTGATATGTAGGAATTAGGGTTTTTTTTCTTTTTCAGCGAGAATTTGATGTGTAGTCGAGTTTTTTTATTCTTGGTGAGAGATGTAAAGTAGATTATATATTGAGCGGATTTACCTATCTAATTTAGAAATTGGTGTTAAATTATCGATGGATAGCAACGTTGTGGAATTTTTTTTACATACGTATGGCTTGGTTTTCACTCGCTTGGAAGTATAGCATATGTGTTCACCTATTTCGGATGCGAAATTTGTAACATAGTATTTATTATTTGAAGGAACTGTAGAATTATCGAAGGATAGCAAAGCTGTGGAGTTTTGTACATATGTATGGCTTGGTTTTTACTTAGTTATATGTGTTCACGGATTTCGGATGCGAAATTTGTAAAATAGTATTTATTATTGGAAGGAACTGTAGTCGTAACTAGATATAAGAAACATCCTGGTTATAAGAAACTTGTATCGTTATAATGAAGACATTCATAGGTCTTAGCTGAGTTTATGTGCTTCAAAACCGGTGCTCCGAATGGTCTCTGTTTCCACGTGATTTAATTCCCAAATAGAGGCTCGAGAACTAATATATTTTCATTCAAAACATGCTCATAACAAATATTTTTTTTTATTATTTCTATATAAATAAACATTAAAATAAAGTAAAAGTGTTGACAATTTTTTTTACTATAACTTCACTATTTAAAGAATAAATACATACGTCAATTGAAAAGTTAATGCATTATGCAATGTAAAACAGCATAATAACATATGTATGCAAAGGAGATAAAAGAAAATAGGGGTCAATTTTTAAAAAATCCCCACAAATAATCATTACTTAATTTGTCTTTTTCTTTTCTTTCACTTTACAGAGGAAGATTCCACCATGCTGAAATCGGGCGGAAGATACCACATAGGCGAGAACGGGTCTCTCATTATAACCGACGTAAAACCAGAGGATGCCGGCAGATACGAATGCAAAGCTTCCAACGATATAGGGAACGGGCTCGGCAAAGCTGTATCGCTTAGCGTTCATGGTAAGAGGAAATAACATACACAAGAACATGCAGCCCAAATGGATCGTCTTTTTGCTTCTCGTAAATGAGGGTTTTCAGTTGAAAATATAAATGATCTTCAATCGGAACCGACTCTTTCATTAGAAAGGTCTATAGTGTTTTGTTGAAATGAATAATATTGATAAAAAAAATTCTTATCGTTTTGAAAACATAAGATAAGAAATGGTTTATAATGATTAGAATGAAACTATTAACTTCAAATGTTAAAATGGCAAATTGTTTTGAAGAGTTCTTAAATATAAATATGAAAAAGGTACATTTGCATTTCGAATAAATTTGCTTATTTTTATACAGTAGTACTCCAATTATCCGAAGTAATTCGGACCTTACTGCATTCGGATAATCAAAAATTCGGATATTTGGAATTCTACTGTACTATTTTGATTTGCCGAATATCAATAGTATATTTATTTAATGTCGCGAACTAATTTTTGAAATGTAAAAATGGTATTAATTTAATTTTTTAAACATTTTATACAATGTTGGACCAATTCTTAACAACTACTGGACCAATTTTTTTTACGCATTTTTCACTATATACTTATAGTTGTACATTCCCGTTCAGGGTTATATCAACTTCTTAGACCTGAAATCCATTTAAACGAAATTTTTATTATACGCTCCTGTAACTGACAGTTTAATTTAAAATTTAACCACTGAAATGGTCTGATAGAAAGCTATATGAAAATCCCTTCTGGAGTTTGATTACGGATTTATTTTTTAAAAAATGAAGCTTTACAAGGGTCTACACTATTTCGGAGCAAAATGGCATTAAAATGCTTCTATTCAAGAAAAGTGTTTTTGAACTGAAGCATCTTATGCCATTTTGCATTAAAAACAGTGTTAGAACGAACCGTAAATTACAAAACTCTGACACAGGCTTGTTTTCTGCATTCATAGCACCAAACAAATGCGTTTTTTTACTTATGACTTCATATTTCGTGAAATTGACATTCCTTTCATCAAATATTAAGCATTTTTTTTTCAAAGTTTCTAGAAAAACATTCTTTAAAATGCATATCAGTTTTAAAATATGTTTAAATAAAGAATATATGCCTAGAATTTTTCTGTGGTCTCAGGAGGATAATTTCCTACCTGATATTTATAGAATGAGCCTCAAGTTCATCGAAAACCACGCCTATACTTAGCACACGTGTGAAACCAGGATAAGGCATATAATTTGTAATACTTGGCTTGGTAGACACGCCAACTCCTTATATTTTATGAAAAGCAGATTGAACTTGCGTGCTGTCTTTCGATAATCATAAGGCTCTGACGTGAACGATTATATTTATTATTTAGATAAAAGTTGTTTCTATTGACATAAAAGGGAAATTTTAAGCTCCAAATTGGTTACTGTGCTTACCATTCTATTATAAAAATGTATATTAACCAGTCCTTGTAAAATAAATAAATTTTTTTTTATTATGAGCTTTTTTTCCATATTACTAAAGGTTTTATTGTGTAAGTCACAAGTTGAAAAAGTAATTGGAAATAATCAAATTAAATAAGTTCAAATTAAACAGTTTTATATATTATGTTTTATTATTGTAGTAAGTGTAGATCAACTCTTCCGGAAAATTGTTTCATTTAATGTTAAATGTTGTAGCGATAGCCACTTGCTAATACACGTCTAAGACAACAGAAAATGCAATTTTGCATGGAATTGGCCTAGGTAAAACGGAATAGCTTTAGAATTAGACAGTGAGACGTGGTTACCGGTGTTGTTGATGTATAAACGTTGGAATGATCGTAAGATTTTTTTAAGACATTCAATTTAACTAACCACAGCACAAACTACATATTAATAAGAATAAAAGAATATCGGGGTTCAGGCCATTACATGTCCTCTTGGCTTGAGAGTAGGAACAAAGGTAATATCTTGTTCTGTTCGAATCTCACTGGGAATGAATTGGACTGGAATTTGTCCCGCCTTTATTGTGCAGGGATTTTAAAAGAGAATATATTAGAATGTATTCTATTGGGTAAAAAATTTGAATGACAGATTTTTAGTACAAGTTCGCAATTTTACAGGATTTGGGTGCAAAGATAAGTACCATGTGCAAAAGTTTTACTTCCCAAAATGGGGCTTAAAATGGGGTGCCGAAAAAAAGAAAGTTAATAGAAGTTAAATTAAATAAGATTCACCACAACAGCAACAATACCAAAAGCATCGAGGACAATAGTTTTCGATAGAATTGTTTCACAAAATCAAGAAACCACTAAAGAGTCGTGAATAGGTTTTTTTTACACAGAATATAAATATAGCTCTCGAAATTCACTGTAACCCGCCATTAAATGTCACATCCTGTGAGTGAAAAATCACAACCAGCATTCTCACGAAATCCCTTTTTCTACCGGGCAACAACAAAAACCCATTCCAGGAGTGAAACAGTCTCGAGCAAAAAGAAAACGGCGAAAAGTATGATACAATTTGATTTTCTTTTCTTCAGGAAAAGGGGATTTTTCTCTGTATATGGGGCCGTTGGAAGCTTCTCTGTCGTATTTTACCCTTCGCTCCTGACAGATCGCGTTATTGATTGCATGGGCTTTTCGGCTAGGCTCTGATCAGGGAAAGGAACGCCCGACATTTTGCAGGGCTCAATGGATGCCTATAGTAAATGATGTGTCGGATATATCAATCGCTCGCTGTAATGGGTGCGGGTTCGATTCCCGCCTTTGCTCTGGGTATACTTCCTTTCTTCGTAAAAAAATAAGTAAAAAAATTTCTGTGTCGTCTTACTTGATGGAGGCTTATAAGCGTGTCTCTGATCAAGCACACAAGCCGGAATACCTACCCTAGTTTATATCAATCGCTAACGTTAGATAAGTTTGGATTATTTTCGCATTAGAGATATTGGGGACGGGTGTCGTAATTTAGAACCACAGTCAAGTGACGAGCCGACACCTGAGTAGGCACCCAACGCAACCGTTAAGGGTGACGTCGTACGCAAGGTTGGGACTTCGGAGCGTATTTAACGTACACTTCCACTTCATTCGTCGGACAGTTTTCGACTGCACGGGCCGTTTATTTCGGTGATGCTCGGACCCTAACCTGGACTTTTCTTATGCAAGACGAACGCATTCGCTAAATCGCTAAATGTAAGAAAAAGGTGAATTCAATAGGGAAATATCTGTATACCCTTTTTCTTTCATAAAAATTGTGCAGTAAAAAAAGCATAATACGAAGCTCCATTTCAAAGCGCCGTTGATGACTTGCATTTGTTTTTCTTAACACCTTTCATTTGTTTTACTGTTGTTACATAACACATTTATTGCTTCAGGCGAATAATAATAAAATACACCTAATACTGAAAAAAATTTCACTCTTCTTTTTAACATGTTTTTAATTTTTAATTTGAGTGCATAAAATTTGCAGCTATTTCGTGTAAGAGTTGTAATTTACGTCAGGAAATATTTATAAAATTCTTTATAATATGTAATTACAAACAACTTTTATAAATTATTACGTCACTTGCATAATGGCTAGCACGAAATCGCAGATATAACTCAAAGTGTACTCAACCCGTTCAGGTAAATGTAATGACATATTTTATTAAAAACAATGCGTAAACAATGACACACAAAGATTACAACGTAACTATAGAAACTGTGGTTAAATTGAACAAATTACTTTAAAATTTTATTTTATTTTTTTTTATTTCATAAACATTTAAAAGTCTTTTTTAAATCACAATTTTATTTTAAAAAATTCGAAGCGCCGATATAACTGACCTATATATCTTAAAATCTAAAGTGCATATCTTAGACTGAGGGTAGAAAATCGATGAAAAATAGGAGTAATTTAAAAACCGCATTGATAAAGGAACTCCTAAATAATAATAAAAAATGAAGACGTGGATAATGGGGAACGGAACGATGGTTTTGTATTAAGCTTCATAATATGAAAATAAAGTGCATTACTCGATTATTGTGTGTTCAAACAAATATATACAAAAATTTCCCTTATGCAATTTGATAAGTTAGAATTTCCTAAGAGATTTATATTTGATATGTAATATGCGTCATTTGAATATATATTGAAAGTTATGATGGATACCTAGAACAAATTTAGAAAAACAAATTTATGAAAAGGAATATGCGCTTATTAAAAAAATATATATGTGGTGTAAAATAACATAGCAGGAAGTTAATGTGGTAAATTTACACCATTTGCACCACTTAAAAATTAAGATTTACCAAGTATGAAAAAGTAATTCTATAACATACCCAGCCATTACATATGATTTAAACATTAAAAAAAAATAACCGCATTGACATTTTACCAACTAACCAACTTTAACTTTCACGCACTACCTACCAAAAAAAAAGCGCCACCGCCAACAAAAAAATAAACTATCAGTAGCCACAAAGTGTTCGAATAATACAGCCTAGGCATCAGGACTTAGGTTCTATATAAACTAGCACATAGTTATAACATAAACTAGTACATAGTTAATAAAAATAAAGTAAATCTTAATCGTTAATAAATAATTCTATACCATATTGATTTAAACATTAAAAAAAAAACTAACCGCATTGACATTTTACCAACTAACCATCTTTAACTTTCACGCACTACCTACCAAAAAAAAGCGCCACCGCAACGAAAAAATAAACTATCAGTAGCCACAAAGTGTTCGAATGTTACAACCTAGGCATCAGGGCTTAGGCCGTGATCGATAATTCTACTCGCGCTTCCACCCCTCAGCCCTGCGCCAGTGGAACCGCCCCGCACTTTGGGACATCTGGGCCTACACGTGACGTCACTTTACAATCGATGACGTTTGTGAACGGGGGGTGTCGAGATTATCTAGGTCTTGGCAATTTCTTGTCGATATCGACGGGGCATCCGATGTTACGACTTGCGCTGTAACATTGTTATGTCATATATACAGTGTTATGCTGTAATGAAATTTTCTATCGCGTTATCTCTCTGGGCGTTAATAAAAAGTTTAAATTTTTTCCTTAATTGAATGTTTGGCTAACATATGCAAGATTTTAAACAAATTATATAAATGGGTTGGAATTTAAAAAAAAAATATTCACGATGAAAATGTTCTCCAATTCATTATTGTATAATACCTTTAATTTTTCATTTATATAAAAAAATTTATTATTTCTTAGCAATTTCTTGTCAATATCGACTGGGCATCCGATGTTACGACTTGTGCTGTAACATTGTTACGTCATATATACAGTGTTATGCTGTAATGAAATTTTCTATCGCGTTATCTCTCTGGGCGTTAATAAAAAGTTTAAATTTTTTCCTTAATTGAATGTTTGGCTAACATATGCAAGATTTTAAACAAATTATATAAATGGGTTGGAATTTTAAAAAAAATATTCACGATGAAAATGTTCTCCAATTCATTATTGTATAATACCTTTAATTTTTCATTTATATAAAAAAAATTATTATTTCTTAGCAATTTCTTGTCAATATCGACGGGGCATCCGATGTTACGACTTGTGCTGTAACATTGTTACGTCATATATACAGTGTTATGCTGTAATGAAATTTTCTATCGCGTTATCTCTCTGGGCGTTAATAAAAAGTTTAAATTTTTTCCTTAATTGAATGTTTGGCTAACATATGCAAGATTTTAAACAAATTATATAAATGGGTTGGAATTTTAAAAAAAAAATATTCACGATGAAAATGTTCTCCAATTCATTATTGTATAATACCTTTAATTTTTCATTTATATAAAAAAATTTATTATTTCTTAGCAATTTCTTGTCAATATCGACGGGGCATCCGATGTTACGACTTGTGCTGTAACATTGTTACGTCATATATACAGTGTTATGCTGTAATGAAATTTTCTATCGCGTTATCTCTCTGGGCGTTAATAAAAAGTTTAAATTTTTTCCTTGATTGAATGTTTGGCTAACATATGCAAGATTTTAAACAAATTATATAAATGGGTTGGAATTTTAAAAAAAATATTCACGATGAAAATGTTCTCCAATTCATTATTGTATAATACCTTTAATTTTTCATTTATATAAAAAAATTTATTATTTCTTAGCAATTTCTTGTCAATATCGACGGGGCATCCGATGTTACGACTTGTGCTGTAACATTGTTACGTCATATATACAGTGTTATGCTGTAATGAAATTTTCTATCGCGTTATCTCTCTGGGCGTTAATAAGAAGTTTAAATTTTTTCCTTGATTGAATGTTTGGCTAACATATGCAAGATTTTAAACAAATTATATAAATGGGTTGGAATTTTAAAAAAAATATTCACGATGAAAATGTTCTCCAATTCATTATTGTATAATACCTTTAATTTTTCATTTATATAAAAAAAATTATTATTTCTTAGCAATTTCTTGTCGATATCGACGGGACATCCGATGTTACGACTTGCGCTGTAATATTGTTATGTCATATATACAGTGTTATGCTGTAATGAAATTTTCTATCGCGTTATCTCTCTGGGCGTTAATAAAAAGTTTAAATTTTTTCCCTAATTGAATGTTTGGCTAACATATGCAAGATTTTAAACAAATTATATAAATGGGTTGGAATTTTAAAAAAAAAATATTCACGATGAAAATGTTCTCCAATTCATTATTGTATAATACCTTTAATTTTTCATTTATATAAAAAAAATTTATTATTTCTTAGCAATTTCTTGTCAATATCGACGGGGCATCCGATGTTACGACTTGTGCTGTAACATTGTTACGTCATATATACAGTGTTATGCTGTAATGAAATTTTCTATCGCGTTATCTCTCTGGGCGTTAATAAAAAGTTTAAATTTTTTCCTTAATTGAATGTTTGGCTAACATATGCAAGATTTTAAACAAATTATATAAATGGGTTGGAATTTTAAAAAAAATATTCACGATGAAAATGTTCTCCAATTCATTATTGTATAATACCTTTAATTTTTCATTTATATAAAAAAAAATATTATTTCTTAGCAATTTCTTGTCGATATCGACGGGACATCCGATGTTACGACTTGCGCTGTAATATTGTTATGTCATACAGTGTTACGGTGTAATAAAATTTTCTTTAGATTCTCTGCGCGCTAATGAAAACTTTGCATTATTTTATAATGAAATGTATGGCTACATATGGGAGATTTTGTATAAGTGGGTTGGAAATAAAAAAAACTTCTTGTCTAAAATTTTATTATGCACTTTACATATAAATTCTCCATTTATGGAACTCTGAACACACATTTATACTTATGGTTATGCTGTAGTTCAGTTATGTTTATAATGCATACTTACAAGTTTTTGAAAGGTGTAATTAGGTGGGGGACAAAGATAACTTCGCCGTTCACTTTGTGTGTACCATCTTAATAAATTTGCATTTTTATCCTTGATTTTGTAATTCTTTTTCTCAGAATTCCTGAAAGTGTCTACTATAGGCGCTGAAAGAAATTCTGTGCACATAGATGCCTGTGTTCAGTAAATTAACTGAAAAAATTTCGAGACATACGCAGACACTGTAACAAAATGATGAAGCGTGTAAGTACGGTGATTGCACATTTTGTCATTTTCTATCACATTTACGGAGTAACTTACTACCTTTTTTTACAGTGTACAAATAACAAAGCTGAATCGGTATAAAAAAATCTTGTGCTCATTTTACAAGCAAATTATTGATAAAAATGACTGCTTGTTCTCAAAGTATGATCATTCTTTTTTATTACATATATCATTTATATAATAGTATTTAAGCTATTTTATAATTGATAATTAAATATTTTGAAAAAGGCTGATTGACTTCCAATTACAAATAGAGTTCTTAAAATTTGACCTTTTTCATATTTTCATCGCCTGAACATTTCAAGCCAATTATACTGGTATTATCTATCATTACTTCATGTTACTGTACAGCTAACTTTTAGTCCCTTTAAACACTTACAAAGAAAATTGCTAGTAAATCGTTGTAAATCATTACACAAATCAAACAACATTCATTTTCTTTTTCTACTCCTATTTAGTAAAAAAAAATAATCATAACAAATGATAAATACTCAAACGTGTAATTGCATATTAAATATTTTGAAGTCATCATTAAATATGGATGACCGATTACTGTTATATAAATGTTTATTATCGGAATCATTATTCAAAACATTTAAAATATAAATATTTTGTTATTTTTCTCATTAGTGAAAGCTTAGTACATTAAAAGGCTTAGTATTTTCACATGACGGAAAGTCATTTTAGAGTTTTAATAATTGCTCGATTTCAACCTTTACAAATTATAGGAGATAAAAGATAGCATTGGAAGATCATCTTTCACAATTTATCACTGTAATATATGAAGAGTACAGGGGAAGAACCACTTTATTTCGTTTAATGCTTTCCTCAATAGGTCTCTTTGGGGTTGATAGCGAGAAATCGCCTAAACTGGTGTAAAGAAACCGGTTACTCGCTTTGTTTATCTTTCGCGGCAACCCTGATACAAGCCAGAGATCAGTGAATGCGAGTCACACGTTTGTACCGCGAATGAGGAACCGAAAGAAAAACCGGTTTCCAGTCGCCAATGTCCGCCAACCAGACACAATTACGGAAAGACTCTAAAGAAATCAAAAGCGGTACTCCCCTGTACTCTTCATATGTATAAAACCTATAATTTTTCCCCGACTTCAGCAAATAACGAGTTATATTTGTAATTTAGGAGAAAAAAAGTTTTTCACATAAAAACCATGTTTTACAAGGTTTTAAAAAATAGTTTTATAATTTATTTTCTTTACTTCTTTAAGTTTAATAGTTTAAAATTTTGTAAATTTGATATATTCATACAAACTCAATGCCTTTGAATTTTAAACGCGTTAAACTGTATTCTTAAGATTTTTATTTAATAATTTAAAATGACCTCAAATAATTGAATATTTTATCTTTATTTTCTGTACATTTAACATTAAAGTGCATAGAAATACAAAATGTAAAGTATTATACTTTGATTTTAAAATGCATAGCAAATGTTATTGTGAATATTAATTGTTCGACTATTTAAAGAATTTTTGTTACATAATACCTTTTTAGAAACATCTCAGTGTCTAGTCTAAGTAGATACGTTTAAAGGGAGTTAACAGGGAGCAAAGTTATTTTCAATATTTTGGAGTTAAACAAGGCATGGCCTATTTAAATTTAGGTCCATAGAAGCCTTTCTTTACGTCACGCTATCCGAAAAACTGCTTAACAATTTCATGATCATATATATTGCAATTTCCCGTCAAGGTGTACCTTAATTTTCTTTTTAGTTATTTTAGAAACTTATGATAAATAAATTTGTATTTTGTGTGTGTAAAACTTGCTATTAACTACAAATGATTGTGGATTGTATTAGGAAAGATGTGAAATAATCTGCAAACATATTTTATAAATAAGATAAAATGCATTAAAATATGCATGTTATTTGATAAGTAATACTAAGTTAATATGTTTGAATGATATAAAAAGTTTGATTTTGTACTATTTAATTTATTTGAACTTAAATGTAAGTATATTATGCATTGTACAATTAATTGTATGTACTTATTGTGTTAAGAAACTGCAATAAAACTGGTAAAATGAGAAAATATAGATGTAATTGAAATGTGATTGAATGTATTAATTTATATTGAAGCTAATTTAATGAAGTTAATTCATGAATCATTTTATGGCCTATTCAAGTATCAATGAGGTTTGTTGCTGAAAATAAAATGTGTATATCGTCACTTAAGTTCCCACACTGGCTGTTCGGACTTTCTTGTTACATAATATCTGTCTACAAATAATATATGTATATCGATATTATATAACCGGTGGTTACGTAGTATCGGTCCGGTGTTAAATGATGGTAAGTAAGGTGTTAAATGGACAAACACGTTTTTCGGCTCTCCTGAAAAGTTGAGAAAATGAGATAGCACATGTGGGAATTTAAGTGACGATATCTTATGTTTTTAATTACAAAATGTATGTAACTTTTCTGTTTGTGAAATATCATTGTTATTTTTTATTTTGTTGCTTTACCAAGTATTAATAACTATCAACGAATTTGTATGAATCGTATTATAATAAAAGTATTTTAAAAGTATTCACAAACATAGCGCAAATATTATTATTTTTGTTTTTCAGTTCCTGCCCGTTTCGAGAACAAGTTTAAAGTGGAGACAGTCCGGTGGGGCGAGACGGCCATCCTGCATTGCGAGGCGTTTGGGGACAACCCTATTACTTTAACGTGGACCAAAAACCAAATGCCTATTTCGGAAAAGGAAAGCACAAGGTGATTCTAAGGAGTATCTATAATTTTTTAAAGAAAGAGTCTGTCTGTCTGTGGATCGTAAAAGACACACTACACTCAGAAGTTCGAAATTTTTAACATAGATTCTCTTCAATACCAACGTGTGCACCTGAGGCTTAGTTTTTTCATATTCGTTAGACTAGAGCTGCATATTATGGTTTTATGCCTTCCTTTTTTTGCCAAAAATTTTGCCAAACTCGCCAAGTTATTGCAAAAAAGAGCCAAATGAGAACAATTTTTTAAAAATAATTTATTAACTGGTTGGTTGTGCTAAGCCATCGCACTCGAGCTGAATTTTTAAGTTTGTAGCTATATCTTTTCCTCGCCAAATTAGCAAAAATGCGCCAAATGAGCTAAAAGGATTTTATGCGTGAAATTACGATAGCATTTATCCGAGAATTTTATAGCTTATTTTTAATTTAAATTTCACGATAATATAAGTAACGGGATTCTACACTCGAGCGGAAACAATAAACATTAGCTTATTGTCCTATAACGGATTAAATGATACATTTAAAAGGATCGATTTGAATTTTTTTTAGTCCGTTCGAAGAACGGGTATTTATTTGCTAGTTTTATATATATTATGATTATGGGATATATTGTATGATTTTTATTGTTACAAAACATCTTAATGCCCGTTTCACATACCGGTATTCGCCTGGATCGTGCTGGATGATTGCAGTGGCAGTATTGAGTGAATTGTATATTTCACATGCGACGGCAGCGAAAACCTTATGCTTGTAATTTTACCTACAATTTTAATCAAATAATTACAAAGTTAATAGGTGCTGTAGTAAAATTATACTGAAAGTTATACTGTAGGTATCTTGATTTATCTTCCTCTGATTTACGTATGATGTTTGACAATCCTTAATTAAAAAATAGACGTAAACTTTTATGTATTCTTTATCTATAAGTTCTTAAATAAATTAATTGTTTTGATATTGTGAACTGCTTGGCATTTGTGTACCGTTTAATTGCTTGTGTGTACTACATACTCCAATAAACAATATGGTCCCTTTGCTACTGAGGTACAATTTAATTTTTTTCTCTAATGGGGCTGTAACATTGGCAGTCAAGATTTTGCAGACTAGGCACCTTCCCCAGAACTGAGAGCCATTTTTTGTGGCACCATATAGGCGACTCTCGCTACCAATTTTGACACACAGATTACATGATTCTGAGCTCTCTGTGGATATTAAAGTATGCCGAGATTTAATTTTGCTGAGAGAACTCAAGCCAAATGGACCCTCCAGAGATCTTTTACATGCCACATAATCATATGACATGGGTGCCCAGAATTTTCCCGTCCATAAATTCCGACGACTCAGCCGGGGATCGAACCCGCGATCTTGGGCTTACGAGGCGAACACGTTTAACCTCTCAGCCACTGAGCCGCTGGTACAATTTAATATCAACACTGTTTTTTCCTTGTGTTATAGGTACGAGGTATACGACAGTTCTTCGGAGCAGGGTACCACTTCGGAGCTACACGTGCAAGTGACCGACCGAGAGGACAACGGCCTGTACATTTGCATCGCCAAGAACGCTTTCGGCAAAGATGAGCGAACCGTCAAACTAGTTGTACTCGGTGAGGCATTTTTTTCTCTTTTTTTACCATCTTAACGATTGGATTACTTTCGAATAAATATTCTTGAAAGTGCCTATTTTTATATATTCTGAAAGTAATATATATATATATATGATGAGTACACGGGAAAAACCGATTGATTTTGTAGAGAAGTTTCCTTAGCAGGCCACTTTGGCGAAGATAGCGAGTAATCACCTAAACTTGTGTAAGGAAATCAGTTCCTACTAGAGATCATAGTTAGAGTAATAGAGTGGGAGATCACATGACCTCCAATGCTAACGACGGGACGCGCAAGGAGCTCCCAGAAGAGCCCCAATGAAGTCAGTGTTGTGGGTCACGTGATCTGCCACTCTAATACTTTGACTACTATCTGTGTGGCTCCTAGCTACCAAGATTCAGGCGATTGACGATCCCGACGCTTGGATCAAGCGAAGAAGAAAGAAAGAAACCGGTTTTCTGCCGCCTATGTTCGCCAAGCAGATAATTGCGGCGTCCGCCTAATAAATCAATCGGTTCCTTCCGTGTACTCTTCATATGTATGAACAATATATGGATTGATATTTCATTTGTTTTTAGCTTAAAGTTTTAAAAAAAGTTACTTAATCTTATTCCTTTTTTAATTGAGGGATATTTAAGATAATTTTAATCTTATTGGTACGTTACTATACTGAGCACTCTAACTCGGAAACATCAAGGGATTGAGAAATAGAGGGTGAGATCTCAGCCGGTCGATTTTCACTGGTACGAAGGAAGGGGGCAAATATGTGTTCTTAATAAAAAAAATTAAAAATAAACGTTTTTTTTTCTAGTGAAGAAGTAGAATGCACACTCCTTTATCACGAGCTTGGGGGGATCGAGCAAATGTGACAGATTTAGAAAATATTGACGTGCTATAAAATCGACATAGAACACGGTTTCATTGTATTCTAAGCACCAAAATTAATTTCGACTTTCAAGAACCAGGGAATTCCATCCATTCCCTTAAAAGTGGACTTCGGTTTTGGAAATTAGTAAAGCTATTAGTAAAGACTACGTAATAAGAAAATTTTTCTCAACGAACACGCAATAAACTATTATTGTGCCTTATTTTATTTTTCTGTAAGTAAAAGTAATGATTAATTTAATATAGGAATTCAATGTTCTTAACAACCATTTAGATTACTTACAAATTTGGAGTCCTAAATATGCTTTTATATATATTTTTATTTTCACAGAAATATAATTTTACAGACTGATGTAATGAACAGCTTTATCAAAACACTGGTCTGAAGAACAATAGTAAATGAAAAATATTCTACAACTGAAAATATCGATAATATTATTGCATATAATGCTTTTGACAGAAACTATTTTTCATTGTTGGTTTAGGAATTTCAAAGAATTGTCGTTCTTTTTATTTTGTGGCAATTTATATATTTCATTTCCAACTACCAAATACATTTTCGATTAATATTCTGTCAAGATAACTTTAAAATCCACAAAAAAAGAACCATTTCACCTGCCCATAAAAACAAAATGTCTTATTCCCTATATCCAATTAATTATTTTCTCAATAAATTAAACTTCAGCGAATGCAGCAAACGATCTTCACCGACAAATAAAAGTTCGAGATAAACTATAACATAAAATTTCACCACTACTCCGTAGAATTAAATTTCCGCTAGCCGTTCGTGACATATATCCTTTTATGGCCCCATTCCATTCCAGGGATTTAACCAGCGAATGGTTATTTTTTTATCTTTTCGCCATCTGAAAGAAAATTAAACGGTCTCTTATTTTTCAACCCTTCAAATGGACCAAAAAGATAGGGCACTCCGGGATTCTAAAGTAAAGAAAACGGCGCCATCTTACGTTTGATCGTGGAACTCTGGGAGATAGAATTTCATCAGCAACAAACTTTACTGCTTTTCGGTAACAGAAAATAAAGATATTCTTTTAGTAGCGTGCTGATAATAATGGAATGGTTAGTAAATAATAGAGTGGATTCATAGATATACGGAAGTGGAGTATTTCACTAAGTTATTTAATACTTCGTTTTTTTTTAAACATAAACATTTTGTAAATGAATTTTTTTACCTTTGTCTAATCGTGGTTCTAAAATGCGAAGTCCTTAACCTAACCTTACCTTTGTCTAAAAATACTACTACTATTAATTATATTTTTAAAAAGTTAATCGATAATTTCTGTGTTTTTATTTTTGATTTTTAGCATTCTTCGGAAATTACAAAGTATCACAAAAAAATTTTAAGTGCATTTTGGTTTTAAAATTTGAAACGGTTAAAAGCTGTTTTATATAGTCTGCCTGTCAGACTGCCAAAATGTACTTAGAATGTACATCTCCAAAGGAATTTTAGGGGAAAAAATCGTTTAGATCTCTACAAAATACAAGATAAATTGATCGTCCTATCTTGTCTTGAGGTGGATTTAGTTGGCTTACTAGCCATGCGTTTGAAAATGGTCAAGTTGTTTCAAACTAACAATCCCATTATTTTCACCTAGTTTTGCACCAGATCTTGATGATGTTGGTAGCAGTGTTAGAAATGGGATGAAAAAATTTCGGAGCAATTCGTGCCCACTAACTAAAAATAATCACCTGTGGGGGAGACAAATTAATTCTAGGGATCCCCTAGTTGGCCTCTGTCTCTAAAAATTAGATGGATCGACTTATGTGTGTGTGTTGTGTCTGTCTTACTTGACGAAGATTTATAAGCCGGTCTCTGACCATTGACCCAACACACAAACCTGAATACATCTGTCTACTAACCAACTAAAAAATCTAGTAGCAAATACACATTTTCTAGGAGAATTTGTGAGAAAAATATTTATGAAAAAATGCTAGTCTTATGTAATTTTTAATCACATTTTTAAGATGGCAGTAGTTGAGCACCTATAGAATCACCGGAGTTTCGTGATTTCAAGAGAACTGGAGTTCCTAAATTTTAGGAAGTACAATTAAAGATCGCAGAAGTTTCCGGATTTTATCGCCGGATTATTCCATTTTATTTATCACCGGAGTTTTGCAGTTTAAGGATCACAGTATAAAGAATTTTGTCAAAATTTCATATCATTGGAGGTGTACGATTTCAAGATGGTAATTTTCGGCAGATTTTTAGAAACCATTATTAAAAGTTGATAGTGACATTTAAGAAAACTAATCGTGATAATCCTTTAAGACCGGTTATCAGATGGCGCTGATTTAAAATTAAGATACTAAATTTTAGAGCTCTATCGGAAAGATGCCATTAACAGCATCAATGGCAGCAACTGATTAAAGACAAAGGCATTTATTATACAAATAGCGAATGGTACAGCTGGGAAAAAAACGAATCACCCCCTCGTTTCTCGGCTGCTATTGTTCAAGGCATTTCGTGTAAGGTGTCAATTTTCAGGAAATAGCGTGAGGAATTGAGTACTTTCAACAAAAATTGTAATAGGGGTCGTCTACATATTAAAATGAGTACCAACTTTGAAAATTCCAATGGCAACACCCAATTTTTTTTACATAAAAATGTTCAGCACCTTCAAAATTCCCCATGTATAAAAAAAAGAATTATTTGTTGTGCATTATTTGCGGAGATATAAGTATTCAAAGTTGAACGCCCATAATGTTAAAAAAGTTTCACTCATTTTTATTCATACCTCTACAAATAAAATGAATTAAACAAAGATTTTTTTTCATTATATACTTCTTAATTTTCCAAAAACAAATCACACATGTTTTTTCATCAATTTTTCATTTTTTAATAATTTTTTATTTAAATTTAAATAAGAAAAAACAAAACATGAATAGCAACCCCAATTTTTTTTTAACATAAATCGATAAAGTAGATCAAGTAGAACCAAAATCCCGAATTTTTTTAATTCAATAACAATTATTTGCCGAGTTATTGTAAAAAAACTGAAAAAGACAAATTTTAGGGACCGCGTAAAAAATTACTCGGCAAATTTGATCCTATATTGCTTTATCGTTTGGTGATTAAAAAGCGTTTGTTGGTAAATTTTTATTCAAATTATTGATTTCTGTCAAATTTCTAAAAATCTTTTCTTATTTCAAGTGCATACAATGTATTTTGTTTGCATAATTAACATTAAATTATATCGGTTACTATATTTTTAAATGTATGTTATTTCCAATACAATTTCAAAAAGTGTGTTCAATACTAAAACTAAATACCCTAGAATATTATTGGAATTCGGTTTTAAATACATTTGATTGTTACCACATTAATTATTTAAAATGATTAGTGCTTACTGCATTGGTTAAAAATCATTACCAAATCATTCTGAGTAATTTTATTTTGCTTTCCTTAAATATCGTGCTAAGGTCGTAGCCCTCAATTTGCAATACGTGGTTTACCGATAAAAAAAACTCCTCTTCGCAACAGCTCAGTGGGCCAGGGCCTGCCGTGCCTATTTCAGCTTTCGTGATACAAGGGCTCTGGAGTGCAAGGCATATGTCCCGGTAATGTGGAAAGCCTCACGCGGAACCCCCAGTGTTTAGTTCCCCAAGCATGCTTGGTCCCCAATTTATCGACCCACTTAAGGGATGAAAGGATGGGTCAACCTCGCCCAATAAGGGATTCGATCCCCGGACCTGTGGCGTGGCAATGCGAAATAAGCACTACCACTAAGCCCATGGGCCGATATTACCGATAGAGTGCGACGAATTAAAAAAAAAAAAAATTGCAACAATGTGAATTAAACAAAAAAATGCATAAAAAGTTTAAAACATAAGTGTAATAATCATGTTTTTCAATCTGATTGTAACTAATAGCATTTGAAAATATGTTCGTTATAAATAACCGTATATGCGACATTTAAAATTAAAACTTTTCATCTTCTAGCCTTAACTTTATTTCTGAATTTTAAAATCCAAAATTTAAAAAAAAAAAAAAAAAACATTCGAAAAATCCCAATATTACTGACGAAAGTTAAATTCTAGCATCCGTTGGCGAGATTATGCTAACCCTTTTTTAGCTTGTCGTTTTGAAAAGACACAACCAAAATATCACCTTTTTTCACTTAGGAGATTTACCCCTAAACGAGTTCAAAATTAAAGCTTTAATATCTCAGCAAATAATGCAAAATAAATAATTATTTTTTATACATGGGGTATTTTGAAGGTGCTGAACATTTTTATGTAAAAAAAATTGGGTGTTGCTATTGGAATTTTCAAAGTTGGTACTCGTTTTAATATGTAGACGACCCCTATAGCAAATTTTGTTGCCAGTTCTCAATTCCTCACGTTATTTCCTGAAAATTGACACCTTACACAAAATTCCTTGATCAATAGCAGCCGAGAAACAAGGGGTGATTCGTTTTTTTTCCCCCAGCTGTACAAAGCAGCTGATTCGGCATTGATATTTTTTAAAAAAAAAAGCTTGAACATTCACTTTTATACCCACACGTTCGTAATAACTCTATCTTAAAGGGTTAACTGCCACTAAATTAATTTTGAAGTAGCGAAATTGAAGAATATGGTCGTATTTTATGACTATAGCGATAGTGAATTTAGAACCCTAGTTGTTGGTGTGTAGGGTTGATTTCCGATGTTTTCTCTTCTTGTAGAGGTTCCTGGTCCCCCAAGCGATGTTCGCGTGGAGCAGACTTGGAGTCAAAGTGCCACTGTTAGATGGAACGTTCCGTACGGAGGAAACAGCCCGATCACCTCGTTCGTAGTGCAGTACTGGAGGGACGCAGGTAAGTGCATTTTTTAAAAAGAATTTAGCAAGGAGGGTTTTAACACTGTACATGGGGATGGTGCCTCTTCGAAAACTAAAGATACGATAATACTATTCCTCCTGAGGCATGTTACGCGGTAACGAAAAAAAATGTTACAATTTCATATCTATCATAATTCCTTATGATAAGTTCGCTGCAAAAAAACTGCTGTTTTTACAGTTAAAAACTGTCAACTGTAACGCCAGTTAAAAACTGTCAACTGTAATGATATATAATAACTATTTTTACAGTTTAAAACTGCATTTTTTACAGGAAATCCATTTTTTAACATAGAAAAACTGTTAATTTTTAGAAACAAAAATTGTCAATTTAACAATTTTTTCGGAGCAAAAATTGCAGATTTTCAATGATAGTTTAATATCTATCCCCTTTTGAAATTCCACATTTAACGAGCACGTCTGTCCCAGTTCGCTCGAGAAATCTCGTGAATTTTGAGATATATTTTTTCCATCACAAATACGTTTCTACTATTTCAGTAACTAAATTAATTATAGTAACTTATTAATTCTGAATAACTAAATTAATTCTATTATCAATATCTAAAGTAATTCTAGAAGAAGCGTTTCTTGAATTTTTCAGTTAAAAAAGTATATTTAATGCATTTTACTAAACTAAACTAATTTTTCTGTACATTGTTTTCAGGCGCCCCACACCGTCTAGAAGAGGAAAGCGTATCGGCCTCGCAGACCTTCACGATGCTGAAAGACCTGCAACCCGGGACATCGTACGTGGTCCGGGTACTGGCAGAGAACGAAGTGGGCAGGGGAAACCCATCCGAATCGCAGCAGTTTCTCACCAAAGAAGCCGGTAAGGAGTTAAGACTTCAACTATTTCAATCAAAAGTAATATAAAATTGAGACACCATTGAGTAAAATGAAGTACCTAGACTAAGGATATGGACAATCGTAAGAAACTCAAACGTATAAGAAAGTATGTTTAAAGACCTGAATATTATAGGGACAACTTTTTTCAAATTGTTTCTTGTGTGGTTGTTGCAGTTTACCTGCCCACAACCGTAAAGGAGAATGATATTGGTCCAATAATCAGATTATTTTTCTTGAATATCTTAAATAGAACACAAATGTATATAAGACAGCATTCGTTAAGTTTTGATTCCAATCAGTTATTTTTGATGCATTAAATCATTTTTTTTTATTAAGAAATATATTAAAAAGAAAGATGTATTTTATGTTCATTGCATATACAAAATAAATGTATTTTTAAAAATATATAATATATAATTTTAAAATAAATATATTTTATGTTCATTTTCAGAGCCCTCCGCCCCACCCACTGATGTCACAGTTGAATCTCGAGGAGCAGGGACTCTGAGAGTGAAATGGAAAGTATGTATGTTCAAAGAATTACGTAACTGAAAAATTTCACTTACATTTTAAAAATCTTGTTCATAGTCTGCCTCTTGTACTTTTCCTTCTGGTTTATGAAATGCTTTACAATTTTTAATCTGTTTTTTCCTCATATCTTTATATGTAGCCAAGGCATCTAAGTTGAGACACTTTCATGATTTTCACTAACTTAATCTCTGTTTAGTTACTATAGTTTTCCTTTGTATCTTTCAATAAGTTTCAATAATCCACGCAGACACCACCTCGAGACCAGTGGAACGGTCAGTTGAAGGGCTACTACATCGGCTACCAGGTGGCCTCCAGCAGCGATCCATACTCCTTCAAGACTGTCGAGTTCAGCAAACAGGGCGAGGAGGAATACAGACTCACCGATCTGCAGAAAGCAACAGAGTACAGAGTCATCGTGCAGGCATTCAACAGTGCAGGAAGCGGACCTCCATCGCAGGACACTAACGCGAAGACATCGGACACAGGTAAAGAAGGTTCTCTTCAGGGAAAGTTGTCTGAAGAAGCTTCCAGAATGAAAACTAGCTGTTGTAAAAAGAAGGACTGTGTATTCTCTTCAGCCATCACAGCTATATCACCTACAAAGTTAGAAAGTTTGGTGCAGGATTGATCCGGAATCCTAGAACTTTCTAAATAACACTTTTATGTATTTAGAGCTTTGATTCACTAATTTTTCAGGTTATCAAAGTTGTGGTTTTACCACAAAATTGTTTAATTCAAGCTCCAAAAAATGAGAACAGCTACAAAGTTTCAGGATCTCGGTGCAATTTTGATCCAAATTTTTTAAAAGTTTATATAAATATATTGTGATCTTTTTTTATATTTCACTTAATTTGAACTATTTATCAAGGAATAAAATCCAGCAGTCTCACCATGCATTATAATATTTGTAATTTCGTCACAATAGTTTTAAAGATTGTACTTAAATATGCATTTAATTTGGAGCAAGAATGGCTAATATTGAACCAGTTTCTCCTTAACATTAGTCGTTCATGTTCACATCCATAGATTACCGATATTAAAATTTTTAGTAAAACTTCAAACCTTGAGTTTCGAGTTTTACTGAAAATTCGAGTTTTACTTTCACATTTTTTAAGTAAAGTTAAATGACCAAATATATTACAACATACGTAAAAACTATGGGTTTTTTTTTTTACCTTTCATGCTTTTGTTACAATAAAGTGCATTGAAAAAAATATCCCACATTGATGTTTACGTCCTTTAGATCCCCCTTCCCCGCCTTTCTTATGGGTTGACTTCCAGTCCCGCTCCAGCATCGGTCTCAAGTGGAAGCACAAGGTCCCCCCACCCATCAAGAAAGGAGACGAGAAAAATATCACGCCAACCGCCCTGCCTGAACGTATGTTGGACTTACACTTTCTTATTCTATGTTAAAATGTGAGAAAGTAGGTTTGTAACAGAATTTGTCACTCAGCCCGCTTCCACATAACATTTGTGTTCAACAGGGAAAAAGTCGCTAAAAACGATATTAATTCTATTACAAATTTAGCTAGTTTCATTTATTTTATTTCGAATAATATCTTTACATAAACGTGTATTACAATAATATTTTAAATCCTACAACGCTTCATCAAGAAAGGAGACGAGAAAAATATCACGCCAACGGACCTGCCTGAACGTATGTTGGACTTACACTCCCTTATTCGATGTTAAAATGTGAGAAAGTAGGTTGGTAACAAAATTTGTCACTCAGCCCGCTCCACACAACATTTGTGTGCAACAGGGAAAAAGTTACCAAACACAATATTAAATCTATTACAAACATTTACACGCTGAATTAAGCTAGTTTCATTTATTTTATTTCGTATAATATCTTTACATAAATGTGTTTTATACAATTACAATAATATTGTTAATCCTTTAACGCTTCATCAAGAAAGTAGACATGAAAAATGTCAGGAAAACGGCCCTGCCTGAACGTATGTTAGCTTCGACTCTCCTATTCGATGTTAAGACGCGGAAAATAACGTACTATTAAGTCCGAATATTTCAATCATAATTTTCTCGCTAACAACTTCCTTACTCGACAGGTTATGATTTTTATGGCTTCCCAAACTACCTGTAGTCATAAACAGGTTTAATGCATCAAGCTAATTTCGGACGGCAGGTGTCTAAGTCGATATCCCCCAAAGCTATAAAGAAATATTTGCTTTTACTAATCAAGTTTTTTCTTTTAAATATCTTCACGCTGCGTCATTCTTTATTCAAATATTAGTCAGATTTAAAGGGCATTGTGAAATAGTTTTCTTTTATACATAATTGGTTAATTATATTTTGTAATAAATGAGGTTTTCCTTGAATTCAATAGGGTAATTATTTTTCTTTAATGTCATGTAACTGTAGAAACAGTCAACTTGTTTACTTAATCTCGTAAGACACGAGCAAAATACTTTACGTACAAATGTATGCTGAAAAGCATGTTTTCCAAGGTAATTTTTAAAAATATTATGTTTAATAGTTACTGAGAGACACGCCTTAACTCTAAAAATACACATTTTTGTGCAAAAATGCAAAAAAGGTCCGTATCACTTATTTGTAGTTAACAGTTTATTTTAACATTGTTTTTAAAGCAAAATGCCTTTAAAATTAACTACTAAAAGAACTTTTTGAAAAGTTTGAAAAAAAAGTTGAAATGAATTTTTTTAAGAACTCTAATATCGTATTGACCGTCGTTCAACTTAATTTTTTTATAGAAGTAATTGACTGATACCTATTCCTATATCAAAGGCTGAAAACTGATATTTGGATCTTCTATCGGACCAGGTCGATTTCGGAACTAATTAACATGTTAATTGTTTGTGGGGAAGTTTTAAAAAATGTACCCAAATGGGGACGCCAGGAATACATACTAGTCAGTGAGAAATGGAAATATTTAGGTAGTTTTTTATTTAAAAAATAATAAAATTTAACTATGTTCAAGCTTTTCTTAAGACTTTATTACTATTGAAAAACCCATTAAAATGCTTCCGAATAATTTTCGATTATTTTTTTAATAATTTGTTGTGCAAGTATACTGTAAAAAAATCCCCAAAATTTATCATCACAGAGTGATGATAAAAGTTCTACCTAGTGCTGGAAATTTACATGTGGTGCAAAAATTTTTGCGGAGTACTGGCGAAAACTTTCTGTTTGAATGGTATTGAAGTATGGGTAAGGGAAGTACATATATATATTCCAGCTTGTGTGCTTGTTCAGAGAACCGCTTATAAGCTTTTGTCAAGTTGGACAGACATAGAAAGAGTTTTTACAAGCACAAGAGACACACAAAGAAAGAACAACACAAACACATAGAAAATAACAACATTTATTGACGGTCATCAACATCCATGCCTTACCGGGATTTGAACCCGAATCCAGCAGCTCCAAAGGCTGGCATGGTATTGAAGTAGATTGCTTATGTGGTACGTGAAGAAAACACTAATTTTTTGTTACATCACTGCGATTTAAAAAAAATGTTCTGTAATTTTCGATTGCACAGAACATAATAGTACATATTTCCTAAACTACACTCTCAGAAATAATACTTTCATTTTTGACGATTCATGAATCCTCCAGCCTATTTCGTTAATTTTGAGGATTGTTTCGTCAAACTATCACGTGACTTTTGAGTAAACGCAATCCTCACTTTTACGATCGTGATGTGACGATTCTGTATATTGATTTTGAGGAAACAGAATCTCATTGTTGTACTGACATGCTCAAAAATGACGAAATATTTCTTTAGATTAGACGACATTCAAATCCTCATAAAAATGAAGATTCAAATTTCCTCACTTTGAGGAAACGAAAACTCGGAGCATTTGCCAGTAATGGAATCGTCAAAATTAAGAAAAATTTCGTCGTTTTTGAGAATTCATTTTTTAGAGTGTAAAATCCCTTTCTTAACCCCTTGTCATCATTACCTTTCAGACTATACCCTGTTCTATAAGGACGAGTACGGTCCGTGGAGCGAGATCACCGTACCCAAGTCAGCTGAGCGGGCGTACGCCTTGACGGGTCTCCGCGAGGGCACGCGCTACCAGATGTACATGAAAGCCACCTCAGAAGCCGGCGACAGCGACTCCAGCGACATACTAACTGTCAGAACAGAAGGGGGAGGTCAGTAAACTAAAATATAAATTTAGTTGTGTAAATTGTAAAAAAATATATGTTTTTACAGAAAAAACTGTCAGTAAGTGTGCCAGAAAAAAATTGCATAATTTACTGAGAAAATCAGTTTATTTCATATGAATATATTGAAATTTCAAGTCAAAGTCTGTTTTTTTAACAAACAAATTGTACAAAAAATACTACGATATAAAAGGAGATAGCAGGTATTTTTCTGTAAACATGTGGCTTTTTTCCTTATATTTAACCAATTTTTGACTGTGTACTTTGTGTTAAGATACTTAAACAATCAATATCAATGTGTAAAAAAATTTACCTAGATCCTCTTCCGTATATCTTTCTTAGTAAGGTTTGATGAAACAACAAGGCAAATGGCGTTGGACATTGTTTTTTTTTATCCTACTAAATTATAAATATAAAAGTTACAATTTCAAGGATGTAGATATTGTATTTCGTTTATTTATAAGTTTATTTAAGTCTGTGACTCCATTGCATACGTTTGCTTCTTCCTGAAGCACATTTATTACTGCTTTAGACACACGTACTATCGAATTATTTCAGTTACTTTTAACCCTTTCCGACCGAGTTATTACGATCGTGCGGGAAAAAAAGAGAATTTCGACACCGAAGCATTTGATTTGTACCATTCGTTATTTATATTAAAAAAATGACTTTGTTTTTAAGAGAAGTTGCTGGCATTGATGCTGATTAGCGCATTTCTTTTCTTGATGAAACTCCAAATTTAGTCTCATAATTTTAAATCTGTGCCCTCTGACCGCCGTCTTAAAGGGTTAAATGACACATTATATATATTTTTTGTATTATTGTTCTTCGTAATTTCTAATACTTTTTTCTTGCTATTGATAAACATCAAGTACGAAAACTCAAACAATGATTACAGACATTCTCTTGCGTGCAAAACAGGACAAATGAAAGATGTATACAACAAAAATTAATATAATAAATAGTCGTCCGCATGCATAACACAGTAGTTAGAAACTAATTAAGCCCTTCCAGAACAAAGAGCATTCACCCTCAGGGATATGTTATATGCTTTTCGCATATCTTCTCTTGTTTCGTCGACGGCATCATTAAATTATCTCTCTGAGTCACAACACTCATTAATGAGTAATCTCATCTCTTTGATGTCGCGAAAGTTGCTACTTGAATATGAGACTGTCTATCTCGTAATGGCTATCTTGCATATAGGTTTTGGGTTTTATTCGTACATCAGGTTTCCCGAAAAAATATTAAAAATATATATAAATTGTCTCTGATACCTTACAACGTTAGACATTACTAAAGAAGATTCAACGCTTTTAACTAGCAGAAAAAATTTAATCAGAGAAGTTATGAATTAAGTATTGGCATAGATGTATCTGCATAATGACAAACTAGTGACGTCATTGTTATTTTAAGGTTTAATATTAACTCATGTTATTTTTTTTAACTGGATTGTACATACATTCCCTTTATTTTAGTCTATTGATCAGCTGGGAAATCTTTAATTATAAAGTCTAAGCTATTACACACAGATTAAATGTATGAGCAAGAAAAATGCAGAATGTTAGTTTGATGTTTATTGCATTAAATTATAAACTGTTGCTGAATGCAGAATGTTAGTTTGATGTTTATTGCATTATAAATTATAAACTGTTGCTGAAAAAAATCCAGTACAATCTTAAAAAGCTGTTGTTTTGTTGCTTTAGCCCTCTCCGACATGTCTTCGTACCCCTTGGTTGATGGCGGTCGGGAGGCTTTTTTAAATCTTTTTAACTATTCACTTGCATTTAATGAGTTGCTTTTTAAACTCCTTTTTGAACCATTTTATGTAAAAACCTTAACCTCCCGAACGGCTAGGAAATGGACAAAAATGTATGTTTGCTTCACTGAATAAATTCTAAATTTAATTTATTTCAAATGAAATATTTAATTTTACACAGAATTCGAATCCGGTTTATTTTGAAAGATATTAACTTAAAATCATTTCCAGATGAAAAGACAACACTATATGAAAGAAAAAAATTTAAAATTTTAAATTTAAGGTTATTATTATACGAAAGTCTGGCACACAGTACCTGGTCTAACGATCGGAGGGTTAATCAGTTGTTCTTCTCTGTTGTAGCCCTGTCGGACATGTCGTCGCACCCCGTGGTGGACGGCGGTCGGGAGGGCGAGACCCCGATCTACCTCCGGCTGCCGGTCATCGTGCCCCTGGGCTCGTCCGTGGGCATCATCCTGCTGGTGCTGCTCGGGGCCTGTCTCTACGTCGGCAGGGAGGAGAGGCGCAACAAAGCAGCTGTGCCAGGTGAGCGATTAACTTACACTCTTAAAACAAAAGAGTGAAATCCACTCCAGTTGGAGAAGTGCATTTTTGACACTGGAAATGAGTGAATATTATCTCAGACTGAGTTAAAATCACTCGTTTGGAGCGATCCTGTCGGAGGTTTAACACACAAAGGATCCACTCCAAAAGGATAAGTGCATTTTCCAGACTGGAGGAGTGATAATCAATCAGACTGATTTAAAATCGCTCATTCGTTTTAAGAGTGTAAAGTACATATACAACATAAATACGGATACAAATACTGTAGACCAACAACAGGCCAGAGGTCCAGCAAGGTTGGTCCAAAATATATCTAATTCCTTACCAGTTTCCAGTAGCTATCGAGATTCTTCGTAAAATCTTCCACTCTCTTCGAATACGCAACGTATTCTGGTAAAGCGTCCTACTCTTTGGCGACTCTATTGTAAAAATAATGTTTTCTTACCTCCCTTCTAAAGCATGATTTATTCAATTTCTGATCATGTCCTCTGGTCCGGCTATTTAAGGTAAAACCTAAGCCCACCATGTCTCCCTGTTTTATGAGCTTGAATAACTGAATTAAATCAGCAATTGTTCTCCTATTTTCAGGGAATACTTGTTTTTAATCTGTTATCATAATCGATTCTAGATAAACCTTTAATCATTTTTGTAGCCCTATGCTGAACTTTTTCAAGCAACTCTATATCCTTTCTAAGTGAGGGGGACCAAAACTGAGCAGCATATTCCAGATATGGCCTTACCAATCCCCTATGGCAAAATAATCTCCTTATCTAATGAACATATGAGTTTTATCATTTCTAAAAGGGTCTAATGGCAAGTAATACTGGCCTTCTACTAGATGATTTAATCTTCGAGCCCAAACTCTGGCGACAATGGTGCTAGAAGACCAACTCCAGATCTATTTTTTGTCAGCCATCAGGTTTCACTAACACCTCCTGTAATCTGTGCTTCTTCACGGGTTACCATTTTACGTGTTATGTTATAAGAGAAATCCACTATGACTAATTCTCTTACTTTACTACAATCACATATCGATTTTATTATTTTTAATGCAAAGAAAATAGTACGAAATTCCTTACTAAATGTAAATAAAACTACCATGAAACTTTAAGCACAATAGAATTTTTCTATGGTTCAATTAACCAGTTCCTTTCCCTATTCAACAATTTTGTCGTCAATTGCAGAGTTCACGACCTTTACTATTATTTCACCGCATCTCAAGACATAGCATACCCATCCTTTTCCTGTCATGGAACTCCAAAGAACAAAACAACTCTCTGATACCCCATTTATATTTATGAGACCAACTAAAATATCTCTCGGAAACAATCGCCAAATTAGTACCGAGACGAAACCGCAATGCACTTGACTCCACCGATTACGCAATTTTATTGGTTATTCGTCACGGTTTGGCGACCAATGTCGTGACCTACACCATGAATCCTCGTTTAAAAAAGTTTTTTTTTGTCAGTTCACGGTTGGTTGCTTTTTCATAATCTTGGGCCTTCTTCAGGGAGTGGGAAAATGACATCGAAAATTGAGAGGCGTGGAGGGTTGACAGGGCAGCGAGGTGGAAAACAGAGAAAACAAATCGTTTCCGAGCACGTAATAAGTAGTGTGGGGGGATTGATTTTGAGATCGAATGGTAGTAATTTGTTCCATGTAAGTAAATACTTTCGTAATAATGAAAGTAATAAATAAAATGAATTTGGCAGTGAATGAAAAAAGGATATCCATCAGCAACAGACGATACCCACAAAGAGTTAAAAAATAGTCCAAAGCCTGGGGCCAGTTGTTATTAGTTTATCCCTTTAATGTCGGATAAACAAAATATAGTGAGTTTGTCATGAAGCTAGTAACATGAGTTTCATATTAGAAATCTTAGTAAATGCGTTAGTATGAGGATTTAGTGGGTCACAGAATGGTTGGTAGTTACTAAAGATATATTTTCGATTAAAAAAAATAGCGGTTATCTTTTCAATAAAACACCTTGGACACTTTAAGTAGCTTCTTCTGAAGGGGTTTGTGTAAAGAGTTATTGGTACATAGCTTCTGAAAAATATCCCCTCCCTTTCAATATCAAGTGCAAAATACGAAGATGTACATCGATATTCCACACTTTGTACCAATATCTGAAAGAGTGCATTGAAAATCTACTATTACATCGAATTTAAATCGAAATTATTTTTCAATATTGTGTTCGACTAAAATATTGTATTTGGCTTTGAAATTAAGGTGATCTTCACATGCATCTCTCTTTCACAGGCGGCCCGGACCGTCGTTACTCCTACAGTGGCAGTTCTACTTTGCCCCACCCGCGCTTCAAGGAAATGGACAAGAACCGGCCCCTCCTCCGCATACCCCTTCCCCTCACCCCCCTCCCGAAGGATACCCTGCCCCCTATGCCACCATGCCCATACGCTGCGGAGGACAGATTTCCACATCCAGAAGGCACCACCCCCCATCGGAAGAGATACCAGGGGGCAGACCCGTAGCCCTAGGCAGGAACGGGATGCTTCATCACGTGAGTAACCTATGTTTGTTGTAGAGTCCTCAATTGTGCAGATAGAGAATTGTGTAGAGTCATCAATAATGTAGAGTCGTAAGATTAGAAAGAGAAACGTCCAATAAGCCGAAATCAATTATTAAATACCGCATCCTCATGGACCTCATGACAGTCCATAAGCCCTAAAAGACTACCTAATAAAACCAGAAAGGAAAATCACAAGTCAGCCAAAAACCATATCTCCTGACGACTCGTTTTAGTCCCAAATAACAACATAGGATTAAAAAGAATAGACAGACTCAAATCTGCAATAAACCATCGAGTTGCCGACATCCTAATGAATCCTTAACGATAATCCATGAACCCTAAATGACTACCTAAAATTAGAAAAATCAGAAGAAAGCATTTAGTTGTACCGTTACTCATGACAATCCTTAAACCCAAGATGATTTCCTTAAGCCAGGTAAGAAAAACGACAAATCAGCCAAAAATCAGCCAAGTTTTTTAAACTTAGGAGATGAGTCAAATAAGTTGAAAACCATCTAAGAGCAGACTATATCGCAAATTAAAAATTTGCTCTTGTGTTATGTCACCAAAAATATGGTGGCTTGTTGCTGCCAAAGCTGTGTGGTGAAATACTTCACCATATTTTCAGTATTCAGTTGGAACAGAATGGTTGGAACCATTTCTCGGATTTTGTTTCCAAACCTGAAAAACGTTTCAACCGAATACCGAAAACAAGGTGAAACATTTCATTACAAAGTGGTTGCAGCTACACTGTTAAAAAGTTTGATGCATGATTGAAACGGAATTCTGAAACTGTTTAGCTCTGGCACCACTATTTGAAGCATTGATTTACCACTTTTGAGGTATATTAAAGTTGTGATTCTACCACAAAATTGTTGAAATCCTGCTCCAAATAGTGATGGCAGCAAGTAAGTTCTAGGATTCAGGTACAATTTGCGTCAAAATTTTTAACAGTGTACTATGAACTATTATTATGATGAAACCAAGCCCACAGTTTTTAACAATGCTTACCAAACAAACTAATAAAGTCATTAATAACAGTAAAATTGAAATTGAATGTCAGGTTTTTATATGATATTGTTATGCGTTTTAGGCTACCATGGATCGCAAACGTGGTGTGGCCGGCCTCACCATTCAAGAAACAGCAGAAGTGCACCACTACGACATGGCAGCCTGAAGGAGTGGCACAGCGAGCCACGCTCTTCAACCAACATGGCAGCTCTTCTAGTTATTATCGATTCGTTTATTTGGTTCCTCAATCGATTGCTCTTGCTTTAGGAAGGGATAAATTACCGTATCCACACATTGACGTAGTAGCTCCGACCCTCCCACGAGTTTGATGTCAACGTCGGTGTTCCTAATGATCGTCAGTATAAAGTACAAAGAAGATACTTACAGTGAGAAATCTCTTCAAGTAACAAGCCCTTTAACCTTTCGGATGGGTCAAGTCCTAGTTTGTGCAAAGGAGTACTTCACTTTAAAAAATCGTTCCTGGATCTTCCAGAAAATGAGAAAAATAAAACTTAGTGTAGGAAAGTACCACTTGCACGTACTGTATGTAAATCAACACTTTGATCGTAGTAGAACAGAATTTTAAAGGTGCTCACTCGTAGCAAATTGAAGTTTCCTCATCAAATTTGGGACGATAAAATTCGAACTCTGGAAAACAAACGTAAAAGAATTGGTGTGTTAAACTGAATCAAAATTTTAAAATGGTTGATACTTAATACAACATTTACAGAAGCAAGATGACCATTGCTGTAAACATTATTCTACTAATTTAAGTTATCTTGCTCATTTGTCTATTCAAAAACGCACGTCAAAGTAGAATATGTACCATACAACAAATTGTAATCGGGAAGAAAGTTCAGCAAATGTTAAATACTCTAATTCCCTTGTGTTAGTGGTAAAGTATCTCAAACATTGATTAGAGAACTTAAAAAATATAAGTGTTGGGTATTCCTACCTCCTAGAATAAGTTATTTGGTGTATAATTTCGGTGTCTTCATCATCAGCTTCATCATTATCATCACCCATCGATGTTCTCACAATGCGCCATATATACTGTAGATATAGTCCCTCCTATGCAGATGTCATAATTAAACATATCTTAGAATGGTATGGAACGGTGGATAGCTCCATTATTAAATGTACTACAAGTCAATTTCATAGGAAATATGATATGTACTACAGAATTTAGCTCAATTCAACTTCATCGATCCAACTAAAAATAATAATAATATATAATTTGAAGGAAACTCAAATTTCGCCACATTATTTTGATGATTTCTGTATCTATGTGGAAATAGAGTAGATTGAGTTTCAATCGTTCCACCTTACTATGAAAAACTTATTAATACTATCAAAATTACAAAATTTGCAATTAAAAGGGTTAAAAAAAGATTTAGTGAATTTCAATTAAAAATATTATAAAAAAATTAGTTATATATAAGTTTTTAGAATGTATTTCAATGATATAGTAATAATAAGTTAGGTTGAAAATTATAAGTGTCAGTTTTGGGAACATGTTGTGAAATAAGGTCTTGAAATATATTCCGATATTGTCTTTCATTTCGAAAATATTTCTTCATTGAAAAATTCTACCAGAATTCCATGGTAGTAATGAGACATTTTACTATAGTCAAATGATACTAGTCTATGAAACAATTTCGTTTGAATTTCAATGCACGGAATAAAGCTCAGGAGGTAACTGAAAATGTCTCAGTTAAGTTTTGGGGAGTTAAAAAAGATGGCCCCAAATATTTCGGTGCTGAATTAAAAATAATTAGCGTCCTTGTGCTGCGAGACTGGATATTTGTGATAAAAGTATAAATGTGAGTGAAATTTTGCGAGATAATTTCCGAAGAAGCAAAGAATATAACCTTAACTACTTACGCACATAAACCTGAAGAATAAAACACATCGGATGCATTTCAAAACTTCAACATAGGGAACAAATCTTATTTCAATTATTCGTTCGGTATAGAATAGAACAGTTTACTCACTACAATTGAATGGTTCTTTTGTGCCAAGATCTTCCGCTGTCATCATTCACAATTTAATACTTATGAATAAGAACAACCACCGAGGTCTTAAGGTTAACCCTTTGCAGTTAAAAGTATCATTTATTAGCATCTGTATTTAAGCAAGATGATCTCGAGAACTTTAAAACTTATAACTTTGAAGTGCAGTCCAATTTCGGAAAGCAGCAGCAGCGTGTTTGGTTCTTCGATGATGGCGGTTAGGCAATGAATGTTCTTAGAAACTTTATTCTCGTAGATTCGTAAGCTTTCCTTTGCCTTTTGTTTAATGAAGTCACGGACAAAATAATTCAGGGTTTATTCTTGAAAATGAGTTTATAACAGAACTTAACGTTGATGCAAGCAGAATGCACGCAAGCATGATCATATTTAATAAGAATGTTAAGGCGAAAGGCTCTTTTATGATGGCTCTTTATCCCTGCCGCAAACTTAAAGCTAAATTTGGACGAAATGAACCCTGACGTATCTTGCCAGTCACTCTTCAAATAAATCAACACACCTGCTCAAGTCAGGTTATCTAGATCATATACTATAAAAAAACCTTTACTGTGAGAAATACTCAATGCACAATAATGTTCTCCTCCACGAGTTTCCATGATGTCTTACTATCTTAGTGTTATTGTAAATGTGAAGGGTCTGGTTTCTAAACTCTCGTTTCCAAAACATAACTAGGACATAGGGTCCGGTTGGAACGTTGGCGACATTTGAACATCCTATCTTCAAGTAGGCAAAGTCGCCAAGATCGGACCGTGGCCCTATATCTTAGTTAAACTTTTGAAAATGTGACTCGTGCAGGTAGACCCTCCATGTTGTGATGTTCAATTCAAAGCTGGTCTGAAGAATTGCGACAGCAGGACGAAAACAATGTGCAATAAATGAAATAAAAGAGTACAAACCGAAGACTTGTGGATGTCTTGTATGGATGATGTGATAGGACACGGAATACCTTCTGTTGGCTTCTCGAGTCGCTGAAAAGCACTTTGCATGTCTGAACTGAGAGAAAGAAGTTTTTGATATCTGATGTGTTGTATAATGCTTACGAACAAGTCACTGAATGCTTCGCGTTATGTTTACTATACATGTATGAGTGTGTTATGTTATAGTGTACATTCGATTAATATACCTGTGTGTTGACTTTGTATATAATAAGGAGAAATTGTATGCTCACATTAATGAATAATTAGAATGCTCACTTTCTGAATATGAGTTATACTGTGTTCGCAAGATATATAGAGGCCTTAATGTCAGTTCTTTTCCACCACGTCACTGAGCTGGTTGATAACCATCTCCATAACTACCAGCAAGGGGAAAGAAAATGCGCGGCCTTTGGGAATTTCTTATTTGAAGGAGTACAGGGGAAGAACCCCTTCCTTGAGAAGGAATCAGTCCGCATCGGGTCTGTTTGGCGAAGATAGCGAGTCATAGCCTAAACTGGTGTGAAGAAACCAGTTTTGCGTTGATTCTTATTACGCGGCTCATAGGTTTACTTTCTCTATGATCTAGATTCACACCAGACACTAGTCTGATTCTTGAACCGTGGAAGAAGAACCAAGGAAGAAACAGTTTTCGGCTCGCCACTACTCGCCAAATAGACCCCAATTCGGGCAGATTCCAAATCGATGAAGTTTTTTTTCCAATGGACTCTTTATTGTGTGGACAGAGTATAAAAGATTACGGTTGTTACCACAATGAATGTGAGCGAATAAATGAAGATATTCGCAACGTCAATCGTTGTTCTTGATCGAAATTGTAATAGAAATAGTTTTCCTTTTGTTAGAAAAGGATGATAACAGTATTTGGTGCCAAATTTTTACAATAAATGATGCTGCAATCCTATGATTCTATATGATAATGCAAATGTATATGCGCTTTTAAAATACTATAATTACGTATTCATTGTTTAGGTAATAATAGCCTTGCCATTATATTATTTTAAGGCTTAAACTTACGTTAACTTAGCTGCTCCCTACCCTATTAAGTATACTTGTTTTATTTTATTCTACTAGGAACTTTTCTTAGCTCATTTGCGTTGAATGTATTTAATACTCTGAATGGTATATTTTATTGGTGTTTAGGAAAATAGTCATTTAAATTTTTTGGTGTACATTAGTTTTCCATAGATGATTTTAATATAGAAAGCACTTAATTTTTCTATAGAACTTCAGCCGCTAATAAATATATATTTTAAACACTTTAACTATCCAATGCACAATAAAATAATTGCGTACTATCCAAATTAAAAAATAATAAATAATTATTACTAAAAACAGTATAAATTCTTAAAATATGTTCATAACAAAAAAATAGTTGTAATACTACTTTTTTAAAAACGATGCTTAATTTGAATATTTTTATTTAATTTGGCGTAACTTTTTAGTTCTTTGAAATATTGTGTTCCTTGCACTACGCAATTAAAAAAATCTATAGACATTATTCTTCTACTTTCACATTGTTTATTGCCTAACCTTTCTCCTAAGCATACACTGTAAAACTGCGCAGGGTAACGCTATATTCCATAAAACTAGTGGAAGTCTATAACTTCCAGTTTCGGAGTAACACGCTACACCAGAGAAATTTACTCCTATTTTGCGGTTTCACGTTGCTACACAAATTTAGTGAACATTACTTCGTAAAACTGAAGGAAGCGCAAACTCTCACCGATTTTACTGAGTTAACTCCACGTTTGTGTAACATTGCACTATAGAGTTTGTGTAACGTTACTCCATGAATTTGGAGTAACGTTACACCAAAGTTTTACAGTGCCTTTTTAAGTTAAAAAATTTCAGATAAATTAAAATTTAAGATTATAAAATACAATTGTTTTTTATTAAAAAGCGCATACGGTATACGCACAACATTAGGTTTTCGAATCACAGCAATCCAAGTATCCGAAGCTACACTGTAAAACTGTGGTGCGTAACGTTACTCCATAAAACTTGTAGAGGCCTAGCCTTCTCCAGTCTTATTGAGTAATGTTATACCGAATTTATGAAGCAATGTTACACAAAAGGAAGAAGTTTACTCATATTTTTAGGTGGCACCATAAATTTAGTGTAACGCATTTTCGTGAAACTGGATTCAGCTTTTGCTGCCACCAATCTTTTGGAGTAAATTTCTTATTTGTTCAACGTTACTCCATGAATTTAGTTTAACGTTAACCTATGGAGTAACGTTACACAAAAGTTTTACATTTTGCAGCAATCGAAAATTGTAAGAATGTTCATACCAAACCAACTTGGCGTTACAATGCATTCGCAAAAAACACACCATTAGAGTTTGCCAACTTTTTGATAGTTTATAAAAATCAAATATTTAACCAATAATTTACAACAATACTTCGTAGCATAAACCTTGTACTGAACTACACTCTCATAAATGGATGATAAAATTTCAAGAAAATTTAGTTTTTGACGAAATATGAAATCGTGAAAAATTTTCCGAGTAAATCTTTCGTCAAATTGTGAAAAGTGTTTCGCAGGGCCTGATCTACCATAAGGCCTGGGGCCCCCAAATTAAATTATTATTTTTTTAATTATTTAACTTCCAAAATTTTAGGGCCCCCCTATTTCAGCTCCTTTGATGCTAAACGGTGTGGACTCTCAAAATCTTAGTAAATTTTATAATTTTTTTAGGCCTTATCATTTGTAGCTTGACTTTAATTGAGACATTGACTATGCATGATTTGTCTTAAGTCAATGTAATAAGGAATATGATCGAAAAAATTCAGCCAACTAGCACCATAATTCCAGGCTACCATACACAAAACTTTTCATAAAGGGCCCCCCAAAATCTGCTGCGTCTATAGTCTGTTTTTAATAGATCAGGACCTTATATTTTGTTCGGGAATAGGCGTATCTTTTAAGAGTCGCATGACTTCGCGAGAAAAGAGTAAAAGAGACGAATTGTTTGGCAATAGAAGCATCCTTAGAAATCAAACTTTTTTCTGAGAGTGTATATAAAGTAACTAAATATATGCATAAAACAAAACTTTTTTACAAATAAAATTAGTTTGGCTGTTAACAGCAACTTTTTGTTGGTATTGATCTTGACACTCATGCAAGTTAAAAGGTTGGCATGTCTAATAAATGTTGCATTGTAACATGCGTCGGCGTCGTAACAAATGTTGCATTGTGAAAAAATTAACCAATCTCTAATGTTATTACACCGCCCCTTTTCAACCAAGTTACATATATTAATAGCTTCAGAAAAATTAATCAACGTATCCTTAAGGTGGAATAAAATTTCCTTATTATATCCGTCTGTAAAAAAAATACTAGAATTTTAAATAGTTTATTTACATATTTGTCCGTTTGGAATTGATTTCGTTTGGAGTTTACAACTTCATAAATACCCTTTAAAAAGTGCCTGGATGTTGCACGAATTAAAAAAAGTCTCTAAAAATTGTAAAGCATTATTAGAGCAGCTTTTTTTTTCTTTAAACGATAACGTACCATTTGGAAGTTTAAAAAAAATATCAATTAAATAAGAATTTTTAATGAGAATATGAGTTTTTAAACTATACTAGTACTGCTAAATTTCATTCTTCTTTATTGTATATTTTATCGTTCAGAAAAATAAAATAAAAAATATGTGTTATGTAATAAATAAAACAAGAAAATAGGAATGAGAATCAAGAAATTTCAAGGGGAAAAAACGATTTTTGTTTAAATTAATATTATTAGAATAAATTAAACTTTAAAGAAATTTTTTAAAGCCAACTTAAATGCATATAATTTCATAAATGATTGAATATAACTACATTGGTGCAGTTTATTTAATCAGGTGGTATCCATCTGAGGTGCTTTTAAAATATTTTTGAATAACGGTGCATGTCCAACACTATTTGTTATGGCATTTGTACCCAGATAATATAGAAATAAATCGAATTAATACATTGCAATATACTTAAAGTAATGCTTTTGACTAATTTAAACGCGTAAAAACATCTTTATTATCTGTCTAAAAGTAATTTATGATGTATAATTCTTCCTATGACTTTAAAAATAAGTTTCGTACTATAACTTAGTTCATTTTCAGTTACAACATTCGATTTTCAACTACAAATGTGTTTATTTGACAAAAGTTTAAAATAATAAATAATAATCGACAATATTTGCGGTGCGTAAATTAAGTAATTAAGACATGAAAGTTAATAACGTGTTTTTGAACTTACAATAAACGAATAAGTAGAATAGCCAGGAAGTAGGCACAACAATTTAATTTGCACCCATTATTATTTAAATTTTAAATAAACTTAAATGTTTTTATTTTCCGATAGCCAGAGATTATTTTCACATTCTGCCAGCTAAAAAGGAAACTGAGATATCTCTCAGAAAAAAATAATCCTGATTAAAACTTTTATTTTAAACTAAAACCTGTAGAATCATTTTCACAAGAAAATGTTTAGCATAGCCATCATTACTCAAAATCAACGCTATGCGTTCTGTAAGTAAGTGCTTCTGAACTGAGCAACGGCCTGCTCAACTGTAAGGCCATCTTTCCAAGACGTCCTCTTTCCGTCGTGTTCGGAGGGTCAGCAGTTCAGAAGAAAGAGAGAAAAAAACCTATACATACGAGTTTTTGAAAATTAATGCAGGACTGACTTTACTTTTCGGCTTCCGAACAAAAATTTGAGAGCATGTTTCCTCTTCGGAACTGTTAACACTCAGAACAGGACGGAATTGTGACGTAACGGAAAGCTCCTATGGAATTATAAGTTGAGCAGGCCGTGACTGAACCAACCTTTCTCCTCGCTCAAATTTTCCGTCGATACAAATGTACACACCCCTGTCTTCTGTAAAGTTCAATGAAAAAGAACAACATTGAAACCCTTTAACACTTTCCCTGCGAATGATGGTCATGATGAATAAAGGACTCCATAATGCTACTCTTATGCCATGTTACGTGGCAAAAAATATATGCAGTGAAAGTGTTAACCGCTCCATAAGTGGAATGCATTATGAGTGTCAATTTCTATGACCTTTGTAGCAAGAAAGGAAATCGTTTACAAGAAATTTATGCAGTTTCATGTACCATTAAAACAAAAATGTGTGAATGATAGTGTAAAAATAAAAACGAATGTATTATATTACCAACGCAGAAGTGTCCAACAGTATTAATAAAGTTATTCCATTGAATAGTGCTGTGTCATTTATTTTAATTCCCCAATGTGCTAAACCGTTATCCTCTGTTTTAGAATTAAATTATTAATAAATTATAAAATGATATATTATCAATGAAATTATTAAAGAAATGAAATATTGTTAATAAATTATATAATTAAAAAAATCAGCTTTAGTAGTGTTTTGAATGCAGTAAGGTAAAAACCAGTACTCTAAAGTGTGACGATTTCCGGAAATCTCTGTTTTACACAGATACTCCAAAATATTTTTTTTTCTGATTGTCATTAAAATAAATACACATACATGAATGAAAAAAATTAACATTAGAAAAATTAAGTTGAAATAGTTATTTATGCAACAAGTGTGAAAAGTACTTTTTAAAGAGAGCAAAATGATGACACGCATTATAAAAAGTTCGCACTTTTCACAAGTGTTGCATACACTATTTTTTATAATTACGCGGAAAATATCAAATATCATCAATCATTCAAAAATAATTAACTTCACAAATAATTGCATATGTTTTTCTTATAATCAGTTTGACTACATCGATAAATCAAACTTTTCTTAGTTTAAAGTCACAGATTTAAACATGGACTCTGATTAGGATTTTAAAAAACAAACGGAATATTTCTTATGATATCACGCTCTCCATACTGCAATTTCATCGGTTGTTTTGTTTTCTTTGACAAAGTGTTGAAACAAGCTCTTTTGAAAGTTTTGAGCTTGCAGAAGATTTGAAAATTTCAACAATACACAGTGATTTCAATGCAACTAGAGTGCCAAACATAAACATTAATAACAACAGTGGTAAGTATTCAACTAATAATTAAGTGAATATTGTGAAAAGGAGTAAATTTTTTTTTTTTTGAAAGAAATGTGAATAAACAGATTTTTAATCAAAAGTTTCATTTTCGCAGGCGTTTGATACTAAAATTATGATATGAAAATCGGATTTTTTTTGTAATCATAAGAAAATATTGTTTTAGAAACATATATTTACTAATTTATTCTAATAGGTGACATGCTATCTTTACAAGAGCAAATTAAAAAAAACAAAATCCTCCTTATAAGTATTGTAGGGAGGGTTCGGGGTATTTTGTACATATATTTCCGACTATGACAAAATCTTATAAGTATTTACTATAGCTCTCTCTAACAAAAATATTTATGCTAT